>JBBCBC010000029.1:28954888-29509551 GCA_037126765.1 Stenogyne calaminthoides | reverse complement strand
TTGTTTCATACCAAAAAAAATTAGAGTATTTACGACAAGATGTCAAAATACCGAAATATCGTAATACCGATTTTTTTTTACTTGTTATACCGTTAATATATCGAAAAAATCGTTATACCAAAAAATTGATAAATTTGATATTTTTTTATTCGATAAGTGTGATATATCAAAATTTTCAATATTTTCGCACCCCAACACATAATCAGATCTAGTAGTCACTTGTGAATTATTTGGGACTCGACATAAAAAATACTCGTTGGCGCTAATTTAATAAAACTAGTCAACATAAATAAACTAAAGATCAATGTTATTTGGTATGTTATGTTAAGCTTGTGAGCTAATTTATATTAATTATAATGAGTAGTTTGATTTTAATTTATAATTTTTACACTAAATAAATATATAATTAAAATTATTTAATTAAATAAAATCAAAGGGTTGCATTTAGTGTATATACAAAATGATTTTAGAAATGTATAATTTTATTTTTATAATAAATTGATGAACAATTTAATTTAAAATTGATACTATTAAACTCATTAGGCTCATATAGGCTCAATTTAACTCGAAAAAACTCAGTAATGTTCAATAATTAAGCTCGAGCTCAACTCGATAATAAAAAACCCAAACTTAACACTCAAATAATTTGCCCGTCTTGGTTTGATGGGGATTAAGGTTGAATTCCTTACATGTATATCAAATCAAACAATTAAAATTATGAATAAAGATTGTCATAGCACTTACACAAAACTCCGACTTTGTATCAGGATAAACTCACACTACATCTACAACCAACGGAAGCTATAATGGAAAATAATACTCATTGAATGGGAAAAAATCAAACAAATAAAACAAGATTATCAAAATAACATGGACAATAATGAAATAACTATCAATGTTTGAAGCTCTGATAGCCAAGACAAAGATAGTTCCAGCATCGATTTACAGTCGTAGGCTCAAAATTCGTATCATCTACCCGATGAATCCAACATCATTTTACTTTTTTACATACCCGCATGAATATATGCACATATATATTGTGTTTAAATGGATCGTATATGCTACACTAAGAGTAGTATATACCTTCAAGACTGTAGAATTCAATACCAAAAGATAACAATATGAAGCTCAGCCGAGCCACGAAGATAGTTCTTCAATTCTTATCTAGATTTATTCACAATATGGCTTCCTAAATTTTGGAAAGTAATGATCAAATCATCTAAAATGCAAATCTTTCCAGTAAGTATGGAGAAAATTGGACAAAACTGGTTTGAGAGAAAGCAGATACCGTATTAATTTATTATATGCTTCAAAAACCTCAAGAAATGATGGCCATCATGAGTAAAATTAATGTCGAAACATTTCATTCATCTCAGAGATAACTGTATCTGAAACCACAAGATAACACAATGACATTGAAAAGGATGACTCCTTGATTTTGTAACCTTATTTTTACATGATACCTTAAGGGCTCACATCTTTGATGGCTTCGGGAAAATGTCGGGAGTAAATTTCTGAGCTTTTGATACTACCCTTTATCTTCATTGCACCCCTACATTTTATTCACATGGAATCGATTAAATTCCATTCAAATAATCATAAATTGAAAAATAATGTTGAGTTGGAATAACAGGGCACCTCATAAAGGCCATTTGTGGGTTCATCTTCCCTGAAGCAACCTTCATGAAATCAGCATCAGTGAACGAGAAAGTTGCATCCGGTTTCCCATCTTTATACTCCCCTATGGTATCAAAAGTACATTTCCAAGATAAATTCCAAACTACTTATAATCAGTAATCCACGTTTCATGCTCATTAGTGATTTAGTTCTCAATGAAGTTGCAACTCATACAAAAAGCACACGTTATGAAAATGAATACTGTAAATTAATGCATCGGTTTGGCCAGAAGATGTTGGAGTATAAGTTATGTAATTACAAAACATATAATAGCCTCATTTATACTGAATTCAACACTTCTTGCTTTGCTGAAGCTAAGGATAAATCTAGCTAGCCACATCGATCTCAAACCCAACGCAACTTGAACTATTTGCTAGAGATACGGAATTCAATCACTAACAGAAGTTAAAATCGAGCCTTGTCTCAATTCCAAATGGTGTTTCAATTATGTTTTCGAATTACCTCCACGAGTATAAAATGGAATCATTAATATACACAAAACTTGTTGGAACAGGAAATGAAACTCAATTTGCAATAAAGGAATTGAACTCATCTAACCCTTACAGCAACCTTATTCGGAATCTCAGACCCCATAATGGTTCAATCGAACAATTAATCCGTCAAATTCTAGCTTCAATAATCAGTTATACAATAAGCATAATCACAATTAGCTGCTTATGCATATTGTATAGCTGATTGAAAATCGATTAAATTCTAGCTTCAACATACAATAATCAGTCTTGCTTCAATCAATCTTCCAATTCATAAGCACTAATAGCTGCCTAAATTAACAATAATTCTCCAATAACCAAGTTGCAACATAATCAAATACCAATGTGCAACAATTCCCAAACAGAGAAATAAATTAAATGATCAAAATTAATCAGAGCACAAAAGCCCTAACCTTCTTTGACCTCCCCTTTCTTCAAATCCACCACAAAGGATTTCTCATTGAATCCAATTTTCTGCCAAATTGGTCCAATAAAAATTTAATCAATAAAAAGACACGCGCACACACAAACCCTAATAACAATTAAACCGGTTACATAAACACCAATCCAATATAATTCATAAAAATAAGAAATTAAACCTTAGGAGCAATATTGATCTGATAAACGAGGCCAATTTTCTTCGTGAGCTCTTTTCCTGCATCGGATTTCACATGGGCCTTCATCAGCTCCATTAGCGCTTCGGATTTAAGCTGAACTGAGTCTGTCATTCCTACTTTGCTCGAACTGCAAACTAATTACTAAAAAAATGTATAATGTAACAAGAAATCGCGAAGGGCGAATATATAGTGAAATTCACTGATGTGTGAAATTTATGGGCAATTAGACGAGATGTATGATGGGGGCTGGTAGGTGGAAACGAAATTATTAAATACTCCATTGCCATTATCTGAAGCACGCAATTCTATGCAATCTTTCCGTGATGTCAACGGAAGTATTTATTTTTCTCCAATTTACCTAATTTTCAATTTATATCTCTATTATCTATATTATATTGTGTTTCTATGATCCAAGGTGTATTTTGTAGAATTTGATAGAGTATGATTTTAAAAAAAGTGGGTGATAAAAAACTCGTGAAATCATATAATACATGAGACTGAAATATAAAATAACACAAATTAATTTTTACCTTTTTTTAAATGTTAAAACGTGCTCATTCTAATATGTCTCGACATTTTATAATTTTTTTTTTGTAAATAATCAAAATCTCATTCAAGATTTGTATGGATTATCTAAAAAAACCCGTGATTTGAGAAATTTTTCTTATTTAAAAAAAAATTACTTACCATATTTTTTATACTTACATTAATTGGTTGTTACTTGTTACGTAATTTTGCATTATTAATTTATTAGAACCAGTGCTAGAGCCAAGTTATAAGTTATGTGGTGGGAGGCACGTACACTAGCCAGTTTATACGGTTTATCATTTTGTAAACATTTATATAAAATAAAAAAATGTTAGGCTAAAAAATAATTACATTTTATATAATATTGAAAATAATACAAGTGTAAAATTTATAAAGAATTTTATATTTTTAAGACGTGTAAATTATTTTAAAATATTTTTATAAAAAAAATAAATGTGTAAATTATTATGGTACTGATGAAATATGTACTTAGGCACGCGGCGGCAGGATATGGCCGTTTGCGAAAAAAAAAAAAAACAAGGTGCGTCCATCATTTGTGACTGACTAATCGGTCTCTATCCTTCTGTGCCCTGAAATATGGAGGAAGATCATTCTAAACATATAAGATATCATGAATGTTTTTTACGGTGAAATTGGTTAAGGGGTGTGATTTATATTCTTAAAAGATGTGACTTTTTTTTGTAAAGTGTGTGATTTTTTTTCAGAAAAGTGTAGACATCTATAATAGTGAAAGGTGTGACTTATATTATAGCAAAATTGTCAGTAGTGATAATCAAGTGTGTGACTTATATTACTAATGTGTGTGACTTATATTACTAAAGTGTATGTGCATGAAAAAAAACAATTTCATGGGTGAAACAAAGTTTTGCATCTACGCCAACTCTTATAGCTTTTCGTTTTGTAATCATAATATATGAATTATTTTCTTTTTATTTTGTAATCGTAGTTTAAGATTTGAATTTTCTTATTTTGTAATCGTGAGTTATGATTTGTCTTTTTTTTTTTAAGGTAATTCATTACAATAATTCTCTAAAATAATCTACTAGCGGGCACATGACAACATCATTTCGTCCCGACGTAGACCAGAATCGCAAGGAAAACCACCACAAAATAAAATAAATTCTCCTTCCGTGTCTCGAACCCAAAACCTCGAAATCTCAGATAATGAAGCTCAGATAATGAAGCTCTAACCATTTGAGTTATCCACAGTTGAGTATGATTTGTCTTCTTGAATCATCATTGCTATGAGCCGGCCTACTACATTTTATAGCAAGCAAGATCCATTGTGGTTTTGCGTGATTTATGTAGGCAGTTATGTTTATTGATCCATGTTGTTATCACTCTTAATAATCACATACTTTATCCTATCGACGGTCCAATTAAATGCTAAATTGTAGGAAACCCTTATAGAGTTGTAAAATACTAATTAAATACATTCCATATCAAATTATAAATTTGATAATAAACGGGTATGAATAAAAATATTTAATATCGTATTCTTTAATCAATTAAAACTCAACGGTTCGATTAGTTTACAATCCTACCAGTGAACCTATAAATTTCACAGCAATACCTTATCAAATATTTAAGCTTGCATTCCAAGCATAATTCAACAAGTCAAAACTTTGAGCTTGCGATACCAAATTAAAAAGCTCACCAACTGGTTTTCACTAGTATAAAGAAGAACCTAAGGCACATCGGAGCCATCAATCGAAGCATTGCGTCCATAAGATTAACCCGATTCTTCAGCTCAGACACATGATTCGACAATTAGACAAACGAAAGCACGATAGCCAGAAGCGACATTTGTTGGAAGAATCGAGCACTATAAGAATTTTAGCACCTCCCCTAGAACTAGTCCCCATTGAGTCCAGTGGCTGCCACCCTGTTCATGAAATATACATATAATTGGCATAATATGCTAAACCGGTGGATAGTGCTGCAAAAGTGTGAAGATTTGTAAACCTGACAATAAACGGCGAATGGCTCCCTCAGAGGTCCATCACACGAAAGTTCGCTTGTACTTCCGTCAATAAAAGTACCGTCAGCAAATATCACCTACGGCACAAGTATTTATCCATTGAATTACAATTTAATCAGAAGCTAGCATGAAAATACAACTTGTGAGAATGAATAGACAAAAGCACCTTATTATCATGTTATTATTTAGATATCTTCTTTAGAATCAAACCAAATTTGTAAGCCAGGAGTATACAACTAAAGGGGCGTTAGGTTCATAATTCTTCAATGGAAATGGTAATTTAATTAAATAACGGCAATTGTGGTGGTTAACGAGAATAAAAGATGATCAATCCACCATCATTATACTTCATATGAGGTAATGAGATTCAGAATATGTTAATTAATCCCCATTTTGATTAACTACTTCTTCTCATATAACCATTTCTCCCCAATCATTCCACTATTTCTCAACCAACAATCATTTTTTGTCTCAACTTATTCAAGATTAGAGCAATACTCTAACAATGTAATTATAATTCTAGTTGGTAACTCACTTTGTGATAGTGGCGCGCCGCCACTGGTCAAGGTGTACAGCCTCCGGAAAAAGCAGTAGCGGTCGTGATTTCATTTCGTGATTTATTCTTATGTTTCCTTATTTACATTGCTGAATTATGTTGGTCCTGTTTATTTGTTTTTAGTCCTTTCTAGTTAATTGTGGACTTAGTTGCAGGGCTTTGTTCATGGGCCTTTAGGCGTTGGTATTTATACGTTGTGTCAGGCCTAATATCGTTTTATGCATTATTGAGTTTTCGGCAGCCGTTGGCTTGTGGCAAGGAGAATTCCTTGTGGTCCTCATCTCGAGGATTTGTGTGTTTGTGTTCTTTATTTGCCTATCCGTTTCACGTTCCATCAATTGGTCCGACCTCCGGCCTCTTTCTCGATGACGATCACGCGTTCTGGGAACGAGAAAGAGCGTTTCGAGGCGATAGAGAAAACGCTAGGCGAGTTCCAGTCGGCCTTGGAAGAGCAGTCCAAGCAATTTGAGAAGTTCGTTTCCACGGTGATGGACCGGTTCGACAATCTGGGGGTTTCAGGGGCGTCGCCTAATGATCAGACCGTGAATACTGATTCGGGGGTCGAGGAATCCAGCGGCCCCCGCCCTCCACTCCGTCCGTTCGGGCCGGGGCTGTCCGTGCCATCTGGTTTCGTACCGGTCAAGACCCGTGAACTGCCGCTTTTCGACGGGTCCGACCCTATGGCGTGGCTTGCACAAGCAGAGCAGTATTTTCTGGTTCACAAGACGCCGGCGGGGGATAGGGTTTCTCTGGCCCTGATCGCTATGTCGGGCCGCGCAATGTTTTGGGCCCAGTGGGTCCTTCGCCGGGCGCCGACGATCTCGTGGGAGAATTTTATGAGGGAACTGGTGGAACGTTTAGGCGATGCATCGGCTAAGAACGCATATGAAGCGATGCATGCGACCAGACAGACGGGTTCGTTGGAGGATTACTTGGCCCTGTTTGAGGAACAGGTTGCACAACTACCGGCCCTCCCGACAAACCAGTATTTGGGGATGTTCCTCGGGGGTCTTAAGCCGTCAGTCCGTGACCGTATCTCCGACGCTGAGACCGGTGATGTTCACTCAGCCATAAGGGCGGCACGGCGAATCACTCGTTCGTCGGCCCGTCCTACTTTTCACAGCGTCCGTCCGTGCAACAGGGGGATAGATTTCGGCCCCAATCGACCTTTCGCGGAGGGACAACGCCGCTGCAATCGGGCTCCCAGAGTGGCCCCAATCCGGGGGGGCATAATGCGGCGTCGGGCTCTTCTGGCCTCCGTCCTAATCGCAACACCCACCATCTCTCGGCGGAGGAGGCACGAGATTACCGGGCGAAAGGGAAGTGTTATCGTTGTGGGCTACCTTTTGGCCCACTACACAAGTGTGCCGCAAAGCAGTTGAATGTTCTGATCGAGACACCGGAGGAGGATTCGGACGTCGATCTCGGTCCTTCGGAATTGGGGGGAGAGCCTTTCTCCCAGGATGACCCGCAGGCTGACCCCCATGCTTGCAACACGATCCAATTATCCGATATGTCGTCCTTCGGGCTGGACGGGGCGACGACTCTGAAGCTGTTTACTCGAGTAGGCGACTACCGCTTGCTCACCATGATTGATAGTGGGGCCAGCCATTGCTTCTTGGCGGAGCCCATGGCTCGGAAATTGGGATTGAAGATTGATGACGCCGCCGAGTACCACGTTATCCTAGGGGACGGAAAACGGGTTGCCATGAGGGGTAAGTGTACTGCTGTGCCTATTATTATTGACCGTGTCACTTTCCATGTCGATTGCTATGTTTTTCCGTTGGGCGGCATTGATATGGTTCTGGGGGTTACTTGGTTGTCGACCCTGGGGGATATTACGGCCAACTGGGCCAAGCTTACGATGGACTTCACAGTTAACGGTATTGCGGTTCATATTTGCGGGGACCCCTCCCTCACCCGCAAAGCTTGTGAACCGGAGGATTTGAAATCACTTGACGTCGGTCTGGATCTTATGGGCGTTGGACGGGACCTCGCCTACCGCACAGTTCGAGGTGTCCGATTCACTCTCGGCCGCACAGCGGCAAGAGTTAGCCGACTTGGTTGCTGATTTTCCCTCGGTCACTCAGGCCTTGCCGGGTTTACCGCCTCAACGAGCGTACGATCACCATATCACTTTTGAGTCGGGTACTACTCCAGTTTTGGGTCGGCCCTACAGGTATAACCATTCACAGAAGGACGAAATGGAAAAGTTAGTGGGAGAAATGTTGGCCGCGGGCATAATTCAGCCGAGCTCGAGTCCCTACTCGAGCCCCGTGCTCTTGGTTAGGAAAAAGGATGGATCTTGGCGTTTCTGTGTGGATTACAGGGCGTTAAACAAAGCTACCGCCCGGACAAGTACCTGATTCCGGTAATTCAGGAGTTGCTCGATGAATTGCACAGGGCACGTTTCTTCAGCAAGTTAGATCTTCGGGCGGGTTATCACCAAATTCGGGTCGCCCCGGATGACATCCCGAAAACTGCCTTTCGGACCCATTCCGGCCACTACGAGTTTCTTGTGATGCCATTTGGGCTTATGAACGCGCCGGCCACATTTCAGAGCCTAATGAACGATATATTCCGCCTGTGCCTTTGCCGTTCAGTGTTGGTATTCTTTGACGACTGATGAGACTACGGTCGCACCATTGGACCGCTTTGGACAGAAGTACGAGAGACGAAGAAAGAAGAAAGAAGCAGCGATTTGAAGTTTTCAAGAATTGCCCTTTATGTTTTATTTTCTTGTTTTCTAAGACTTGCCATATTTGTCTTTTAATTACTTGCCATATTTGTCGTTTTAATTTCTGAACTCAGCCCATGGGCTTTAGTTTTAGCCGAGCGTATTAGGCGTAGGGTTTGGCATTGGATTTCATGATCACAATTTTTATTGAGAAAGAACTCAGTGGCTGTTTTTCTTTTGCAAACTTCCTAGTGTTTTCGTGCATTCATTCGAATAGCTGGGATTCCTCAGTATAGAGGTTTCAACAATTGGTATCTAGAGCCATGGTGTCGAACAAGGAGCAGTTGAAACCACAGAGACATCGATCTTTGGAATTAATGGGAGATCTGAGTTTAAAAATCTCGCGAGGAGAGATCGGGTGTGACAGGATAAAGTATTATGCTAACTTGGCCGAGACTCGGGGTTGGCGCTTCAAGCCGAGGCGAGGATGTTTTCGTTCTGGGCCGCCGTCAAGAGGAAGTTCGAATCTTTGGCGAGGCGCACTCGGGGGCAATCACTGGCAGGAAGGAAGGCGGGGAAAGAAGTCCTTTGGGCGGAAAAGGAAAAATCCGTTCGGCGGAAAATCATGTTCAACAATCGGGGCCCTTTCCATCTGGATGGCTCTCGAATCGAAAGAGGAAAACGAAAACGAAGGGATCTGGTGTAGGAGTTTGGAGGACTAATCTTAGCAATTAACAAGGGGATTTTCATTTATCACCGGGTGGATTCAAGACGTAATTAATTGGACCCGGAGTAAAGATTACAAAGGATTACGTGCATCCTTTACTTGAAGGAGAAGTTTAAATGGAACCTGATTGGTATGACTTCAAAAAGCGGTTCCGAACATTCGTATCCTTCAATGAGTCGAAAGGGCTTCCGTGATTACTTACGAATTTGAAAAGTTCGAGTAGAATGCCACATCAGTCAGCTAAGTGCACTACTCTAACCTTCATGCATGGGGCTAAACCGGAGCTTACATCGAACTTAAGATGGAAGCTAAGAATTCAATGAGGCAATTGAACTCAAGAATCCTGGGCGAGGAACAACTCAAATCCGTCGTTTCATTTGGACGGGACTATGGAAGATTCAATTGTCGAGATCAAATTTGAGAAGACAAACTCCCACTCGGCCGCCTTAGTTTGATCATTAATGAAACATCGATCCACAACCCCGGTATCAAGAACAAGTTGAGGGGATGGCATTTGGGCAACACCCGAACCCTTTGGTGCCAATTGAATGAGGGAAGATTGCCTGAAGTCAGGGCCTAAATGAACTCAAGGAGGACATCGATCCTTTTCCGCCAAGTTGAGGAGGATGGCCCGATGAGCAGCACGTAACGGGTGCGCCAATTGCGCGTCCGTTCATTGGCGGTTCAGTGTTGGTCATTCTTTGTTATCTTGAATGCCTTGGCAGCGTTGTGGTTTATAGTCGGTTTTGAAGGGCATCGCTTGACTCGAAGTCGATGCCGAGCCTTGGGGAGGTGAAATGTTCTTATTGGCACAACCCGGCTATAAAAACGCCTGCTCCTCCACTTACGGAAGAAACGGGCGAATATAAAGCGATTCTGTAGACGCGCCGATGCCCCCCACCCTGGGCGAGGCCACGAATCGGGTTGGCGAGTATTAGCGATGGCCCTGCGCTCATTTTCGAAGGAAGAGATCGAGAAACAAGCGAACGAGATGATGGGAGCGGGTTGATTAATTGGAGTCGGTTCATCATGTTGCTCGTTAAGAAAAAAGGACCATACTTGGCGATTTTTACATTCTGAGCCACTAAATGAGGCGACCATTATGATTGATTCCCCTCCCCTCATGATGATATGTTAGATGAGTTGCATGGGGAGACGCAGATTTCTGACTTCGTCTTGCGGCTACCATTCAGATTATTCCTGTGCATAAGACCATTTTAAAATACACATATAGCCCTTATGAATATTTGGTCATCTGGTTCAACGCCCTTTCCACTTTTGAGGCGATCATGAATCACATATTTACCCTTTTTGAGACGGTATGTTCTTGTGTTCTTTGATGATATCTTAATTTATAGTAAGCTGGGTGGAGCATGTGGAACACTTATGAAACGATCTTAAAAAATTCTTAGCGAGCAATGTTTGTAATTAAGCCATCTAAGTGTTTTTTTTGGGGTTATGGAAGTGAACTTGGGTCATTTCATTTCATTTGAAGGGTACAGTGGATCCAGAAAAAAGATAAAGCGATTAGGGAGGGGCCCTACGAGGAAGTGTAACGGAGTTCGTGGGCTTCTCCGACCTCAAAGTTATTATCGCAAGTTTTCTTGAGTTAGGAAAAGCTTCGTCCATTGCATAATTTAACAAGGAAGAATAACTTTGTTTGGACAGAAGTGGGCGAACGGGCTTTTGACGAGTTAAAGATTGCTATGAGTTCAACTCCCGTGTTGGCTTTACCAAACTTCAACGAGGGATTTGTGATCAAACCGATGCATCCGGGCAAGGCATTGGGGTGTCCCATCTCAAAACAGGCGTTGGCATACATGAGTAAAGGGGATCGTGAGTCGAAGAAATCATGGTCGATTTATGAGAAAAGAGATCTTTGGCGATTTTAGAGGCCATTAGAGGTTGGAGAACATACTTGGTCGGGAAGGCTCAAAATAATTACGATCAACGAGCTTACTATTTGCTAGAACAACGCATAACAACTCCCGAGCAACAAAAAGATATCCAAACCAAGTGGGGGGGTTCGACTACGAGATTGTCTACCCAGCAAGGATAACGGCGCCGACAAAGTTGTCACGGGTTAAGCCACGAGTCCACATGATGACCACTCACTTTTTTCTTCACCGAATAACCAGAATTTGGGGTGCAATCGCCGAGGCAACGGTTAAGAAGCGACGAAGAGTTGGAGCCGTTATCGGCATTGGACCCAAACAAACAGGCGCCGAGTTCGGTCACTTGGCTTGACATGGAACTTATTAATTGGGTACCACAAGGGGTTTCGAGGCTTTTGCAGAGTTTCACTCTCGTCTTTTCGGGTCATTCGCATATTACGACGCTTAAACGCATCTCCCCGCCGTTTCTTTAGACGAAAAGGAGCCTTGCTCGAAATACGTATCGCGCAGGTGAAGAGTGATTGCCGTCATTATCGGGACTTTAGCTCGCTTTCTTTAAACAAGTATGGGTAGACATTCGATGGACTTAATCCGCGGCTTCCAGTTAAAATTGAAGACGTAATCATGGTGGTCGTGGACCGTTTGTCCAAATACGCCCGACTTTATTGCCATGAGTCATCCGTGCCACTAAGAAGGGAGTTGTTCATACGCCCGTATTGTTCGTCTTCACGGATTCGCGTTCCGTTGTCTCGGATCGCGATCGGTGTTCATTAGTGCGTTTTGGCCTTGAGTTCTTCAAAAGCTGCAAGGGCGACCAAATGAAATGAATTCGCCACCATCCCCAAACCGATGGTCGGGCTGATAAGCTTTAAATGTCTCGGCCATTCTTGATTATTTTCGCCCATGGCAAACCGAAGGAATGGAACGCTTACTTGGCAGGGCGAATATTGGTATAATACATCTTATCGCCGGATATCGCCATGACTCGCTTTTGAGGTTTCGTTTATGGCTGACCCGCGGTTAATTCGTTTCATGGCGGCGGTCGGGTTTTGCGTATGAGTGGTGGATACAAAATTCGTGATGCATTACTCGAAGAACTCCGTTTTCTACGTGGAGGGGCTCAAAATTGAATGTGATACCTACCAACGGAATAAATACGAGACCAGTCTCTCTCGCGGGTTGTTGAGTCCGCTGCCTATTCCGAAGCCAGGCTTTGGGGGAGGATATTAGTATGGACTTCATTACTGCTATTCGCCGGGCGGCTTGACGCACTAAGGTGGTGGACTCTGATAATCAGCTTTAGACGGAAATCCCCGAGAACTGAAGAAAAGAAAAGAAAAAGCGGCGATTTAGAAGTTTTCAAAATTGCCCTTTATGTTTTATTTTCTTGTTTTCTAAGACTTGCCATATTTGTCTTTTAATTACTTGCCATATTTGTCGTTTTAATTTACGAACTCGACCCATGCGGGCTTTAGTTTCGCCGAGCGTATTAGGCGTGGGGTTTGGCGTTGGATTTCATGATCGCAATTTTTATTGAGAAAAGAACTTCGGTAATTTTTTTCTTTGCAAACTTCTAGTGTTTTCGTGCATTCATTCGAATAATTTGGGATTCCTCCGGTATAGAGGTTTCAACAACGACATCTGGTTTATAGTTCATCTTGGCAAGCCCACGTCCAAACCTCCGTCATGTTTTTTTAGGACTCTGGCGACCCGTTCCTTGATGTCATTAACCCGAAAGTGCACTCTCTGGGCCGACTGGTCGATATTTTGGGACATGTGGTATCGTTTATGGGGTTCGAGATGGACGGGAGAAGATTGCGGCCCAGTGGTTAAATGGGCCGCACCAATATCCTTTAAAAAATTTCGCTGGTTCCTTGGCCTCACGGGTTATTCAAACAAGTTTCGTCGGGACTATGGAAAGATAAAAAATCCCCTCCGGACCCTTTTGTGAAAAAAAGATACAACGCAAATGGGTTTGGACACCGCCGCAGACGAGGCATTCCAGGCCCCTCAAATCGGCATTGACATCGGCCTCCGGTGCGCCCGTATCCGGATTTTTCAAAGGAGTTTTTGGTGGAGTGTGATGCTTCGGGTTGTGGTTTGGGGGCGGTTTTGATCTGAGGAGAAGCAGCCCATTGCTTATTTTAGCGAACTTTGGCGGGCTGACAAGTCCAACTGCGGCCCGGAATTGATGGCCCTCGTCTTGGCGGTGCATCATTGGCGGCCTTATCTCTTTTCGATCGTCGGTTTGTGGTCCGTCTTGTCAGTAGAGCCTCAAACATATCTGGTTCAACCACACCGGGAGAAGTTATTTGGTTACGACTTCGGGTGATTTACAGGAAGGGGTCAACAATAAAGTGGCGGATGCATTATCTCACCGACGAGTTTACCCTTTATGTGCTGCCCGTCGTCTCTCAGTGGTGTGATTAATTCGGCCTTGAGAGCCGCGGTCCGGTTGGGGAGTTGGCCAAAATCATTTCGGACTTGAGCAAACATTTTGCACCACCCGTGTATAAGGGCGTATGGTAGTCTTGCGTGTTCCTCGACTTGGTGTCCACTGCTCCACGAGTTTTATACCCTTTCGCCCCACCTTGATCACGCCCGCATTCGCTCTATTGGCCGGGTATGATTAGAACTTGATCTGTTTTGTGGCTGAATGTGATACTACCAACGGAATAAATACGACCGACCAAGTCGCTGGGTTGTTGGAGTCCGCTGCCTATTAGAAAGCCAGGTTGGGAGGATATTAGTATGGACTTATTTCTTGGGTTACCTACGGGCCAGGGCTGGATTGCATCTTAGTGGTGGTCGACGGTTCTCCACGCTATTTGGCCCCATAAACCTTACCCCTTCCCGGCGAAGTCTATTTAAATATTCGCTTATTGTTGGGTTCATGGGGTGCCACGCCCATCGTTTGGACGAAGACCATTGTTTTTTGCTTCCATTTTAGGGACCGGTACAGTTGAAGATGAGTTCCATCCCGGCGGATGGGCCAGACCGAGGTGCTGAATGTCGTTGAAATTTGCCGAGTGCCCCAAACAGTGGGGGAAATGGTTGGCGTGGGCAGAGTTCTATTATACTACCGGGTTCCAATCGGCTGCAAGCACCACCCCTTTCGAGGTGGTCTATGGGCGCCCAATTTTGATCACGCCCGTTGCCCGGGATGTTTTTGATGTTACGACTCAGAGCGGGATGATATATTGGGATCGTGAGGGCTTAAGCCGCAGCAGCGCATGGTCCGAGGCGAAAAGCACCGTGTTCGGTGATCGCGGTCGGGATCGAAGCATTTATGCGCCCTATCGCCAGCGAGCCTCTTGGAGGGCCGCTCGTTACTGGCCGGTCGTTTGTTGTCGAGTCTCGGTGGGACGATTTTGAAATTGCCGGACAACAGCTGGATTCACCGGTTTTCCATGTCTCTTTGCTTAAGCCCGCTGTGGGTCCAATTGCTGCAGCGCCCACACTGCCGGAGGACCTGCTGGCCTTGGATCCTCCGTACTTGCCCGAATTGATTGTGGATCGTCGCCGGGTGGTGCGTGATGGGATGGATGTGGATCAATTGTTGGTACGTTGGCTGGGATGCGGCAGTGACGAGGATTCGTGGATGGATGTTGCTGATTTTCGGGGACAATTTCCAGATTTCGACCTTGCGGACAAGGTCGTTTCGCCGGGGGGGGGGGCAATTGATAGTGGCACGCCGCCACTGGTCAAGGTGTACATCCGCCATAAGAAGCAGTAGCGGTCATGATTTCGTTTCGTGATTTATTCTTATGTTTCCTTATTTACATTGCTGAATTATGTTGGTCCTGTTTATTTGTTTTTAGTCCTTTCTAGTTAATTGTGGACTTAGTTGCAGGGCTTTGTTCATGGGCCTAGGCGTTGGTATTTATACGTTGTGTCAGACCTAATATCGTTTTATGCATTATTGAGTTTTCGGCAGCCGTTGGCTTGTGGCAAAGAGAATTCCTTGTGGTCCTCATCTCGAGGATTTGTGTGTTTGTGTTCTTTATTCGCCTATCCGTTTCACGTTCTATCACTTTGATTCTCATTACCATTCCCATTAAATATTTTGTACCAAGCGCCCCCTAAGAACAGCATTTATAGTTCAATTGTACGTAAACCAACTTAACAATACCTCAGATGCATAGCCAGGAGTTGCACCAGCTATAGGCTTAGTAAAAGAGCTGACTGGAGAACTTCTCTGCACAGCCTCACAAAAGGCAAGCAACCGCTCTCGGCTTCCAAGTTGTACTGCCTTAATGAGGTACACATTAAATAAAGCAACTCAAATTAATAGTATTAGGTATCTCTAAAAAAAGCAACTCAAATTATAAGAACATTGGTAAGAGTAAAGATGTGAAATTACTTAAGTACCTGCACTACATCATGGCGAGGTACCTTGCAACCTGGTTGCACCTTGTACCCTCGACCTGCCATGACTTCAGCAATCAGAAGGCTTCCCTGGTGATAACTAAAAATGTCATGACAAGATAGAGATGAATTATTTATTTGTTTATTTTTTTCTCTTGGGTGGGGGGAGGGGATGAATAAGATGGTTTACCTTTACTGCTTCACCAACCATTTGCGGAGCGAGGAACAAACCTTGAAAAAACAATCTCATAATATCACCAGGAGTTGAGCCACAGTCAATTCCAAGACCTGGTGCAGACAGACGAGCTGCTGCTGCTTCTACCCATTTTCTTTTTCCAGCAACATACCCGCCACATGGTGCTATCGTTCCACCAGGATTTTTTATGAAACTTCCAGCAATTAGGTCCGCTCCCTGCCAGCCACCAACAGCATCAAAATAAATTTGATACATAAAAATCATTAATGCGGGAGAAAACAGTAAAGAAAAGCTAACAGGACATACCACCATTGGAGGTTCAACTCTTTCTGTAAATTCACCATAGCAGTTATCCACCATGACCAAACAATTTGGATTCTGCAGCTGTATGCAGATGCACGGTATAAGTAGGACGATAAATACTGGCGTTAAAAATAGAGAGGAACACCACAAAAGAAGTGTGATAAATTTACTACATATTATGCTGAAAAAAGTTCAATAATTTCTTTTCCGCAGGAAGTAACTGACTCCAAAGTCCAAACATAAATCAAACTACATAGAAAAAAGAATTGATTTTCAGAAGTTACCTTGATTATTTCTATTGCCCTGCCAATTTCATCTACACTCAAGCTGCGTCTCCATGAATATCCGCACGACCTTTGAATGAGTGCGCATTTTGTTTGAGGTTTCAAAGCATTCTTTAGGGCAACCCAGTCAAGCCCTCCATCCTCTGCAAGCTGAAACATAATAAATAATACTTTGTAAACAAGTGCTTATAAGATAAACTTAAGTCTCTCAGCGTATTATATGGACAACTGGAAATAAGTAAATGAGCATAACATACAGGTACTTCTCTGTAATCAATTCCAAAATCTTTCAAAGAACCTAAATTATTGGAGTCTCTAATTCCAATAACTTCCTCCAATGTATCATAAGGAGCTCCAGCAACTGCCAAAAGCTGGCAAATAATCAGTTATAGAGAAAGTTGAAACAAAAAGTAAAACTATCAACACAGGAACTAGAGCAGTAAGAACTAAAAAGGAAACATAAAGTTACCTCATCTCCTGGCCTCAGGAAAGCAAACAAGGCACAGGTGATTGCATGAGTACCTGAGAAAAACTGGCATCGGGCAAAAGTTCAGTAAACATATAACAATTACAATTGTCAAACAGAGAAAGAAAAATAAGAAATGGCGAACCTGTGCTCGAACAATTGCAGCTTCAGCACCAAAAATTTCTGCAAATGCATTATCCAGGGATTCACGCCCACCGGCTTCATCATGACCATAGCCTGTGCTGCCACCGAAATGCTGATGCATGAAAACACATGACTATGCATTCTTAAAATGTTTAACAAAAAAAGCTAAACAAATTATTCGACCTTAAAGCAATGCAAGGATGCTACGCATGGGCAAGAGGCCACTCATAAATCTTTTCTGATGCTATATGATTGGGGGTTGCGTGCTATATAACGATGCTATATGATTTAAAAGGCTTCCAATCATCAACGGATAAAAAGTAAACAATTAAATTAAAATATTCTTCCTGAAACCAAATGATTTAACAAGGCAAGCCTCAACATTGATGTTATGCCTCCAAACGATCTAACATTATCAAAATAAGCACAGTTAGCGAAATAAATCAATCGAAAGCAAACCAAATAACCAAGGAGGTGGAAATTAGAGCTTACATGAGATCCAACGCGAGCATTCTGATAAGCTTTGAGCACACGAGCGGAGTTGCGAGCCACTAAATTATCCACAGCTCGGAATTCCGAGTACAACGAGTCCACCGCTTTCTCAACCTATGCAATTGTCATTAAATTTCCACCAAATTTTGGAAAGATAAAAAATAAAGAGAAGAACCGAGAGTAATTGACGCTGATGAGTGAAGCGTTGAACCTCAGGGACAAATGGCTGCTCCTCGCAATGCAGAGAGATAGCTTCGGAGCGTGAGTTTGAGCGCACGGAAACGGCGGTGGCTCCGGGAAAAACAACGGCGGAGGGAAGTCCAGCGAATTTTGGTGTTGGATAAGCGCAAGTGGTGAAGGATAAGGCCATAAACATTTTTTCATGAAAGCTTCGGAGTGGAAGCGAGACGACGACGGATTAAGTTTTTTTTTTTTCTGGAGATGGGCCTCTCTTTTTTGGGCCTTCTTATTGGATCCATTAGTAACCGTCAATTGGGCCAAATGGAATTTTATCCGTTATTCGAGTGCGTGGGATAGATTTCATTCTCATACATTTTAAACTAAATTCTTTTTTATTATTATTGAGCAAGTTTTCTATAAACTGAATTCATTTTTTTAATAATACTTTTTTAATATATAAATTACTGGAGTACATTTTAAAAATATTTGTTTTTGTGAATTATTCTTTTCAAAATTGTTAAAAAGGAAAAAAACTTTAGTGCTAAAAGGTGCCGTCGAATTACCGTAAACATGGTTCAAAATGTATACACTAAAAAAGAGAATATGTGAACAAAGAAGAATTATATACTTCATTTTATAAATAAAAAAAGTGCAATGTAAAATTTCAATAAAACTTCAAAGCAGAAGAAGTTTATAAATAAAAGCATAACGATCCAATAAAAAAAATAATAATAATCATAATAAAAAAGTAAAACTAAAGTCATTAAATACTAAATAGCATTAAATGAAGAAGTTTAGAGGCGGTTCTGACATTTAAATTAAGTTTTGGGGGTAATTGAAATATATGATTAAAGCTTTACTACGAGTCCACGAGATCCTCTGAACCATTTGTCTCTCTTACCCAAAACTCAATTCCTAATAGGCCGGAGTTGAAGGGATCAAGTAAGCAAATCTTTCCTGTAATCTGTTACATTAACATTTTCCAACTTCTTTTGATCTAATTTTCAGGTTTATATGCACATTTCATGGCTGCATTATTGTTTCTTGATGATATAGTATGTGGAAATATTGGGCATTTAGACGCTAAACCCTTGTAGTCTTAAATCTAAATTGTTCAATTTGTTGTTTGGTTCGATGAGCATTGATCTGTTTGTTTCGTTGATTACTTTTAATTTCAAGAATAAAGAAGTGTTAGATTTAGTGGATTTCATATAGGGAAATTATGTGCTGTAGATTTCACGTTCATCGTTTTGACTACAATTGCAATGATTCTATGAATTGAAAAAATCAAGAGCCTTTAGCTTTGAGTATATTTTGCACTCTAAATCCTTCAATTCCAGCATTGTAGAATTGACGTTGTGGAATTTTTGTAGAATCTTTGGGAAGGTTCAAAAGGCTGTTGCTTAACAATGAAAAGGGCAGTTGGTTATATACTTGATGAAAGTGTTAAAGTCGACAAGAAATTAAAACTTGATGTGTTCTTGCGTATTTGTAGCGATTGATATGTAAAATTGACTAGTTTTGATGATATGAAAGGGGACTAATCTAAATTAATGTATGAAAAATAATGATCCACCTTGCAGTTTTGAGGCATCAATCCAAATTTAATGTTTTTCCAATTTGTTACCTTTCTGTCTTTTAGCCTCGAGAATGGCTTTACGCATTGTTAGAGTTTTTGTCATTCTTAAATGCAGCTTGGACTTAAAATTTTGCTTCATAATGTTTGATTGGTAATAACATTGAACGTCTTACGACATTTATCGGGTTTTTTTTTAACAGATGCTAGTCTGGATGAGATTGTTAAAGATGGTAATATAATCTTGAAGATGATACAAAGAATTCCTAACAGAATTGATGTCATACAATGTGGAATAATAATTTAACACATTCCAACTAACCTGCATGTATGGTGCAGACTATACTTCCTAATTCTGCTCTATTTCATCATGCAAAATCTCAGTATTCTTCATCAGAAAGCCCTCTTCAACTTTATGACTGATTTTGGGAATCCCGTTTTTAGAAATTCGTTTTCTGGTAGAGGTATTATAAACTCAGGTGAATTGAAGGCAATATGTCAAACCGGAAGTGCCATGGTTTCGATAAAATCATCCAAAATCAAGAGTATGCTGGATGAAAATGTTCAAGAATTATCTAACGAGGATGATGATGATGATGGGCTCTGTCCCGTTGAGTGTGTGAGAGAATTCTATACTGATGAGGAATGATCGGGGATTATGGAAAAGGCTAACGAACATAATTCATTGGTCGTTGTGGACTTTTATCGAACATCTTGTGGGAGCTGCAAGTATATAGAACAAGGCTTTGCAAAACTATGCAAGGGGGCTGGTAATCAAGACTCTCCGGTTATTTTTCTCAAACACAATGTGAGTGATTTCTTTATCTCCAGATAATTTTTCCATAATATTTAGAGTGTGGTTGATTTGGGATTTGAAATCCAGATTTGGGATTTCGAAATTTTAATATTGTTTTACTTTGGTATTTTAGAATCCGTTTTTTTAAACTCAATATATTTACCCCTACGAATACACAAACTCTGCAGTACCATGTGATTTTTTTATTTTTGTTCTCACTCTTATAGTTTCTTTTATCCAACATTTTTCTCAATTTTACAACACCAAAACACATTAATCATTACTCAATTATTACAATTACAATCACCAATTAACAATAATATAATGATGCAAAATCATACATTCTTACACATTGATTTGCATTAAAATAAATTCTGCCCACTTAAATCTCAACATAATCACCATTTCTATTTATCAGGCCAAATCCCAAACCAAACATACCCTTATGATTTATGAATAATGATTTGATACCTAGTTTGATGAATGAACTACTGCAGGTTCTTGATGAGTATGACGAGCAATCCGAGGTTGCTGAACGTCTCCGGATTAAGGTAACACAATTCATGTTCCTAGCTTTCATCAATTATAAATGCCACATTGTTCTCATCAAACACTGATTCGATGCAGAGTGTTCCACTTTTTCATTTTTACAAAAACGGGACCCTATTAGAAGCGTTTGCAACGAGAGATAAAGAGCGAGTACTTGCAGCCATTCTTAAGTATACAGGTTCTTCTCCTGAACAAGTCGATTCTGTCTCGTGATGTTTATATTTTTTTTGTTTTCGTGTTTGTCATTGGACTCCGGTGATGCTCGTGCATAGATGATTCGGTTACTTGCTGAATCTGTAAACGTAGTGTTGTGATATATGATCATATATTTGCTAATTGTTGAAGTCTTCATTCAAATGTAACAGGATGGAGATCTCTGTAATAAGAGATCAGATAAAATTTGAATATCCTATAATGTTACTATAGATTCAGGGCAACAGATTCTCTGAGCCTGAAATTAGTACTTTAATTTTACTCCTACTAATTTTTTAAACTTTTCTTTGCTTTTTTTTTTTTTTTTTTTGTTAAACTTTATATATAGGACTAAAATTACATTATTTTAAAAGTTTCTGCATTGAGGATTTTTATTATAAACAATAAAAGTATAACAAGATAATCTAATTAAATTGAAAAATCATTCTCCAATCAAACAAATGGCGTGGAAAGAAAAAAGATGTTAACCCTACAAGAAATAACACCACATGAATCACCATAAATCTTGTGCCCCGTGACTGTTTGTACGGTCAACCAGAATAAAATCCATGAAAGAACTTATGAATCGTCAAATTTGGTAAATATCTTATTTTCTTCCTCTGTCCGATATGAATTGATTCAAACAAGAAACATAACCCAAATCCAAAAAACAAGAAATTGGTCTTCCATTAACAAGTTTTATACTATGAACTTAAATTATTTGACTCAATTAATTTATTCTAATACATTTTTTTAACTCATTAAACTTGACCGTATCATACCCTGAATAGGTTTACATGTCCATGAATTAAAAACAAGTGTTCACCCTAAAGATTGCCAAAAAACAAGACATAAACTTGGAGCATAAAGTTGCAATCTTGTTCTCTGCATAGCTACCAAACAAAAACATGGTGGAAGTAAGTTCTATTGTAATTTCCTTTTAAATCTTTTCTAAATACAAACATACATTAATCAATAACCATATACAAATGCAGCAAAACAAAAAATGGTGAGAATCAAATGTCCTATAAGCATAAACCGAAAAATGGTACTAGTTCAAGAATATTTCCTAGCAATAGAAAATATATCACAGTTACATGAAATACAAAATAAGTTTACAAAAAAAGAATTATATGATTGAAGAATGGGAAAATATCCCACAATTCCTATGGTAGCAGCCACACCCTAAAAAGTGCCAAAATAAAATGTTAAAAGAGAGATGTTGATTTTAGGTTGTAGGTCAAAAAAGTGATTCTGTACATTATTTGAGTATGCTCTCCAGCTGAGTTTGGGGCCATGCAACCTTTTCTTTATTCAGAAGCAATACACTTGGTTCAATCTATGCCTCTCAAAACATAACTTTATGTCAGAACATAGTTTGTATTGACATCTGGCATTAAACATCATATCATCATCACACCAATTAATTACAATACTTTTTCCTCACTCATCAAATACTATCACCCTTTTTGTTTCATTTAGGCCATGTTTGATTCACATTTTACAAGACTGAATTGATTAGATATAATAAGATTTAGTAAGATTGAATTGATTAGTCTGAATTATTTAAATCAAGATATTAATTTGGAATTTTAGGATTGTAACTCTTAATGCTATACTGAAAAATTAATATAGGCATTAAAATATTAATTCAGGTCAATCTCACCTTTCACATGTTGGGATTGTTGAAGTCTGAGTTGCGGAATGAGTTCAGAGAGGACAAGACGTTCAGAATGAGTCCAGGGAGGACAAGACGTTGAATGAGTCCGGGGAGGACAAGACGTTTGACCTAGTTGAGTCGTGCACTTCCGCTCGATGTCGATCTCGAGTTGATCTCGGTGGGAGATTGTTGGGTTATGG
This sequence comes from Stenogyne calaminthoides, assembly GCA_037126765.1. Taxonomy (NCBI): domain Eukaryota; kingdom Viridiplantae; phylum Streptophyta; class Magnoliopsida; order Lamiales; family Lamiaceae; genus Stenogyne; species Stenogyne calaminthoides. Next base: position 29,486,975 of record JBBCBC010000029.1, on the reverse strand, counting down.
AGCTGAGAGTGAAAGCGGGATCGGGCAACAGTGGCGTCACGACCCGGCGACGAGGTCGCAAAGTGTGCTCGAATGCGATCTCCCCCATATCGAAAGAATGTATGTGATCGAGGGAACCCCGCCTCGACCAAGGGTGGGTCAGTTGTTCGGAGGAACCGGCACGGAAATAAACAGAAGTCGAGGACGGGCCAAATCTGGTTTTGCCCGCCTCAGCCGTGTTTTTTTGTATAAATAACCTCGACTTCATTGTAACTTGCATAGGACCGGTTTTATACGACATAGAGATTCTCTCACGGCTTGGTAGGTTTCAGATGTAGTCGGGCCATTTAATCGGGGTAACCAAATAGTTTGTTCCTCTTAATCAGGTTCCATTATTTTTCCTATAATTGTTTGCTTTAATTCCCTAACAACCTGCATCGAGCATCTCAAGGATGCGGAAGAGCTACTTGCAAATCGCCTTCTGAGAAGTTTAATGGAACGGATTTCTTGATTCGCTTCGGATCTTGTCGCACAACCACCGGAACGTTCGAGAACGCATAAGGCGCCGAGCAAGATTTGGTTAATCGAAATAGAACCCGCTTCGACCAAAGCCCCGTTCGTCGGCGGAGTTCGTAGGCGATTCATAAAGTATGGGGCGTTCTTGGGTAGGTGGTTGGATCTGAGATCAAGATGGGCGTTGACCGTGTTTGAGATCGTTGTATCGTCGGGTTGGATCAAATCAAGATGGGTGTTAAAAGCGTGCACGAGATCGTTGTATCATGTTCATCTGCAAGATCAAGATCTTGGCGTTAGACCGTGCACGAGATCGGCGGGAATCGTTGGCGAATAATTCAAAGGATGTTGTGGGACATTGCTTGGATCAAGTGTGGATCGAAGCCTTGAGCGTTGAGGACATTGCTCGGATCGAGAATTCTTGCCAATGAGAGATGGGGAAGGCGAGTTACATCTTGGAGTCGGTCTCCGTGGGAGATTGTTGGGATTGTTGGAGTCGAGTTGCGGAATGAGTCCGGGACAAAACAAGGCGTTCGGAATGAGTCGAGAGAGGACAAGAGCGTTGGGAATAGTCGAGGAGGACAAAGGCGTTCGGAATGAGTCGAGGACAAGACTTAACCCTGGTTGAGGTTGTCTTAAGCTCGATGTCGATCTCGAGTTGATCTCGGGTGGGAGATTGTTGGGTTATGGAGCTTTGTGAAAGCGGGGATCTGCGAAGCGAGGCCTTCGACCGACTCGAGTAAAAGGTATGCTTTCGACCGAGTGCCCCTATCCCGGCCAAGACTCGAGCGTATGTGGGCGAGCACGCTCGACCAAGATGAGGTCTCCTGGGAGGCTTAGACGCGAAATAGGGTTTAGATCAAGATGGGCGAATCTAGGGTTTTGGCCCGGTTTCCCGATCCGGAGTTTTTGTATAAATAACCCCTGACTCCCTCATTGTATCTTTACCTTACTTGCACTATCTTATACGATATAGTAGATCTCTCTGGCTTGGTAGTGCCCTTGTACGGTTTCGGTTTGGATGGATAACCAAATCGTTTGTTTATTAATCCAAGTAGTTCCATTGTTTTCTCTATAATTGCTTGCTTTAATTCCTAACAACTGATCGGCTGTCGGGCTCGAGATGTGGAAACAATTATGATGGCCGGGAAAATCGCGGTTGAGAAGTTTAATGGAGCGGATTTGGATTAACCGTTAATTGTGCGGGCACAACCAACGAAGACGTCGAAGCGCCAAAGCGCTCGTTGGTGTGAGACGAAAAGACGACCAAAGCCCAGTCGGTTAAATTCCGGTAAGCGATTCAGCGGAGTATAGGCGTTACGATAGGTGGTTGGATCTGAGATCAAGATGGGCGTTGACCGCGGTTGAGATCGTTATGTCGGGTTGGATGTAAGATCAAGGCGGGCGTTAGAAGCGTGTCTAGATCGTTATGTCGAGGTTCATCAAGATCAAGATGGGCGTTAGATCGTGCGTGAGATCATCTGCGGGAATCGGTGGCGAATGATTCAAATGATGTTGTGGGACATTGCTTGGATCAAGTGTGGATCGAAGCCGAGAGCGTTGAGGACATTGCTCGAATCGAGGAGTTCTTTGCCAATGAGAGATGGGAAGATGAATTACGTCTTGGAGTCGATCTCGGGTGGGGATTGTTGGGATTGTTGGAGTCTGAGTTGCGGAATGAGTCCAGGGAGGACAAGACGTTCGGAATGAGTCAATGGAGGACAAGACATTCAGAATGAGTCCATGGAGGACAAAGACGTTGGGAATGAGTCCAGGAGGACAAGGCGTTAGACCTAGTTGAGGTCGTGCACTTCGCTCGATGTCCTGGTCTCGGGTGGGAGATTGTTGGGTTATGGGCGCACTGGGTGAAGCGGGATCGCGAGGGTGCGAGGAGGAGCTCGACCCGGCGAGGTCAGCCAGTGTGCTCGATCGGCGCCCCTATCAGCGCCATGAGGGTGCTTTCGAGCAATGTATGTGATCGGCGAACCGCTCGACCAAGGGCGAGGTCGGCGGTTCCCGATCTGGGCGCGAAATAGGGTTTCGGCCAGGATGGGCCAAATCTAGGGTTTTTGGCCCAGTTTCCCAGTTCGGGTTTTTTGTATAAATAACCCCCTGGCTCCCCCATTGTATCTTGCACTACTTGCACTATCTTATACGATATAGTAGATCTCTCCTGGCTTGGTAGTGCCCCCAGATGTAGTCAGTTTGACGAACTGGGTAATCAAATCGTTTGTTCCTCTTAATCCGTAGTTCCATTATTTTCTCCTATAATTGTTTGCTTTAATTCCTAACATCACATGAGATAAACATATCCATCCACATAGGGATTAAACATATTTTTGTACCCGGATTGAAAGTGTATCCTAAATCCTCACTCCACAAATCAAAAAATCGATTACTTGGAATTAAAATGCTAATTCCGATCTATCCTTGTCAATTCCGCGAACTAGTGAATCCTTAATGTTTTTGGAATCAGACCAAACGTAATGGGTTCATTTGGGTAAAATATGTTTTTTTTTAATCTTTATTGTATTTTACCTATTGTTTAATATTTTTGGAATCAGACCAAATGCAACTGGTTCAATTGAAATTAGGTCAAATTCAGTAAATATGCTTCTTCTTTTTTTGGTATCTTTATTGTATTTTTCATATTTTTATCAAAGATAGTTTGGAACCCCTGCTTGATCATATTACTTACTACATAACTCTTTTGTTAAATGTTTGTATCTCTTATTATTAGAGTCGGTGAAACTGATTCATAATATGAAATTGAAATTACTATACTTATATATTAATATTATAACTCTTGTCGACTGATATTATTATACTTATAAATTAATATCATAATATTTATGTTTGTGTAAACATTATAGTGTCAATTTAAAAAAGTAGTGATATCAATAAATAAATTTTATGATATTAATATGAATTCAATTTCATATGGTGAACAAGTTTTCGGGAGAGTTTGTCTTAAAAATATAATGTACAATGGTTACTCTATCATACATTCATACTTAGTAGTTAGTACTTAATCTTACATAAAATTGAAAATTAGAGACTTCTGAATTTCAAAGCCTTGAAATCTAGCTAGGATACATGATACAATTCATGATGGCTAGTCTAGCTACAAGTGATGTAGACATAAATGGAATCTTCATCTAGATTCAAACATTAATGAATCTAAGGTGCATGAAAGGGGGGCATTACTTTATCCCCCACCCCTAAAGCAAGAATATAATCTATTGCAAATTTTGTAGGTCAAGAGAATATTAGAAATTGCATGAGGGTTGTTTGGTCAATTCTTGTTGTTCTTCTTCTTTCCAAAATCTGGCTGGGAGTCCATGCAATGGGACTGGAAATGGTCCATATTGAATCCCACTTTCACATCCCACCACCTCATACCTATAACAACAATCATGAGAAACACTATGTATGAAAAAATTAAAATCATAATCATCCACCACTTACTAAGAAGATCTTCTTTCCAATCATGTCAGTCCATTATATTATTATTCATACACATGGATCTCTGATCGTACACAAGAATATTTTCTTATCTTAAATTATATTTCGTCCTTTAATTTAATATTTTATAATAATTAATGTACGATATTGAAATAAGAGATGAAACACACCTGAACTGAGACGTAAGATGGTGCACCAAAATTAGCATCTCTAGCTTGGCGAGTTCGTTTCCGGGGCAGGCGTGTACTCCACTACCGAACGGCATGAACGTGTTGGGTTTCAAATGATACTTCAGAATAATACAAATGATACTTATTGAAGTCAAGCGTACAAAGTATCATTTGAAATTTAATTTATAATTTAGTACCAAAATAATTAATAGGACGTGGAGAAGATTAATTCGTATTTGCGACCCAATATGATTCTATTATTATATATAAACTATAAAAGTTTATAAATTTTTTATATAAGTATTACTACTATATTGTAACATCGTACCTCAAATCTTGTAGGATCAAACTTTTGGGGGTCCGGAAAGAATTCAGGATTATGATGAATATTCCTGAACAAAGGCATGACTTTCCATCCTTTTGGAATAAGGCATCCTGAAACACAATATTACACATGTCAATCTTTAGACTTTCTTATATATTTATATGTACAAATTGAACATTGATGGATTGAAATAAATATACTGAATTTAAAATAAATATCACCAAATTAGTTGTCTTACATGCTAATTAACTTTGTACTTTTCAAATAATTTGATATAATTGTTTGAAGCTCGTAATTAAATGAATGCGAATTGCACCTTTGTATTCTACATCTGTCACTGCCTCTCTGAATGTGAAAGAAATAATGCTTGCCATTCTCAAGCTTTCCAAAATCACCTGCAATATTTCAATTACTTAATTTAAATGTGAACTATTTTTAATCAACTAATTACATGCTTGGGCTGCCTTACTAATACACAGTAATTAATTTAAATAACTTCTTCAATTGAGAAATTTATCGTCTTGAAACCAATTTTGATTCAAGTGGGGTGTTAAAGGCCCCAAATGTTTTATAATAATATTGTTCATTATAATCACACGACTTTAATAATATATATATATTGTTCTCTGATTAGATAAATGATCAAATGTGTAGAATATTTTATATTCTTTTTTTTTTTTAATCTGATTTCACACACACACAAGTACCATAAAACTTAATATACCTTATTAGTAATAGGCATGTTTCTTGTTTGAGACCACGTTAAATCAGTATTTAGGTTGACATTTGATTGGTAAATCACCTTCTGTTCAGCCTGCATGCCAATATTCAAACATTAACATGATGATTACAATGTCAACTCATATTTAATACTAAAATATAAATACGATATAATAATAGATGTTTACTAAGTATATTATGCGGGAATTAAAAATGTTTTTTATACAGTAACTTAGGGGTTGTGTTTTTAGGATAATAATTTTACATGCTTGAAAATGTAGGACAATGTGTTTTAAAATCCTTACACAAGAGATAAAATGTTTTAAAATTTGTGAATGTAGAACAATCGAGCCTGAATAAGCCCAAATCGGGTTGAAATCTCACTTAAGTTGCATGATTTTCCTACATTTACAAATTTAGGACTTATGAAGGGACTTAAACCAAAATCGTCTCATAACTTTGCACATTTATTGAAATGGTCCCATAATTATCAATTTTTCCAATTTAGTCTCATATGTATGCAATTTGTTCCAATTTAGTCCCAAACCGCCGGAGGTCGCTCAAAATTACCCAAAACGACGTCGTTTTGGGGGCGTGTCCTACACGCGCCGCCAATTTTGACCGGAATATGTAAGCCACGTGTCCAAAACGATGTCGTTTTGGGCAATTTTGAACGACCTCCGGTGAGTTGGGACTAAATTGGATCAAATTGAATACATATGAGACTAAATTGGAAAAGTTGATAGTTATGAGACCATTTCAATAAAAGTGCAAAGTTATGGGACGATTTTGGTTTAATTCCCGACTTATGAATGTTGGATAAAGCGTTTCCAAAACCTGTAAATTAAGTACAAACTTGCAATTCACATGAAATTTCCGTCCAATTTGGACTTATTCGAGCTCGATTGTCCTATGTTTACAGATTTTATAGCCAGTAAAATTATTGTACTTAAAACACAATCATCCCTAAATTACTGATTAAAAAAAAACATTATTCCCCATATATATTATACCTTAACAGCTTGTAGAAGGTTGGGATTATGATGGAGGTACTTGATAATCCATGTCATGGCACTGGCAGTGGTGTCCTGTGCAGCAAAAAGAACTCCAATAATATTATCAGCAATTTGTTCTTCACTTAGGAATAATTCACCATTCTTGTCTTTTGAATTCAGCATACAGCTCAAAAGATCCTTCTGATCAACTGTCTTCTTTTCCTTCCTTTCTCTAGTGATGTTTACAAGAATTTCACTTAGCTTCTTCCTTGCCTTCATAAAGTATATATGATCAAATGATATAATTAATATCATAAAATCACAAAATTTTACGATTTTTTTTGGATGTAACATATGCTTTATAATTTGTAATGATATTATATGATTATCTTTCAGCAACTTATGATACTATTGTAGCCAGAATCTTTGAAAATTTTGTAAATAAATCCACGATATATTGTTATTGTTTCAATTTAGAAACAATCTTTTTTTTTTCCCTATAATTTCATACACTGACATATCAATAAAATTTGTTGAGAAATAATTATGTGATAGAATTGCAACATGCAAGATCATATATATGTTACATTTTGGTATATATTTTTTTAACACGTACTAATTAATACCTTCAATGCCTTTCTGAATGGGGTGCCTGGTAAATTTATTGGAAATGAATTGTACCCTCTATCCACTATCCTGTAGTTTCTCTTCAATTCTTGTTTATAATGAGCCTCAACATGCCCAAAAACTGCAAGTATACCCACTTCAAATGACAGCTGCACATAAATCAATACATAAACAACAAAAATACAAATTCCCATTTTTCCTACATCAAGAAGAGAAAATTACTAAAAGTTACAAAATTATATAGGATCAATTTATTAATAGGTACAAAATGGATTACATATACAGACAAAATAGCACACAAAAGTGCGAATGTTCATATGTATTGTAACCATTTTGTACTTATTAATAAATTGCAAAGTAAATTAAAGTAACACAAGATGAAATTAAGGAAATGAAGTACCGTTTTCATCTCATTATAAGTGTTGACAATTGGAGCACGAGCCCAAGAAGTCAACGCAGAGAGTGTTAGTACTTCAATGCCGGGTACAAGCTTTCGAAGCGAGTCGGGGTACAGCGAGGCCCGAACGAGCTTTCTGAGGCGCATATGGTATTCCCCCTGGTGGAAAAACAGGGCCCAAGGCCCGATTAACATTTCCTTGCTTTTTGGATATGTGGGCTTGAACAAATGCGCCTGAGTTACTAACACGAATCGGGCCGCGTCCGGGCTCGCCAGCATCACGCTAGGGCAACCTAAAATGTGGGTCTTGAAGATCTCTCCATACCTGCAAATATGAACATTTTATGATTTTAATCAACACGTGTTCATGCACGTGTAAATATTGATGCATGGTAGCTAACTATATATATATATATATGAGTCACATTAGCTCGACTAATACTGTCCAATGGAAACAACTATCGTTAATATTGACCAACGGGTATTGTTTAGTGAAAACAAAGAATACTGACAGACTAATATTGAGACTAGTGTTCATTGAAAACAACTAATATTGTTGGATGAAAAATTAAGAATACCAATCCCTGAAAATAGCTAATATTGTATAGTGAAAACAAGGAATATTGTTAACTGAAAATAAATAATATTGTTCAGTGAAAACAACTAATATTGTTAAAAAGATACACAGGTACCAATGCAATACTGACCAACTAATAATGCTCGGTGAAAACAAGGAATACTGATCGATGAAATTAATAAATATTATTCACTGAAAACAACTAATACCGTTAAGTGAAAACAACTGATACCGTTAAGTGTATACATGAATTTATCATCTAAAGAAAACCTTTTGTGTCTGATGGAGAAGAAGACATTAGGGTGTTGAGAATAGAGACGGAGAGTTTCTCCGATGAAGGGCCACCCCATTGAACCCGGTGGAAGCTTACTTTCGTTTTCTTGCTCATTTTTTTTATTACGTCTTATAAGATAGAAAAATAGAGAGAGAAAAAAAGGGAGAAATAATATTGCGGCCATGTCCATAACTCTCTCTTTCTATCTCTCTCCAAACTTTGTTTGATACAAAGTGAAGAGCTTGATTAGTATTTATAGGGGAGGAGTGATGAAAGTAAGGGTGTGAATTAAAGTTGGTTTCAATTAATACGTCATTTATTTATTAAATTATTTGTAAATAACGTATGTGTAGTGTAATGTAGTAAAAGTGGAATATAAGAGTATTAAGATAAAACGATAAGAACTCAAAAAAATCTAGCTTTATTAGTACTATTATGTTTGTGACTAAATATTAATATCAAGATACTCTAATTCTAAGAATCTTTGGATGGATTCCTTTTACCAAGTTGTAAGGTTCGTCAGCATGTGTTCCACGGTTCTATATGGAGCCAATATTTATATTCATCTCTGTAAAAATTGTTGGAAAAATAGCTCATATTTATTTGAATATGAAATTAAAATTTTAAAGTGTTGTAACCAAAGAAACGAAATTTAGAAAAGCAAAGAGCTTTGTCCCACATTAAAAAAGTATAAATGAGAAAGTGAGTATAAATGGGTAAATGGTGTGAAACCCCCATGTGGTTTGAAAAATGCGTGAAACCCCCTCGTGGTTTTAAAAATGTGGTGTGAAACTCTCAATTTTGTTGGGATGATGGAGAGTGTACTACACTCGCCCTTCATGAGAATTTTGGTGTGTTTTCTTCATTTTTTTTATTTAAAAATGAAAAAATTACTATCAATTAATTATATTAAGTGGGATTTGGCTCCAAGTCTTTATATTTTTATATTTTTATAATTTTAAACTTGTATATAGTTATTTAATTATTATCTATAAAATATTGTAAAGTGACGAGATAAATTTTTGTATTCCTCTCTGTATCTAATTATTATCAATATATCATTAAGTATATAATTTATATATTAATAATAATTAGATACAGTGAGAAATAGAAAAGTTACAATATTACTTGTCCCTTATAGTAACATGATTTGCTAGTGTATTTTTTTAGTTTGTCTTACGTGATTATTTTAAAGACTCAATTAACCTGTGAAGGATTCACAAAATTTCTGATCCTATTTTAAATGTGCTGCTATTGCAAATACTCAATTCACCTCGATTTGAGATCGACTCGATATATAACTTGCATATACATTAACGAAATATATAAGTTATTTTATTTATAATTAAAGTACAACTACTAGAGTAAAATTGATTAGAATCGTGAGTTGTATCGACTCGATTAAATTCAAATTAATTTTGATCTTCAATTTTATTTTTTCTTTCTAATCAAACATAAATGAGAGCTGACTCCACCCACCGGTACCCTAGGTAGCCACCAATGTCAAACTCACATGTATAACGTTGCAAGGCTCGTGTTTATTCATGATATGTATGCACATTAATTGGGAAATTAATATGAGTGATCAAATTTGGAATAACATGTAGTACCTTTCAATAATCAAGACTAGTACTATTTGCAAATATTGGAGTCCAAATAATCATGACTAGGGGTGGACGGGACGGCATACCGAAATTTTTTTCGCCATACCGTTACCGTACCGAAATTTTCGATACCGAAAAATTTCATACCGTTGTCGTACCGAAAATTCGGTATACCGAAATTTTCGGTATGCCGATAATACATACCGATACCGTACTGAAATTTCAATATATACCGGAAATATTTTCGGTATACCGAAAATTTTTCGGTATATCGGCATATTTTTCCGGTATACCGGAAATATTTCCGGTATACCGAAAATATTTAGGTATACCGAAATATTTTGGTATTTCGGTATACCGAAATTTTCTATATTTTCATACCTTTATCGTACCGAAATTTTCGATATACCAAAAATTTCGATAAAATCGATATTTTTCGGTACGGTAAGTGCGGTATACCGGTATTTTCGGTATTTCCTCCACCCTTAATCATGACTCCATGGGAAGGTGCGTAACGTGTCGATCTATACATCTATTTATTTCTGTACTTTGGTTGGCCGACATCAACTCGATCACCTCCTAGACAAAAAAATATTTATTCTTTGGTTTTTATTAAAAAAAACTATTACTATTATTTTGTAATAGGTGCACTTTATTTATAAAAAATGGTATTTATTTTTACATATGTTTTTAAGTTAGATAATTTCGTTTATAAAAGTTATTTTGGCTTATGTACGTGCAATATTACACATATAATTATGTATCTTTCTCTCTCATCTTATCAAAAAACACATAAAGAAAAATAGAGAATGAAAATCAACGACGACGGACAAAAAAAAAGGGAGGCAAGAAAATCAAAAAATTGACGAAGATACATTGAACACCCCTTTTTTTTTAAGAAAAAAAAGTGGACAACATATTGAAGAATAAAATGAAATTCAAACACTCAAGAGTTGGCCAAGTGATATATGTTTAGAATTTAAGAGCATGTTCCTCTCTAGGTCTCAGATTCAAAATCCCTTAAGTTCGATAAACTTTTGAGATGAATTAATTCATACAAAAATTTCATGAACCGTTAATGCACGATGTATCTGGATGCATCTCCATTAAAAGTGTCGACATGATCCATTGTTGGTCAACGCCCATTTTATTTGGCATGTGCATATTGCATACTCATCTATTAATCATAAAATAATTGACTGATTCTAATTTCAATTCTGCCATGAAAACACATAGAGACACACATGAAATGTTTGGCAAATATGCTCGATTGCTGTTCGTTTGGTGTGGGGCAGCCAGCCAGGTGTTCTTTGTGCACAATTTTCTCTTTTTTAATCTAATTGTTTCATTAACTTAAAGGAAAACAAATTACTGTCGAGCATTTAAATGGCATCGTTTTGGTGCACTAAAGATATTCCTATTCCATTTTGTTTGGAGTCATGGTGAGATTGATGATAATTATAATTAGTTTAATTCGAGATTATATGATTTTTAAATTTTAGGGATTAACAAAAAATACATTATAGATAGCATTTTTGTCAAAAAAAAAAAATTAATCGAGTAACACTCCTGTGAACCAGGTGGTTCACTTATGAACTCTAATTCAATATGACACATTTTGAGAAGGGGTTGACCCAAATTTTTGTCTCACTCGCGTGCTGCTCTCGCCATCGCATTCCACCCGTTCTCGCGTCATCACTATTATTTTATAAAACTCTCACTGTTACGCTATAAAACTCTCATTGTTACACTATAAAACTATTATTGTTATGCTATAGAACTCTCACTGTTATGTTATAAAACTATAACTGTCATTCAATAAAACTCTCATTGTTATGTTATAACACTATAACTGTCATTCAATAAAACTCTACTATAACTGTCATTCAATAAAACTCTCACTATTACGCTATAAAACTATCACTGTTATGCTATAAAAATCTCACATTTATGCTATAAAACTATCACTGTTAATATTCTATAAAACTATCACTGCTACAGTATAAAACTCTCACTGTTATTCTATAAAACTCTCACTGTTATGTTATAAAATTCTCACTGTTATTCTATAAAATTCTCACTGTTATTCTATAAAATTATCACTGTTATGCTATAATACTATCACTGTTCTTCACATTCTCTTTCTAGATCTCAATTTTTATTTGGTGGATTTCGAATAATTAAAGACGTTTTTCAATTTTCATGAAGAATTACGAGCAATACGAGCGAATTTTCAACCGATTCAATGCAAACGGGGGTAGGAAGATATGTCCGGCGGAGCTGCGCGGTGCATTGGCACGATTTCGGGGGAGATATGGAGGAGGAGGCGGAGGCGGCGGTGAAGCTGATCGATTCTGACGACGACGAACTACTGATGTTGGAGGATTTCGTAATGAACGTGGAAGGCGCAGGGGAAGAAGAGAGGGCGAGTTCGTAAATTTTCCGAGGGGGGGAAATTGTGGAATTTGATGAGGTAGAAGAATGTTGTTTCCTGATTATAGATGCTATGAACTCGAGGATGAATGGTTTGGTGAACAAAAAACGGACATCCGTGGCTTTGGAATTACTAGTACGGAGATGGTGGAACTGTTGAGGGAAGTTAAATAAATAGATTATTCCCGACTCTCTCTACAAATTCGAACTTTTAGATGAGACGGAATTCTCTCATGGTATCAGAGCCCAGGTTGTGGGTTCGATTCCCGTGGAAGCACTCCACCTATTTAAATTGTCCACTCTGCTGGGCCTCCTCTCCAAAGAGCAGAGACAATGATTCGGCCCACGAGTGAGTGGGAGTGTTGAGGGAAGTTAAATATATAGATTATTCTCAACCCTCTCTACAAGTTTGAACTTTTAGATGAGACGGAATTCTCTCAGGAACAATAGTTGAAAGCGAATAGTTACACGTACGCGATGTTCATCAAAGAGTTCGTAAACACGTGAAATATTGAGGAGGCGAAAAAATGATATGTGGAGATTATATATATCTGACTCATTTGTAATATATGAGTCAGATTTAACCCGGGTTCATAGCATGAACCAGGTCTATACAAGTTTTTGTCATTTTAATCCACCATATAAATACTTCATTTCACATGTTATTCATCTCAAATCACTAAACACAAATACTTTGCATTTGCATGCTAAACAAGTAAATATTTTATATGTTTGGTGATTTTTCTAAAAAACGACTTCACGTAAGCTGGATCCACAAAAAAATTTATGCATTTTTTTAATTATAAATGAGAGATATTTTTAAAAAATATTTTACGTAAAATATTAGTGTAAATTGAGAAGAATCGAAAACTCGCAAATCGAATCGGCTTTGTATATGAAACTCAATATTCACTCAAAATTATCGCCCTTATCCGTAGTAGGGAGTGTTTTCAATCACTTGAAAATAGTAAAAATTACTTATTAAATTGAAAAGCGGTGAGGTGGTTGTTTTATGTAGAAGTGATTCTACCCCAAAATCAATTGCAAACACGCCCTTAATCGGATGTAAAACTTTTTCAGGCTGTTGATGAAAAAATGATGATAAATGTAAAATTTCAAGAAAGAAATAATTAAATTTGAAATGGAGGATTTTGATATGGATATGTTACATATGTATGTAGCAAAAAGTGTGACATATAGATCCGGCCAAGTGTTATACGTGTGCGTTTTGGCGTTTTGGTAGTTGGATTTGGAGTGTGCATATCCATTCAGATTTCCTCATCCATCCACATACATTTTATCCAATATCCCACTTGTCCTAATTTTTTTAATTTATTCAAATCATGTATCTGATAAGTGGATTTTGGATATCCACGACTACTTATGCTACTCCATAACAAAACAGAGTTGTGAATATTAAATTATTAATTTTATATGAGAAAATATATTTCTAAAGGGTATGATTATAAATGAAACCGTCTCATAAATTTTAAATTTTATCTTTTTAATTCACTTGATTTAATAGGAAGAATTAGTATCATGCACCAAAACACGAGTCCTCTGTAATAAAATAATTAATACTATTTAAAATTAAACAAAAAATGAAAATTAATTGCACTTTTTATATACAAGAGCTTGGCGTTATTTTAATCACAATTTTTAATTAAAATGTATTTTTGTTATGGTATTTAATAGAATATAATGGTGAAAAAGTTGATTGATGTGATATTATTATATTATTTTGAGTGTATTGGGAGAATAGAAAGTAGATGATGTGAGTGTATTGAATAAATAAAAAGTAGAGTAGTGGTAGGTGATGATGTAGAGTAGTATTAATAGAATTTCAAAATTCTTATTTTAAATTTTAAAATAAATGGAAATTTGAGATTGCAAAGTTCAAAGTACGATCGGGATAGTCGCGAAACAAACATACCCTAAAATTTTATTTTGGAGTTTTCATAAAAATAGAATTTTAGTTGCAAAACCAAGATTTGCTTTCTCAGTTTGAGAACAGAAATTGTAGCCACCTTTCTGCACGCTTTCAACTTGTGAATCTTATCGAAAATCTAAGCCAATTCTAGTGATAAGTTTAGTGTGAGTAGATCTTATCAAAAATATATAAAAGATGATTGAATATTGTGTTAAAATATCTTGAGATCTTCAATTTAATTCCATCAATTATTGAGGCACACTTGTCTGATGGCAAAGTATAGTGTGAACAAGTTTCACGGTGAAATCGGTTAAGAAGTGTGACTTATATTACTAAAGAGTATAACTTTATACTGTAAAGGTGTGACTTTTTACTATAAAGAGTATTACTCATAAAAGTGAAGGGTGTGACTTATATTATAGCAAAGAGTGTCGTAGTGATAACTAGAGGGTGTGACTTATATTACTAAAGAGTGTGTCTGTAAAAAAAAAATCAAAATCACGGTAAATAAGTTTTACAGCATATCAACTATTGCAAGAGATGCTCTCACATTGAGACGAATGAATATATAAAAATACACTATTGAAAACTTTATATTCAAATAAGTTCAAAATTTTAAAAACAATAAATGATGTTTAATTAATCCGAATGAAAAATAAAAAAATGAACTACTATATACAATTACGTTTCCTGTTTGCTAACTAGAGACACGGACACTATACAAAATTGACTTTCCACTATGGGAATAATCCATATTTGTCATCCATTTATAAGTATGAGGCTAAATTTAAAATATATAAGTTGATGAAATTAGTCTCTCCAATTAACCTTAATTAATTTAATAAGTTATTGATATAATAACGTAACGACAAACATTAAACATGTCTCAAATATACGTGATTGTTTGATCAACTGCATTCAATTTTTTTTTAAAATTAAATGAAGTTAATTTGTGTTAAGCCTCCTTCCATGATCGATTTCTTATTTTCTTATATAGGTTGAAAATGAAATATATTATATATGTATATGTAATGTATCAGTTCCATTATTCTGTGCAATTTTCTCATGTTCCAAATATATCCCACTTTCTGGATCTTTAACACATGGACCTAGGATTATGGTGGACCATTGAATAATATTTTAATTTCCACTTGTCATACATTCACAATATATAACATGGAGTAGAACACTGAAAATGGAACAGATGATATCATTCGGTAATGTATACATACAACTTTTTTTTTAAGTAATCAATTACAATAATTTTCTAAGATTAATCACAATAATTCCTTCTACCACCGGATATGTAGCAACATCGTTTCGTCTCGCTGTAGACGAAAATCGCAATCACCACAAGAGGGGAATTACCAGAAAACGCAACCACCGCAATCGAAACTGTAATCACCACAAGAGGGAGAACACCACCCCACCACAAGGAGAATCATTACAAGAGAAAATAATTTTTTTCTTTCTATATCTCGAACCCAAGATCTCGAGTCTCAGGTGGTGGAGCTCTAACCACTTGAATTATCCACGCTTGACATATATATACATACAACTTTAATATACATTTCAATGTTAACTTTATTATATGACTACATTCAACATAGATTACTTGTATTGTGCTTCGATTTTTCGAATTGAGGTTATTAATACACGAACCTCAAATCTTGTACTTTTCCTTTATGTTTGCGGCCAGATAAAAGAAGGGTTATTATTTGATAAAATCAAAAAGATGAAAGTAAAAGGCAGAGAAAAGGAAAATTAAAATACAAGATAACAAAATTGACTGGAAAAGATGCATTATTGTCATAATTGTACGACATAAATTTGACTCTTGATAATTACATTGATTTTGATGGAATGAACGATCGAAGGATCAAAAAATAAAGGTACCGATTTTTCTTTTTCTTTTTGTGGTATATATAAATTTTTATTATTTTTAGGAAGCAAAAATGATTTTTTTATTTATCTTGTTTAATTGACTTATAGAAAGGAAACCACCTTTCCCATTCGTCCATAAATACATAAAAGAATTGAATGAATGGGATTTTTTTTTTAAAAACGTCTTCCATAAAAGTAGATTAAATTATGAAATTTATACCATTGCACTTATAAATTAATATTATTACACTTATCAATTTATACTATTACACAAATAAACTAATATCATAGTATTAAATATTATTGATATTAATATATAAGAATAGTTATATCAATTTATAAATATAATGATATTAATTTCATATTATAAATAAAATTTTACAAGAAAATTTGTGTTTTTTTTTTTTGTCTCAGTTCAAGAGTCAATGAATTTTTTGTTTCTAATTCAAATCATATGTCATGAAATTAATGGAAGTATCGCACATTTTTTTACTTTTTTAAACTGTATACTTTTAATTTGGAATTTTTTTCAATCTTAAATTGAGATAAAAATTATTAAATGAAATGTTGAAAAAAAAATAAATAAATCCTGAATTGAAGTATTTTAAAAATAAAGGTCTATTTTAAATATCAACCCAAATAATTGGATCCTCATATGCAATTCTTCCTTTTTTTTTTTTTTTTTTTTTTTTTAGTGGTTTTGATGTCATAGACTCATAATATAAAGCCAAATATGATGGCATAACATAGAAACAAAAAGGTTCATTAACGAGCCAAACAAATTATACAGTTACACTTTCATGTTTCAACTTAATAAAATGGGCCCTAATATTAATACATGAATGCTTTCAAAAACAAAATTATACTTATATATGAATACATGAATCAAGAATTCAATTACAGGCCAAACTTATGGTCCAAAGAATTTGGAGAATGAAAAATCTTTTGAAGGGTAACAAAGTTTGAAATTTTATTTAGGATAAATTGTAAAAATATAATTTATTTTTGTCACTTATTAATTTTTGTCACTCAAAATTATAATTACAATTTAATAAAATATTGTAAAAAAAAAAATTATCGAAGATAAATTTTTTTATTCGTAACATTTTCTAATTATTATCAATATATCATTTGAAGGATAAATTTATATATTAATAATAATTAAATATCAATTTAAATTAAAGATTTTTCAATATTACTTGTCCCTTATAGTAACATGATTTGCTAGTGTATTTTTTTCAGTTTGTCTTACGTGATTATTTTAAAGACTCAATTAACCTTATAAGGATTCACAAAATTTCTGATCCTTTTTTAAATGTGCTGCTATTTTAATACTCAATTCACCTCGATTTGAGATCGACTCGATATATAACTTGCATATACATTAACGAAATATATAAGTTATTTTATTTATAATTAAAGTACAACTACTAGAGTAAAATTGATTAGAATCGTGAGTTGTATCGACTCGATTAAATTCAAATTAATTTTGATCTTCAATTTTATTTTTCTTTCTAATCAAACATAAATGCGAGCTGACTCCACCCACCGGTTTCTAGGTAGCCACCAATGTCAAACTCACATGTATATTCGTTGCAAGGCCGTGTTTATTTGATGATATGTATGCACATTAATTGGGAAATTAATATTGATGATATTAGATCAAATTTGGAATAACATGTGACGTACCTTTCAATAATCAAGACTAGTACTATTTGCAAATATTGGAGTCCAAATAATCATGACTAGTTGTTTATTAAGATTTGAATAATAAAGAAATTTTTTTAAGGGGTATATATAGATCTATCTCTTCTCTATTATATATTTTTTTAAAAATTTCTTTATCATTTCAAATATTTCATAAAAAACTCGCAAAAAAAAACACGGTAAAAATAAATGTGAAAACTATGAATTTTTGAGTACTACATAAACCTATTTAAGATGTGATGATAGAGTGCATATCATAATCTCATCACTTTTACTGCTAAAATAAAAGTTTAACATTAATTTTTAGTATGTATTATAATATCAAATTGATCAATTTATTTTTATGGTATTTTGCGTCCACATGCGTCACAAAAATTGGCCAGGGAAAAAAATTGAATTAAATTTCAATCAATTAATTTCATATAGTACACATTATAATCTGACAAAAAATTATACATATTACAAATTTTAATATATATATATGTATAATATATTACATGTTACAAATTAATATTAATCCTAACATAAAATCGGAAGAACTTCAACGACCAGTCAAATCATAAAAATCCATGGGAAGGTGCGTAACGTATATAAATATATATCTAAATATTTCTAATATTTAAGTATTGGCCGACAAAACTCGATCACCTCCTAGACAAAAAAATATTTATTCTTTGGTTTTTATTAAAAAAAAACTATTACTATTATTTTCTATAATAAAAAACTTTATTTATAAAAAAATGGTATTTATTTTTACATATGTTTTTAAGTTAGATAATTTCGTATATAAAAAGATATATTTTTTTTCCTGTACGTGCAATATTTACACATATAAAAATAAATTTTCTCTCATCTATATATAAAAAAACATATAAATTAAAATTAGATGAATGAAAATTTATTTTTAATTTAACGTAAAAATAATATTAATTTTTTTTTATATTAAAATTCATTTGTTGTAATATAGAAAAAGGTTGTATATAATTTTTGAAATAAAAATAAGAAAAATATATATACAAAAATTGGTGTGAGATGCTCTTTTATGAAATTGTATTTAAACGATGAAATAAAATGGAATGATTTTTTTTTCAAAAACATAGTTAGACTTACATTTAAACTGCTGGGTTCAACCATTTTAAATCTCTTTTTTTAAAAAAATTGATGTAAAATTTTATTTAAAATAAGTCTAAATCAATTTTTCCCATCCCAATTGATATCATTCGACTTTTTTGGATGAGATAAATCGGTCTTAGATAAGTGATTTTAATTGTACAATTTCCAGTATGAACAAATTTTACAAAAAATATTTATTAATTATAATTTAAAGCAAAAGATTTTAACGACCAATAAAATTAAACAAACAATGGCCCAAACCAGACAAATTAAATAAATGAAGTATGAATTTTGAGATACACTATATTTCCAGCTGGAATTAATGGGATTTCCAAAAGTGTGAATTTTTTAAAATTTTTAAAGATTTTAATAATAAAGTTTGGTTTTGCAGATAAAATTAGAATTTGAACATCCCTTGATATTTCCACTTATATGCACACAATCATCAAAGTTGAATTATAATAATAGGTCTCTTTAATAATTATCTTCCATCAATTTTATGGAATCTTCTTTTTTTCTAGGAATGTTTTTTTTTTTCATAAATACATAATTCTCCAAAGAGAGAAAAAGGAAATTTTATCAAAATATAATGATTGAGAATTTTGATCCTGTTGAAAATGGGTTGGGATATTATATGAAAAATGTGCATTTTGAGGAGATGAAAGGGGTTTCTTCTGAAACTTTCTCACCATGCAAAAGTAGTACACTTCTTTGAGAGGCAAATGAAAGTTTTAAAAGTTTTGATATTTTTTTTATTTGAAAAGTTAATCATTATTTACGTAAAAATAATATTAATTTTTTTTATATTAAAATTGATCAAGAATGATCTAAATGGTCTTGCATAAATTTTTAAAATAAAAAAAATAAGCAAAATATATCAAAAATTGGTGTGAGATGCTCTTATGAAATTGTATTTAAACGATGAAATAAAATGGAATGATTTTTGGAAAACATAGTTAGAACATTAATTAAATGCCATTCAACCATTTTATTCTCTTTTCTTAAATTAGGGTAAAAATTCAAAATAATAAGAAAATCAAAAATTTCCTAATAGGTTGATTCATTCGACTTAATTGGATGAGATAAGGTCTGATAAGGAAAAATAAAATTAAAACACCAAAAAATATCTACTTATAATTTAAGAACCCCCATTATTATAAAAACAAGGCATGAAAATAAAGGAAAAATTTTGTATACACTGGCAAGAAGGTTTAATTTAACTTAATTTTAAAATTTCAAATCTATTTTAATGAGACGTTCAACTTGTTCAATATAAAATGGGTTGAGCATCTCAATTTAAATAAAACATTGAAAAATAGAAAGTACAAAACATCTGCTATATAAAATACACTTTCCTCGGAAATGGTTTTGGGTAAAATTAAACCAAAAAGCAAAAAAGGATACACTTTGAAATACAAATCTATCTTTAGGCAGTACAAATAAACCTTTCATCGTGGTTAAATTTTTATTACTTACAACTTATACCTCCTTTAATAAAAGGATAATAATTTGAAATAAAAATGAAATTTAAGCAAGTATAAAAAACCTTTCAAAAGTGGTTGATTTATTATTAATAGATATAAGAATTTAAAAAATATAAATGACCAACGGCCACTATCTCCAAAATTGAGAGAGAAAAAGAAGCAAAAACGGCAGATTAATAAAGATTCTTTCTTACCAAAACCATTTTTTGTGTTTAAAGAAAAAAGATCTTTAGTAAGGTTTAGTGGGCCCATTTTTTCCACAAATACACAATACGGCCCATTAACACAATGGGGCCCGATTAATATGCCCATGGGCTGCAGAGCAAGACAAGTCACATTCACAAAATACTAGTACTATAAACTATGGAGATAGAAAAGAAATCAGTAACAGAAAATGGAAATACAGTAAAAGTTAACTAGTTCTACTTCTACCATACTTCAGCTAATCATCTTTCAAGATGTATATATGTCCATGTATTATTTTTCCCTAAGAAACGAAAAACAATATCATCGTTCTGAGGATCGATCAAAAAGAATTTCAGCACCAATGCAGTTAGATCTTTTCCAGCATCCAAGGGCCGGACGCGATGATCAAAACATT
This sequence comes from Stenogyne calaminthoides, assembly GCA_037126765.1. NCBI lineage: Eukaryota > Viridiplantae > Streptophyta > Magnoliopsida > Lamiales > Lamiaceae > Stenogyne > Stenogyne calaminthoides. The sequence goes on along the minus strand of JBBCBC010000029.1, from coordinate 29,466,177 downwards.
CAATGCATTTGTTCATAAATGGGAACCCCCGGTCCATATATCAGTCGACATCGCTCGCTGAACGAGCCAACGAGCTTAGTAGCCACCTCACTGAAGAACAAGCCTGCCATCTGCCAAACATAATAATCCATGAATGACAAACAGTTTTACTGTGCAACTAATACTTTTTAATGAATCAACTAACACTATGTTTAGAGGCATTTCAAAAAAAAAAAAAACTATGTTTAGAGAGACACATGAAATGCAAACCAGTTACACGGTAAAACTGGTCCATATAAGACTTTGTCATAATAAAAAATAATAATAAGTGCACCTAACTTCTCTTATCTTGTCCATCCCATCTGTTTATTGGTACTAACTGAATATTTGAATCCATATCTTTTGGTCCATAATTGGTAAACTACCATATGTATCTTTCCCAAATATGATGAGTGTCAATGATGATAAGATAAGGATAAAAAGCATACCCCACAAAGGGGTTTAATCTTGTTACTACAACAACAAGCTAAGCCTTTATCAAGGTTAAGCTATATATATCATATCTATCTCACTATCATGTTAGGTTGAAGCACATGTTCGCCGTTATATTTAAGTATAATATGCATTTTTCAATAGTTACTTCCATGTCTTTTAAGAATGAAAAAAACTCATATGCATCAAGTGCACCGTGCAACTCAATCGTATTTTTAAATTTAGTTTTTTACTAAAAAATATTAGTTTGTTAGTTATTTACTACCTCCGAAACTAATTACATGTATGATTCTATCGAGAATGGTATTCCTAATTATTTGTCACTTTTGCTAATATCAACACCTTTTTTTCGCCAATACCCCTAATAAATTCTAACCATCTTCCTGTAATTATAAGCTTAGTGATATCATCAAGTAGTAATACTAATACATAAGGGTGCAATAGTCTTTTGATATCCTAATTACTGAAAATTTGGTTTTTGTGAAGGGATAAAATCAGACAGATAAATTAGGAACAAAGGCAGTAGTGGTTTTCACTGAAAGGTATTAGTTGGCATAGTGGAATAATTCAACTGATGTACATGAGTGTTACTCTTTTAAGAATTAATGATTCTCTACTTTCAACACTGTACAAGATCATATGAGTGACTCCCATGCAAAGGCCCAAACCATCTTAAGCAAGGTTGTTTGACAAAGGGGTGAACATATACTTTCCCGACAGTTCAGACACATAATTAAGAACGCCATCAATGTCTTTCTATACTATTCTTTCAGTTTCCCATAAGTTGTATTAATTCTGAACTACAGAGGTAAAACTGCCGGAGAAACTCACTTGTCCATAAAATGGTGATCTGAACTGAAATCCACAAGGAAGCGGACATTACTGCTCCCAGAAACAGGTCCAGGATTAAATTCCCAGATATTAATCAGATGGTGAAAAACACTACTCTGGGAAGAAGTTGTCTGCAAGAAAACACGACACAAAATAACCATGATAACTAAAATAATTGATGCAATGCATGGCATGGCATGAAAGAAGACTCTTGGAGAACTGTGGGAAGAAAACTACTAATATCATCCTTTGAGATTTCTGGGTTTATTTAGGCCATCTCTATGAGATAATATTTCTCCTTAAATAATATAAAGGGATGCATTTAACTTGTATCGAATATTATTACAGGTGATATATCACTAAATACAGGTTCATAATGCAGGCAGGCAAATGTCATATTTCTCACTTCGCTGTGCTAAAATTCACTAAATACAAGTTCATAATGCAGGGTAAAACCGTCCATATAACCTAGTTCAATAAAATGATGGGTAAACCTAAGAACTTAACCTGGTCAGATGAACATTATATTTAAACAAATATCGAGGTTGGATTATATCACTTACACACTTCTACCATGGAAGCCATCAACAATAAATTTTGCAGTTGATGAATCAAATTATCAGATACAAAGGCATGTAAGTTATCAGTGTCATCATTGTCAGGCTGTTGACTGCTCAGCAACATAAATCAAAGGAGAAATGTGAAATATCAATTAGTATTACCGTCAATCTCTAGATTTATGTTTGATGTCAAAATCTAGATCCGATTCTACTTTGGGATTTAGAATCCGGTTTTGAAATCCAGATTTCAAAATTGACTAAATCCCAAATCAAACATTTAGGAAGTTAAATTCCACTTCCAGTTCTAACCTGCTTGATATTTTGCTTCCATGGTAAGGTAACAAAGGTAGGGGTACAAAAAAACAACGAGAACAGCCTGAAGTTCTTTGAAGAAGCTCAATTTTTAGAAAAAAAATTCATTAACAATTTATTTGACAGAAGTCACCAGTCAACATTATCCCTTTTTTTTTTTGAAACATCCACATTGTCTTTAAATTCATAAATAGAAGGAGGGACAGAACAAAAGAGAGTTTTGCTATCCTTCATGCTAAGAAAATATATATGATTACATGTGAAATAGTCAACCTATATCAACCCCCAACCCCCTCACCAAAGGAGGAGATGCAGAGGATGTCATCTAGATCTTGTCCAACCTCCTTCCTATAAATATATAAACATATTAATAGTAACAAATGAAATAACAGATAATAGTAATAATAACTATAATCATCTTACATAATAAAACAAACAAAATTAAGCAACGGAAACATGGTACAGCTATCACAATTCATCTTTGGCCATCATTCCCTTAATTTTATATCTTGTTCATTTCCGGTCTATCTTTCATAGTCATCAAATACAGTGACACTATACAGTCAAACAGCAAGAATAGTGTTAACTACCAATATATGCACCATTAAATAAGGAAACTGCGAAAATTGGAAATATGGATACGTAGCCAAGATAAGAAACCAAGTCTTTTTGGCTTCAATCGAATTAAACAGAACTAGATGAAAGATGCTGAAATTCAAAGATGATCTTCACCTTAATAGAGCTTGGTCTAATAATCTCCACATGAGATATATAACTTTCAACAAGAAATTTAAAGCCAATTGTTAGCTCTGCCTCCATACTTCCATCAGGATTTGTGCGAATTATCCGTGAGCGTTGACACCAAGGAAGAAAATCTTCATACAAGTCAACAGCAGCAACCACATTGAACAATTGCTCTGGTGAGTATCTAACAACCAAAATATCAATCAGCGTTTGAAGCAAATGACTCAAAGAAACTTCATTGTTTCCATAAATAAATGACACTAACAATTGGTTTAGCATATATTCTCCTCAAAATCCTACTTAAGTTTTTAATTCTCCAAACTTACCACCTAGTACACATAAGCATGGGTAAACCTTCAATTACAATGCTTATTCAAAGCATTTCTACAAATCGCAATCCACAGATCATTCTACTATACTTCAAGCTAACTTAGTCAATCAAATTGCAAACTCTTCAAGCAAAATCGTCACAAAGATTTAACAAAAAATAAATAAAAATGAATAAAATAGCGAGCTCATCGAAATGATTACCCTAAAACAAGTTTCTCCTCGTGTCTTTTTGATACTGGTTCGCTTGACTCATCAACAACTCCCAAGAAACTCCTCCTTTGGAAAACAGCGTTACTGATAATCGCTGAGTTCCCATATTCCAGAAAATTGCGATTCCCGCAACCTCTTGCTGCTAATTTGTCCGCCGAAGAGAACACATTGGTCCCTACAATGCTGCTAAAGCACCGAATCTGATTGTAACTCGATAGACTTTCTGTATTCGGTTGGAATGAACATCGGCGGTTAGCCAATCGTGCCACCGCCCTTAATACGGGATTGAATGGAGGCATTTGCGAGACAAAATTGATTTACGACTATATATTTGGGCGTAATTTTATGAAATTTGGGGCACGATTCTGTTGAGAATTTGGCGGAATTCGCAAATGAAATTGGATTATTCCAACTGATTTTATGGAGATTTTGGACGACGAATTTTCGTTTTGGGATCCCTTTTTACGATGATTCTACATGTGTTTGCTCTTGCCTTTGATTTTGAATTTTCTCTTTGGTTCATGAGGAAATCTATTAATATATATATATATATATATATCTTTTTATTTTCCAGTAAAATATAGAAAATAATTGAGATTCACAAAACTAGTGCATATGGATTTTCTTGACTAATTCACGGATATATTTACAAAAATGACAAAAATTCATATAAGACGATCTCATGTATGAGACGGGGTACAATCTAATACAAATTACACCCACTTCTCCCAAAGTGTTAAAGCTTCAATGGTCAACTTATGTCTCGTCTCACCGTGAGACGGTCTCATGCAAATGTGTCTCATTAATAAATTCTCATTTTTTACATTTTATAGCCTCTCTTGGTTTTAATTTTTTTTCCAACAGGAGTTAAACTCTAACTCGATAGTAGTTTAAATTAAGGCATAAATTTTTAGCTAGATCAAATTTGTGAAAAAAATCTGTTTTAATTATCCATAAAATATTAGATATTTGATGTGGAAATTGAAAGAAAAAAAATCATTTAGGAAGCTCATAATTCTTTAAGGAGAATAGTAATGAAAATTTATATATGTAATTATGATTGTTAATGAGAATAAAGATAATGAATGTACAATTGTTACTTCCTCATTTTGACTAATTATTTATTTTTCTATAGTAATTTCTCCGAATTATTCTACAAAAATATTTGTTTCAACTTACACCAATAATCAAATAGCATTCTATTATAAGAATACGAGTAACTCAGTGCTTGTTTACATATTTCTCACTAAAATGTTGATAATTTGCATTAAATAGAATTGTAAGCGCCAACAACTATTTCCCATATTCAAATAGCATTCTACTATAAGAATAATTAAAACCTGCTATTAATTAATAATTATCCAAAAGCAAAATTAAAAAATGACCCAAGTTATACAGTTGAGAGGATTCACCTATTCTGGAATTTAAGCAAGAAATACAGCAACTGAAAGCCATAGTTTTGCCACACGGTCACTACTATTTTTTACCAAAAAAAAACAGTAGAAGAAATGTTCTCCTACGTACCCATCGTGCCCTTCAATCGCTACACAGTGGCAACACCATTTGAATCATCAGTTAGGGTCGAAACGTAATCCACATCATCTGTTTCTGAAACTTTAAAGATTACTTCTTTCTTCTATGAGATATATTTCACTATGAACCAATTAGGACTAGCTCTGGTTGATCATTGTTTGGAACTATCTGCAGTTCTTCCTCCCTTTCCATGTCCAATTTCTCCTCTTCTACAGCTTCGTCGTTGAAATTCTGATCTGACATCTCTATTGAAAAAAGGGCAAAGATCAGCAATGCAGCAAAAAAACAGCTATGCAAATGAATATGGAGTTTCTTTACGTTTTGTTTCATTTTTATGCAAAGAAATAGGCAAAAACTTCTATGGACCAGCTGCACCGTGCAATTCAAGTGTAATTTTAGGTGGTATTAGTTGTTTTACTAAAATGTATTACTTTTTTTCATTGAATAGTATTAGTTGTTACCCGAGAAAAAAATTCTCCAACCGTGATATTAATTTGATACCATGAGAACCATTATAGATAGAGAACAGCAAATACCTGCATTTCTATCAGTAGATTCTTGATTTTCAGAAAATTCTAAACGAGCTTTTGCACAAGAAGCTCGGGACTTTCTGCTTGCCTGTACTTTAGCGTTGCTATAACGTTGAATCCAGGGATTCAGTTTAACCTCCTCTTTTTGTTCGGCTACAAGTTCGTCCTTTCTGAAGTCGACTCTAGACCAATATCCGTCACGAAGAACCTTAAACTACATAGCCAAAACAATTGCAAGATTAAGAATAGAGAGCAATCACAGTGCTGTTTAACAAACTTATACACATAATTAGGACACGGTGAACAGAGAGGTATTAAAGGAAAGACCTGGCCAGAAGGAGCACGGGTGCTCGTTTGCTTTTGCTTGAATGACTTTGTTTCGGACTGATTGCTTTTGTGGGAGTGCCAACAAGACATGTCTATTGATTTATACAGCTGATTCACAAATGTAGATTCCATAGATTTGAGGAACAAACAGTGCTGCTCGTCTGTCCATTTTTGGGGCGAAGGCGCAGTTTCCTGACAACACAAGAACATAAGCGTTGGAAACGGAATCAGAAAATCTAGGTTCAAGAAAATGTATAAACAACAACAACAAATTAAGACGTTAGTAGGATCGAATTTATACATCATTAGCCAAAGAAGCATCAACAACTAATCCAAGAGTGCAAAACAGCAGACATTAAGCAAGAATCAAAGCTGTTAAATTGCTCTCATCAGGTGAATATTGCATTCTTATATAATGCTACCAAATTTAGAAATAAATCACTAAAAGTTTCAAAGAATCTCTCTATTTCGAAGAACATTCTAAGCAGTTTGGAACACAAATATTTCTCAGGTCAAAACCCCCACCAATTCAAAGAAAGAGCAAATCATGATCTAACATTATGCTTACATTCTTCACTAACATAATCAAGCTACAAAAACTGATACCAAATAAAAACATTTAACAAAAATTAACAACCAACTGATGCAAAATTAAAGAACCCTTGGTCAATAATCAGACATTCCATGAAAACACAAAAAATTTCTCTAAAATTTCATCACCCCAAGTAAATTTCAGACCCCAACAACCAATAATCAAGGCCCAAAACTAAAAATCCCTCTAAAATCGAACACTCATACTCAATTTTTTTCAATTTTTTTCCCGATTGGACTATGATCGACTCCACAATTCAACAAACACCAAACCAACGAATACAGCATACTATAAATCAACGTAAACTGTAAAAGAAATGAAAAAGGAAAATCGATTTACCATCAACGAAGAAGTCTCTTCTTGCTCAACCGAAATCCTCACAGCCAACGGCTCAGATGAATCCACGGAATTCTCCATGACCCCTTGTTCGAAAATCAAAACCCAGAAAGGAAAATCGAAAGCTTTTTGCAAAACAATACTAGGATTGAGGATCTTGAATTACGGTTTGTTAATAAAAGTTTTTGGGTTTTCGTATATCTTTATGCAATTTCATTTCATAATTCCTAGGCTTTGAGATGCCAGGTGTCACCGCTTTCACATGTGTCATCAGCCACACAAGATATTTTGAACGTAAATATTCCTAAATTAAAAATACAAAATATTCAAATGTATCTCGATAATTAAAAAAGAAATATTAAACCAAGATTAAAATTCGTGGTTTTTGTTTTTTGTTTTTGGCATAATAAAATCTTTAAAATCGAGCAAACTTGCGTAATCATAGCTAAATATCAATGTAGGTAGGTTTCTAATTTTTTAAATTTGTCTTTGTGTCTTTTATTTTAAAATAAGCAATATGGTATTTATAACATTAATAAATCAGATACTTTTGCGGTTTAATAATTAAATTTGAAACAGTATTATTATCGCGTATTTGGCGGTTTGGGTTCCAAAAGGGCAAAGGGGGTAAGATATTTTGTGCTTTAAAAAAGGGTAGATATTTTGGGTGGACTGAAAAATATCAGGGCCACGTGACTCAAATAATATCTATATGGTTTCACACAAAGTAATTGTGTCCAATTATTTTATTGGTTTTATTAATATGGCACTATTAAGATCAATTTTAAACAAAGGGTCGGTTTGATGATAACTATAATTATTCTTCTTATCAAAAAGAACTACTACTAATAATATAGTTTTTTTATATATATAGTATATCATTAGGTGTTTATATTTTTGAACATGTGACAAAAAAACTTATATATAGATCCAGTTCAATGAATCCCTGCTTATTTAAATATCATTTATTCAAAAAACTCTTATTGTTATGTATAAAAATTATCCATGTTACGAACAAAAAATTTCACTGTTTAAAAATATAAAGTGAAAGTTTTTGTGCATAACAATGATAATTTTTACACATAACAGTAATAAAGTTCATATGTGAACCTGATTATACATGAATGTTACTCAATATGTATTCATTCACTCAAGTTTATGTGAACTCTTTTTTTCAATGTCATTGTTATGTATATGAATTTTGATCAAAATTGAATCTGTAATACTTTATTATGGGTGTACTTTAAAAATCTACAATAACTGATTCTAAGAGCTATTTTAAAGTTTGAAAGAACACCATAAGGTGCCTAACCTTTTTTGTCACAAAATAAAAAATAAAAAATATAACAATTTGATTGAGTTTTCTTTTTTTTCTTTTTAAATTATGTTCTTTCCCCATAATAAGAACATCTTAAAAGAGTGAATTTGAGAAATGCTGCCCCAACAAATGATTATGGAGTAATCCTGTAAATTAAATTTATACATGAACTTTTATTATTATTATTATGAATAAAAAATATTATTATTGTGTAAAATTTTCACGATTTAAAAATATTTTTTTAAATAATATTTTTATATATAATAATAATAATTTTGTTACATAATATTAATATTAAAAAAAGAGTTTATTAGAATAGTGTTCACATAAGCTTTTGTCATGATTATCTCAAAAAAAATGAAATTCTGTTCGAGATAATTGTTAATAAATTTTTCGCAGAGTATGAGATAATTCAATATGAGAGAGTATCTTCATTTATATATGTCGACAGATGTGACCTCATAACAAAGTGGTTCTATTTTTATTATATATAAAAAGACAAAATAAAAAGTGTAATGGGGCGGGCAGGAGAAACAACTGGCAAGAGTTGTTTCATAAACAAAGTGTCGTGTAGCGATTTCAGCATTATCAATACTATAATTTATATTTTTGTATAATTTTTTGAAAATAAGAAGGATAAATTGCATATAGAGGAAGAGAGCAAGAGATCGAGAGAAAGAGGAAATTGAGAGAGAGAATTAGATAGGAAGATAGGTACTTAGAGGAGGGAGAATAGTGTAAATTTTTCTGATGTCTCATTCATCGGCCGCAGGATATATTTGTAACAAACAGTGGAGTCCACACACAGATAAAAATTTCTTAGGTAATTTAAATGAATAATTAAAATAGATAATGATTTGGCATAAGCCCACTTCTTCAATCTTTAAATTCCGCGTAATTCCGCGCTTTTCTAAACATTTACCTCATTGAGATAACTCCATCTCGGGGAGATTTGGCCAAATATTTTCTCATTCGGATAAATCCACTTCGGAGGATTTGACTTCGGTAGCATTCTCCCTATTCGGATAACTCCACCGGGAAGATTTGACTCGAGACGATTCTCCTCCATTCAGATAAATCCACCTTTGAGGATTTGACTCAAAGCATTCTCCTCATTCAGACTAACCGAAGGCGCCTCGACTCTTGCTTCCTCTAACCTGAGCGAGCCCTCCTCATTCAGACTAACCTGAGCGTCCGACTTTTCAACTTCCCTCTAACCTCGAAGCGAGCCCTCCTCATTCGATGACCTGAGCGCCTGACTCTTGATTTCCCTCTCCCAGCGAGCCCTCCTCATTCGGGTAATGTACTAAACCCTCTCCTCCATCGACAATCAAAAACCCCAATTTTATCTCTCCTTTCGTTCCCAACTCATGATCATGACATGCCGCTACTTGATTATAATGAAAAAAAAAAATTTAGCATTTATGATCTTTGGAGTTATAGTAAAAAAAAATCAACCTTTGAATAAATACACATTTTTTCTTCTTTGATCATAGTAAACCTTTGAATCAATACACATTTTTTCTTCTTTGATCGATTACAAATGACGTGGTTCATTAGAGCTCGTGTTTCGTTAAAAAGTATAAAATTTTGTAATATAAAGTATTAATTACGCACAAAACGTACAATAAAATTGTTTACATAAGAGCAATTCTGCGATCCGAAACATAAACTCAGCCTTTATTTAGAATTAAGGACTCTAATCACTACAAAGTTTATAACAAAAAGACTCTAAAATACAAAGAAGTGACTCTAAGATATAATTTGTACAAAAAATACCTCTTATCTCATTTTTGTATATATTCATAATTTTATTTTTTTTATTTTGACCAAGTACACATTTTGGAAAGTACATATTATTTTGGAAAAGTACAGATTCGAAATACAAATTTTAATAAAAAAATGAAAGTACAAAAAATTAAAAAAAACTGCACTGCAAACTACGTCAGAATTGCAGAAAATATGTCAGAATGACAACTTAGACTTTTTAACCATATTTTTATATCTTAAAGTCAAAATAAAATTACTTTGTCCTTTAGAGTCACTTAGAAAAACTTTGTACCTTACAAATGATGTGATTTATCGGAGCTCGTGTTTCGTTCAAAAATATAAATTTTTATAATATAAAGTATTAATTACGCACAAAACGTACGATAAAATTGTTTAACACGAGCAATTCTACAATCCGAAACATAAACTCAGCCTTTATTTAAAGCTACGAGTGCAAAAACAGTGAAAAGCTACGTAGAATACCAGGAAATATTTTGCATGTATAACTGCAAAAAAAAAAAAAAACTCAAAGGTTGTTCAAAAAGATATTAACATTTCCATGGATCTCACCATTTATTGTATAAATTAAAAAGAGTGGAAAAAAGAAGGAAAAAAATGGCCAAAATTTATAACCAGCTGCATTAGTGTTTAAGCTCTCTTCCTATACAGAAAACTAGACGAATTCACGCAGATAATAAAAGACATCTCTTTAGAACCAAAACCCGAATATACGCATGAAAGTAGACACGATCGCTATCATCATACTGGTGCCTTCGGGTCATCCTCTGCTATCACCGAGTCTTGTAGCCCTACCTGTCCTGTTTTTTCGAAAAGAAAATAAAACGCGATTAAGATTTAGAATTTAAAAAACTGTAATTAGAAACAGATCTGTGTAAGAATAATACTGGAAAGACTGAACTTACCAAACAATGAGACTAAAGATGGATGTTTTGAAGATACATTTGGAGTTACATCTATTCCTGCATGATCATTATGGCGATAACATGAGATATCTATCACGAAAATTCAACATAAAATGCTCTCTATCTCAAGTTGTCAACATACATAAAATCGTGCCAAGTATTCAGACATAATTTTTGGAGACGAAGTGTGTACCTGCAGTTCCTGCTGATTTAAGGAGATCCGATTTCTTGAAAGTATATCCGATAAAATTGGAATCTTTCGATGTTAACATCTGCTCGTCAAAGTATGGTAGAAAATTGTTAACTCAAATCATCAAAGTGAAGAACAAACTAAACATTTATAGCACGTACCTAGTATCTAATCGTAAATTAAGCACAACAAAGTATAGGAAATTTCTTCAGATGTCTAAGATATAACTTCTTTTTCAATATCAACCCTCTTGTTTACGACACATAAAATCAAGTATTGTTTTGTTAAAAAAGTAGACGCAATTACCTTCCTCCAAGGTCCTACTCTCGGTGCATCAGACGGTGGATGTGATCCCTGAGAAAGGCGAGCAAACATTAGAAAAACCAGTAAGAAGGTGGACAAGTAAAATTGATAGAAAAATAGCGAAAAAGCACAATTAGTCCAAATTTCTATTATTGTACTCACTTCATCAAACTTTTCAAAATTTTGTGTGTCCAAATCTCCGTTTACAGTTGGTTTATAAGCAGCTTCCATTTCATAGAGGCTGTCCCATTTAACGCCTCTAAACCACGGGTGTCCCTGAAAGTAAAAGCAATATTAATAGATGTAAAGAAAATCATCCCTTCACTCGAAATTCATCAATGATCAAACCATAATTAGTTGAATCATTGTCGTTACGTACCTTTATTTCTTCGACACCTCTTGTCCCCAACCTTTTGTCAACATCACATAACAAATGACAGATAAGATCTCTTGCTTCATCCGAGATTTTTGGTTCTTCCGGAAACTTCAAGCACGTTTTCCAATTTATTATCTGTTACAAAGGGTAATAAACATAAATTAATTCACAAGCACGATTTAAAATATTTCAAGGCAAACACTTCTATAGTTCTATGCACCAGCAGCTGCACCGTGCAAGTCAAGTGCATTATTAAATGGTATTAGTTGTTTGCGCTAAACAGTAATAGTTGTGCATCAGTTGTACCTTGCGGCACGTCATTCTGGGATCATCGGAACAAAACGGAGGATAACCAACGAGCATCTCGTACATTATTGCCCCCAAAGACCACCAGTCACACTCCATACCATACCCCTTCTTTAATAAGACTTCTGGTGCCATATAATCGAGAGTTCCTACTGTAGAATACGCCTACAAGAGAGAGCATACACAATTAACTTTATTTCCGGACATAGATAAGAACAAAAAAGGGATTCTAAACAAAATTATATCACCAAATGAAAAAAACTAAAACAAACCAGGGCACGACGATTCCTCTTCCATTGCTGTAACTGCTCCTTTGCCATTAACCAGGGAGCGGTATTATTTCCGTCAACCTCAGTACTAGAATCCCGAGGGATAAAATCGTCATCTTCCAGCAACGATGAGTATTTCTCCAGTGGCTTACACAAGCCAAAATCAGAAAGCTTTAAATGCCCATTTTTGTCCAATATCAAGTTATCTGGTTTGATATCCCTACAGATGGCATATTTCTGGAATAAATACATGTTCAATAAAGAAATAAACGTGCTTGACAAAATAAGTAGCCTGTAAAAAGAAAGGTAAAGACTTGTTGAGTACTACAAGATGAAAATAGTAAGTCCATAGAAATAGTTCGATAATTTTTTTTTCCGACTCTATGATACGGAAGATTCCAGAATAATACACAAATAGCTACTGCAAAAGGATTTAGTAAAATTATACTACCATTAACCACATTTTCATGGAATCAACTTTGTTGCCAACAATATTTTTTCCATAAATTCATGAAAATTTTACCTATGTACATAATTATGCTGGTGGATTGAATGGATAGCTAGAATACTTTCTGCCATGTAAAAACGGGCAACATCTTCAGAAAGAATGTCCTCTCTCATCAACAAGGTCATAATATCTCCACCAGGTAAATACTCCATGATAAGGTATAAGGAATCGGAATCTTGGAACGAATAAAAGAGCTTTACTATACAACGACTATCAACCTCCACAAGCAAATTCCTCTCGGAACGAACGTGCTCAACCTGCAAGGATATTTTAGTCATTTAGTGTGTGTCATCCGACAATTGATAATCAACACATAAATTTAGTGAACAAATCAATTGAAATAATTGAAAATGGTGTTTAGAGAAAATCGTTATTTTTTATAATACTGTCACCTGTCCTCGACTAAGCATCTCTGACTTCTTCAATTTCTTCATGGCATAGATTTCTCCTGTACCTTTAGCTCGGCATAGCCTGACCTGCATTATTTCATTCAGAAATATGATCTTAGTCGAAAAGTGTAATAATTGAAATGATGCCGATAATATTATACAATAATCATGGTTATTTATGTCACATATTGTTACTGTTCCACACCAAAGAATCCATACAGTAGTGCACTTCTCATCAAATCCAGAAAATGTTACAAACTTCCTATTAAATGAATTAAACATAGATTCTAGACTAGTGTGTATATTTTCCCGAGATAAAAATCAACTGATTACAACAAACTATGACTATCACGACAGCTGCCTACAAGAAAATGGTTAATGAATATTCTGGTTACCTACTTACGTTTTAAGGTGTGAATATCGAATGATAATAATCACTTATCCTCGTGCTACAGAACAGATCCACCGAATTCTATAATCTGTTCTTCGTAATCCTCGCATTATTGATGTCTAAATGTACTTGGTTTGTGAAGTACCTAACTCAAATCGATTACAGATTTTACAATTTCTATAATCTTTTAAAAAAACATTATCACACCAAAAAGAAAGGCCGTTTTTTCATTTAGATCAAGATAAAAAAATCGTGATCTTTTGCTATTTTCGCCTCTTTCCATCAATGGCCATCCAAGATTGTGTAACACAAACACAATGCGCATAAATCGAAGCTGAAAATTAAGGAGAAAAACCAGCATACCTCACCAAATGCTCCTTTGCCAATAATAGTAAGCTGCTCAAAATCATCAATACCTACTTTATGCCTTTGCAATCTCATAAACTCTGTTTCCCTCTTCTCCAGATTCCTCATCAAATTCTCTTCCTCCTCTCTCGAAACCTGCGCCTCTTGAGCCCTTATCTGCAAAGCCCTCCTCCTAAGAAAACCCAAAAATCACTCGGCCCTTTTAAAAATCCACACTCACTTAAATTCTCAAGAATCACACCAACAAACTTCTTAGTAATCCCACATTAATTCAACCACGTTTCAAGAATCCCAACAGAGTCCAGGTGAAATAAATCCAAGTAGATGCAATACAAATTCATATTCATATAAAAAGAACACAAAAAACAATCAGCCCTTTTCCAAATCAACACTGAATTTGAATCACACCACAAAATCCTTAGTAATGCCACATTTCAAGAATCCCCAACAGAGCCCAAGTGAAATAAATCCAAGCAGATGCAACACAAGTTGAAATAAAAACAAGTCAAAATCTGGGATTAAGAGAACAAAAAAAGCATAAAGATTCCACCTTTCCTTGCGATCTTGCAACCCCTGCAAATAATTCTTGTAATGATTCTCTATAAACTGCTTGGCGGCGGCGGCTTTCTGCCTTGTGACCGGAGAAGAAACCGCCTCTTCGGGCTCCAAGCTGAAGGCCCGATGGGCCTGCAGCTTCATCTGCGGTCCAACCGGACTTCCCTCACCTCCCTCCATTCCAATCAACAGAAGCTTCCGCAAAAGAGTTGCAGAAACTCTGACACTTAACCGATTGCGAGAATCACGAGGCGAAAAAGTGAATCTGGGAACAAAAATTGATAAAGAAACAAAGAGTTTGTTCGACCCTTTTTGTTTTTGGTGCGAGTTTCGATGAGGGATCGAGTTAAAATTGAGCTGTGGAGTGACAGGATGTGCAAGCAGATGATTAGCTGTAATGAGGTGGATATTTTGGTTAATCCAATTGTTTAAAAATGGAAATTGGATTTGGGATTTAAATTAAAAGAGATGGATTGAAGTTGAGGTTAAATTAAGAAAGAAAGTGTTTTAAGGTTTGTTGCGTTGGAAAAGGTGAGAAAAGACGGAGACCGCAGACTAGTTTTGTAGTGTCAGCGATGACTGCAACTCCTTACTATTTTGTCAATTGCAACATTTCTAACTTAAACTAAACTAAACACTTACAAATGGTACTAAAATCAAATCAAGTTTTTCAATACTCGATTCGAGGTTGTTCGATAAAAGTTTGTCTCAATTAAATTTATATATATATATATATATATATCAAATAGTAGATTTTTTGTAAAACTTGTTAAGAAAAAATCACAAACTTTGTCCGAATTCACAAATGGTCTTTTATATTTTTATTTTATAAATTTTGGTCATTTTGGTTTCAATTCTAGTCTTTTTCGCTGGAAAATTGAAAAAAAATTTACCGAAAAATGACCGGAAATATTATGTACTCCCTCCGTCTCATTCTTTAAGAGAAACTTGCCATTTTTTTGTCTCAATATTTAAGAGAAACTTTCTAAAATACTAATAAACAACTCTCTCTATTTTATCACTTTATCACATAAAATACTACTAATAAACAACTATTTCTACTCCCAATTACCCATCACTTTATCACATAAAATACTAATAAATAACTCTTTATACTTTATCACTTTATCACTATTCCAATATATTTTCATGAATAGTCAGTTTCTCTTAAAGAATGGGACGGAGGGAGTAGCACACAAAATAATGCGGAAAAAATATTGAAATGACGGGTTCAATGAAAGGAAGAGAATAGTATAAATTTCGACACTCTCCTCAGCGTAAATCACTCGAAATTAGCCACGATAATGAATAAAATTCATGATTTTGAATTGCGATTCACGGGGGAGGTGTAAACAAAACATGAAATTGAATGAGGGTTTTTCTTCCTTGATGAAAGACAATTCAAATGAGAGTGGTGACGACCGTCAATGTGACCAGAATAAAAAATTAGGTCAATTTTTTGATCAAATTTTAAATTATCCGGCGAAAAAGACTATAATTGAAACCAAAATGACCACAATTGATAAAATAAAAACTTACGAGACTATTTCTGGATTCGGCCAAAGTTACAGGACCATTTGTGATATTTTCTCAAACTTGTTCATTGTATAAAATTTATACAACTACACTTATAAATTAGTAGCACTACACTTATCAATTTGTATCATTACACTTATAAATTGAGATCATAACATTAAGATCATGTTTAGTTTGTTGAGGGGAAAAAAATGGGTATGAGTTTCATTCTCGTGAGAAATGACTTTCATTATATTTCTCACATAGTCATTCCTCTCAAAAATTTGAGGAATGAAGATTCCCATAAAGTGGGGAATCAAACTAATATTTTTGATTTCATTCTATCACACAAAACATACATATTTGATTCATTTTCCATTCCTTCCTTCCAAACCTCAATATCAAACACTATCTATCATTTATTTTTCATTCCTCACCCTTCAAACCCCTCAACCAAGCACCCCATAAATGTTATAGGTATTACTTTATAAGAGTACTAATATTAATTTATTAGTATAATAATATAAGTTTCATACTAGGAACAAATTTCACGGGAGAGTTTTGTGTATATCAAATAAGCTTGAGCATTTAATTTATGTTATGTAGAGTATAAAGCTCGAACTCGATAAGAAAAAAAATGATAAAGCTCACGGTGAGACGGATTATAATTTGGGCATTGACGCTTTAACACTTTGGGAGGAGTGGGTGTTGATTGTGCTAAATTGCTCCCCGTCTCATACGAGTTTTTGTCTAAAATAAATGTAAAAATGTCAAACTACTCAAACTTGACTCGTGTTCGATCTGATTATAGCTCGACTCCGTACATCAAGCTAACTCAAACATGAGTTTTAAAAGTTCGATAACATTTCAAATAAGTTTGAACAATATTGTGTTCGGTTCGACTCGGTTCATTTATAGTTCTTGTATACAAAGCTAATAATTTCGATTGGATTTTATTTTTATATTTGAAATATTATAATTTATGTTTGAATTATTTCTAAAATTTAGAAATATTTGAAATACAAATACATGATCAGTATTCGGTTCGATATTTACAAAATATTTCAATAAATATATTATGAATAATAAATATACCAATATATAATTAAAACTTTTAACTTTTATGTCCTATAAATCGAATTAATTAAGTTCGGCGCTTACCTATAATGCCCAACGTGTATGGCCAATTAGCCATTAATTATTAAGTCTATTAAAGGCAGGCTAAATTGGTCCGAGTCCATTAAATCGACGAGCCACATAAATTAATCTGGACAAATAGGCTCAGTTTTCCCCTATGAATTCAGCTTCAAATTGCTTTTGTACACAATTTTAAATGACTATAATCACTTATAAATTTTTGAAAACACCCCCTAAGTCTATTAAAGTTGCGCTAAAATGGTTCAAGTCTATTAAGAGCATGTTTTAGAACACTAATGAATAGTGAAAAATACTTAAAATTTAAAAAAGTTAAGTTTTGGAGCTTTAAAAAATAGCACTTGAAAAAATCATTACGGGAGCTCATGTTGGTTTTATCATAATTAATACAAGATGAAGTCGCTCTCAAAATCTAAAAAAAATTGAACCACTATATAGTAATGAAATCGAAAATCTACATCCAAGTTTGGAGCATGACTTGAATCTTAATTGATTTTGGTTCTCGAAATTGATAGGACACCACACAAAATCCAGGTACATTGAAATATAAATAATTGGAATATGTTATCCACAACATTTGTATGGAGAGAATTAGGTCTAAAAATATTAGAAAGATAATCCAAATAATTAATATTAATGAAATGTAGGAATATCTAGAAGATATCATATTTAAAGAAAATATATAATTAATTAAGATATGACATGTTTCTTCAAGACATTAAGTTTGATTATTTGATAATGACAAATCAAGAAAAAATAAACAGGACAATTTGGGTGAATAAAATAACCGGAGTATCATATAGTTATGAATTTCCAATTATATCCTCATTTTGTAATGTAAATTATTTTGCTTACAAACACGACATGTATTAATGACGGAGAAACTCTCTGAAATCAGGAAAGACAACCACACAATAAAAGGGCAAGAAAGGAAGAGCATTTGGTAGCAAGCTATTTAAGGAAAGAATGGTTCATTTAGCCTCTAATTTTATTCATCACGGACGGTAAAGAAAAATCATGAATTATTAATACATGTTGACATGAGTTGATTCTATATTTCTTAATTTTGGGTCTATCATCTATGCCTATTTCTACTGGTTGTGGTTGGATCCATATTTATTAATATGGATTCAGTTGCACCGTGAACCTCGTTCGCATTAGGCCAACTCAATATAGATTGAATCTTAACCAAAGGAGTTGCGATCACATCCTTACCTAAAATCAGGAACAAGATCAATTTTACTAAGATTAGTGGAGCGAAACTCGAATGTTTAAGGTGTTAAAAGAGAGAAGTAGATTTGAGTTGGTTTATGTCATGTCACAAAAATTTCAAGAATTTTCATGATACATTAGTGGAAGTTGAATACATGTAAGTTGGGAATTTAATCATTAATTCTTAATTTGTGCTTGAAATCTGTTTCGCTTTACGTAATACTTAGATAATGAGGCGTCATTATTTTATATCACATTGGTCCAAAACAACCAAGAAATTTTAATCTCAAACCCACATATGCTGGCGCATCGGGGTTGACTTCAGTTGATATACTTATTTAATTTAAGATCAAATGTACGTAGTAGAACTTAATTATTATACTAGTAATAATGGAGACTAATCGAGATAACAAAAAATAAATAAATGAAACACTAAATTGTATTGTATTCTTCCAATATTTATCCGACAACGTTCTTGAATATTTGATTTGGATTATAATAATAAAACACAACCCAAAAATGAATCAAGAGAATATTCCCATTTCTGTTTTAATTACACGGTCCATTGATGAGAGATGAAGTAATCATTGGCAGGCCAGGCCCAAATGAAAAGCCCATCAAAAGCCTAACTTTAAGAGTGCCCAAATAACCCTAAAACCCCACGTGAGAATCTCACGTGTCCTCCACTCTACAATTTACAAGGTAAAAACTTGAATCTTTATCTTTTCTTACAATAACCTTACATTATGAAATTATGACATGAAGCCGGAACTGACTTGAATGTCGAAGTTCTCCCCAACATGATTTTTGGCAGGTTTAATAAATCACATATTTTTCGAAGGTGACACGATTTATTTACATGTATGAGATACTATTCGATAGTATAAAAAGGTAAACTAAAAGAGTGTAAATGAGTGTAGGACTCAAATTCCATGAGAAATGAATAAAAGTCATTAATTAAGAAATTGCATGAATTAACGTACACTCTCACCGTAATATAATAATACAATAAATGTATGTAAGACATTGTCTCATACGTATCACATACATATATTCTTAAGGCACTTAAATTGTGGAAAATAGAAGCAATTCACGTGATTGTATTCTAACTATGAGGATCACTGTACGTACGAAAAATTCAACAGGTTCGTAATCTTCCGCTGCTTACGAGGCTAGTTTTCCGTAACCTTCTATTGCCAACAGTCATTCTATAAAAACAAACCTAGAAACAATTCCAAAATTGAACCAAGAAAGCATTGAGTTTCTAATTTTTCTACACCTTAACTAAAAATGATAATTATGTACAACTTGTTTGTAATCATACCATGATCAGAAAAAAAAATAATAAAAAAAATCCACAATTCATCTACCTACTATCCAACATTTGAATCTCCACAATGTTTGGCTCCATCCGAGCATCAACCACATTCATCCCAACAATCTTTTGTCTAAAAAAAGTTGTTCCAAATGTAGTGTACCATTCATTGAGTACCAAAGATTGCCACATTATATAATCCATCTTCTTCAGCAATCGAACGAAGGCAATGAGTAACACGACGCCTAAGACGCCACCTAAGACTTGAAACAAACCGGAGAAAGGCCCGGGGCCTAATCTAATGTCCTCTGTTTTATGATTGTATGATGATGTGCTGCAGTTGAGTCGATGAAGCATGTTTTTCTCTAATGCGTCCACGTGTCCGCTCTGTGTTACTCTGAGAATCGCCTCGGAGATATCGATCGCCAGTGGTGATCCCTTTTGGAAAACCTGGAATTGAAACAGAGAGATTTGGTGAGTAATAGAAATTAAGTACATATGACATGTAAGAATGTTGATATTTTGTTGTGTATATCGCGCAACACCAGTTAGAGGAAAATTTCAAAACTTGTCCGGTAACTTAGGTTGATTCTATTTTTAGTCCTGTAACTTTTTATCTTTTCAATTTTAGTCCTTAAGGTGTCTATTTTAGTCATTTTTTGTCGAAAAAATCAAAATTTTGCCGTAATAAGCACGAGCGCCTCACGTGACCCCTTTAAAGTTGGGTATTTTAGTTTTCTGGCACTTCTTACACGTGGATTGTCTCTCAGCCAAAGATAGGTCGCATTTTGACGTGGATCGGTCGACCATTTTTTTGGTCATCTGGCATTCCACGTGTGAAATTTGTCAGATATTTCCAATTTTAAAGGGGCCACGTGCGCCTCACATGCTTATTCCCGTGGAATTTTGAATTATCCGATAAAAAAGGACTAAAAATGGAATCAACCTAAGTTACAAGACTAGTTTTGAAATTTTCCCAAGCAACTAATGCGAGTCTTTTTGTGCACAATAAAGTATCCAAATCCGAGAAATTGATCTTACAAAGCCTAAACCACCGAGTTTGAAACTAGGCCCTGAAATGGTGTAGCCATTGCAGTACTCCGCAAGGAAAACTTTGGCATGTGGAGCGACGAAGAAAGCTGCTTTAATCTCACCACTTTCAAAAGCCCGAGGATACTCGTTGATCGAGTTGATCTTCCGGACGTTTTCTGGTTTAAAACGTAGAACATCGACCATATACTTGACAATGAACGAGTTTCCATTGCATCCAACAACCGCATTCGTGTTACGGAGATAATCAATCTCCTGAATAGACGGTTGAAGCCTCGGAACAGTCATCATTGAACTTAGAACAGCAGTAAAACTCGCCCCCACGACGAAAACTACACATATCCATGCTGCTAGCACCAGCTTTGATGCACAATTCTTGATGTGTTCTCCTTCAATAAATAAATCAAATCACCTTTTAAACCTAGCTAATAAGTCACATCTGAATGAATTCGACTTAAAAACATTTTTTGTCCCGTAATTTTCATCTTTTTAACATTTTGTTCCAAGATAGTTAAAAAAAATCATTTTAGCCTACTAACTCCGTACAATGCTCATTTTACGTCCCATTTTTGCGAAACGTCATTGTTTCTGGCATATGCCTTGGGACGATTTGCAAAAAAGTGAGAGTTACTGGACAAAAAATGAGCAGCAAACAACATCGTTTTACAAAAATTGGACATAAATTGAGCAATGTACGAATTTATGTTACTAAATTGACTTTTTTTAACTATCTTGTAACGATTTTTTAAAATGTACAAAATTACGGGACTAAAAATGTTCTTAACACGACATTCAATTATGATTAAGATTGAAGATGAAGCTTACTTTGTGCAAAGGAGATTATGGTGATGGAAAGCCATAGAATCGAGCAAACGACTTCAAGAAACGAGCTCTTCGCGAATTGCTCGTTTCCCGTTGAATATTCACTAAACCAGATGATGAGTCCTGTGACCAAGCTCAATCCAGCAAGTTGGAGCCACATCATTCTGGTGAACGGATTCAACGCGATGAATTTGGACTCTTTTAGCCCTGGCTTCACCGTAACCACCATCACTAGCCCCGATTCTATGTAAGGCTGCGAAAACTCCGCATACACGTAGCGTTCTGCCATTATCTCCGTGTCGCCTACTGCTGCATCCAAACTCTGTACATTTCGTGCACGATCAGTACGTACATTTTGCAAAAATGAGCACATAATCTCTGTAAGTATATATTATATCATTGTCATACCTTGTTGTGCACTTCGCCCACCATTTCGTCGTACGAACCATAATACGGGACGAGCACGTAGTGCAGATCGTACGGGAGTTGCTTCACGGCCGCTTCGAAAACCTCAATGGAAAATCCAGAAATTTGAACTTGATTTTGATCTTGATCATGTGTTACCTTGACAAACTGATGAAATGCACCCATTGCAGGCACGCCGATTCGCAGAGGCTTGTCGTGGGTCCCCACGCTCCACCCCTTTGGCACGACTAACACGCCACCTGGCCAATAAACTGAACTAAGTTCTCCTAATGTCATCCGTTTTCCGTTTTCTGAGAAGCCGGATTCAGGTGACCATAAGGCCACTTCTCTGTAGCTCTTGCCAATCACATTGATGATGCGAAAAACGGGCTTCCGCGAAAGGAAGCCGTTCTTGAAAGATATCTCGCCACTAAGGCCGTGAAAATGGACTAATTTTGTCGAAACAATGATTCCTTGTTTGTTTTTCGAGGCCTTGATTATGGTCCAGATTGCGTCATAACTACGAACAGAGTATATACTCGGTGAAAAATTCTCTTCTTTTTGATATTCCAATGCGTATTTTCGAATAAACTTGGACTTAAATTGTCTGAATTTGTCACTTGTATCTGCAAAATCTGTTTTCAAACCAAGAACGCCCTGCATGTTGAGAATAACCGATGCATCAACGGAATCAAGAAGATTTGAAATCATATCCCCTGCAATCCAAACAGAGCCTTTTCCCATCATTCCTAAAACCTTAGCTTCTTCAAACAAGATGGCAGCAAAGTTTAAAGAAGAACCCCCCACGACGAAAATCCTGACATTGTTACTTTTCAGTTTCTTAAGCTCTTCTCTGATGAATGCTTTTGGATCAGATAAATTATCGAGACGAGGGAAAACAATGTGGCGCTCGACAAACGAATGGGAGAGGTTGGAATCTTGGGAGAAGGCGTGGCCTTGTTCGTGAATCATGATCACCTTTCTCCATTTGAAATGGGATATGATTGCGGATATGCATTGCATTTGGTAGGTGATTGGAGTGGTCATTTGAAGGAAAGATGGTGGTTTTTTTTGTGGTGTTTGTGATGGAGATGCAGAAAGGGAGATGATGGGGATTGTTGTGATTTCTGAGAGCAGAGCAGCTTCTTCAAGTGTTAATGTTCCAACAATGGCGTCAATTTGGTTGTTATTAACAAGATCGATTGCTGCAATAAGTGAGGTTATTATGATTGATATGCATGTATTGTTCAACAATAATAGTTGCATTTTTCTATGTAAATTAATCGCACTTTTCAGCATAACAAGTTGCACGCTTTTAAAATGCACTATGAGTGCACGGTGCACCCGGGTGCATACAAGACCTAGCAAATAAATAATTGACTAAAAAATTTTCTAACATGGCTATAAAAATTTTAATGGATATAATTTTGTCTTTAATTAATAATTAGAATTGCATACGACCTATCTACGAATTTTTCTAATCATGTTAAGAGTTCGACGAAAGTGCAGTGTATAGAGCATAAAATATTATGCTACTTGCTAGCTTGAGCCCATTCATGTTTGATTTAGATCATGGCGTCACTCATGTATAATTATTATAGTTGACTTATGAATGTTTGGAAAATGATAAAGATTTGACTTTTGAGACAACGAGAAATCAGCCATATTGATATAAAGAACTTGTCCACTTTGTTCATGAAATGTAATAGCTCTGGGCAACTTTTTCTTTAAATTAACAAGTTTTATGAGAAATCGTATGATAATGTTTTGTGTGATGTAAAAACAAATGATAAAAGTATAAATTGAAAAATTTTCACACAAAAATATGTGAAACTGGTTAAGAAATATGACTTATTTATTAAAGGGCATTAGTTATGATAATTGAAGTGTGTGATTTTTTACTATAAAAAGTATTACTCGTAACACTGAAGTGTGTGATTTATATTATAGCAAATGGTATTATTAGTAATAATTGAAGGATGTTAATTATATTACAAAAGAGTATTAGTCGTGATAATTGAAGGGTCATACCCGTAAAAATATGAACCAGTTTCACGGCATACCAATTCATTTTTTTTGTTTAACATCTCAAGTGATTTTCATTCGTGGAGCGTTCATCACTTCTTGTGGTACTTACCATGTTATGGGATAATACAAAACGCTTGGCCTAAAATTTACAAATCAATCAGCAAGAATCCAAGGTTAATTACCTAAACATTAATTTGATCACTTCATTAGTTAATTTGTAACTTTTTTTTTTTTTTTATTTCATCAATATACTTAAACTTTGTGCAACACAACAAAACCATGAATCCATGAAACGAAACACGAAATTACATCTATCAAATTCAAAACACCACGATTCCATTGCCAAAAAAAGAAAAACCTTACCAGCTGCACGAGCTGAGATGCCACGTGAATCTCGCACGTGCAAAACGATGTTTAGACAATGGTGAAAATCTTGGACAGCCAATTCCATGGCTATCTTCTGCTCTTTCCCAACTCTGCAACTCTCATCAATCACAACCCCAATGCTTAAACTTCCCCCATGATCCTTTTTTTCGACGCATGCTTCGTTTAACAAGAAGAAGAAGAAGAAGAACATAAACCGAAAAATATGCATGTCTTTTTTAGGGTAATTAATATTCTTGATTAATAATGATGAAAATCCGGACTATAAACCACTTTGTTATACTCTTCGGATGAGTAAAGTAAAATATATACTTGATGAAATCTTATAAATTATAACTTGACCTACTTCAGTGTATTTTAATTTAATTAATAAAATATAGCTGCGACTTATTCAAACTGATTTTTGTTTTTTTCTTCTTCGAGAAAAATATGGTGACTATAGTTTTAAATAAATTAAGGGGTTACGTCTTTTTCATAGCAAGTTTCAAGCTTTGAATCTGATGTGTTCATTGGAAAATTTAAATGAAGATTCGACGACTAAGAATTTTAGAATAGGACGACTTAGACATGTAACAATATTTTCAATGCTTGGCTGCAGATACCGTCTCGATTTAGTTTTATTGTATGGCGTTAAAAAATTTATTGAATCTAGTGGTTCAATCTAGCTATTGAATCTTTCAATTGATTAAAATAGACAAAAGTTCGTACGAGACGGAGTACAAATTAACATTCATCTCTTTTAAAGTGTTAAAACGTCAAATCTAAATTACATTCCGTCTTAATGTAAAGCCGTCTCATGCAAATGTGTCTTATTAAAATATGTGGTGTATTTACTAATTTATATTTACTTGAAATGTGTAGTACACTTAATTTAAATTAAATATGATAATAATTTATTTTTATTTTTTTGAGGAAGAAATATGATATTAAAATTGACATGATAGAGAATTGAAAATTGTGCTTGGATGTATATCTTGTTGGGAAAATCGGGGTTCCCGGATCTATTCGAGGTAATTATTTAAATACATATTTAAATTCAACAGTTAATTACTAACATGAATTAATCCTAAATCAATTCAACATAATAATAAACGACATGCGTACACATAATTCACGTAAATCCTAAACATGCGGAACTAGGAGTTACGGAATTACTAACATCTTGAAGAATCAAACGGATGAATCAACCCAAGAGTTTTCCCAAATATATCCCCAAAGTCCACGAACGTTATCCGGTGGGAAAGATTTCAACGAACGATTTTAATGGGAGAGAAATTAAATATTTTGCTACCACCTTTGTGGATTTCTAATATTTTCAACACATGAAATTGCACTTGGGAATGAAGAGCTCATCCCCTATAAATAGGGAGGAGGGGGGCGAAAATTAGGGTTGAAAAAATAAGGAAAAAATATTTTCTTGGTCTCCAAGAAATCTTGAATATATCTTCTACATTTTTTTCTCCTTAATTAAATTTTTCATAAAAATTATTTCCCCTCTTCTACCTATGATTTTCGAAAATTACACTATTATAGGAGTCAAGATTTGACTTCTTGAATTTATGGGATAATTATGTATTCCTACAATAATTATCTCTATTCATAAAATATCTACAAGAAAATCAAGACAATCTTTTCTTCCTTTAATAGACAAAAATTTCGAAAATTACTATTGGAAATTTAGCAAGAATATTTTCTTCTCTCTCTCATTAATTGGACTTTATTTTGAGCTATTTGGGGGCCTTTAGGAGAATTAAGATTGGACCTCCAATGGACTATGAATCTTTAATATTTTGGGCCAAATATTATTCAAGTTCATTAATATTAATTTACTCCACTATAAAATTAATATTGAACTATCCATCTTAACCCATATTACGATTTCACATATAACATGGTTCCCGGTCATTATTTCCCGTGTTTAAGATTATCTTAGTCCATTAATTAATTAAGCCACTGAACAAGCTTTATATTAATAAATATTTTTGTCCTTGGAGTAAAGACAGCTCAACATTATTATCCATGCAGGAAATAAATTTTTACTTGCAAGATTTGACATGATAAAGGATATGAGCCCACCAAGGGGACAAATCAAGCAAGACGTACTTGGACGCGATTCTCCGTATTAAATATCAGCAATCGTCATGTAATTAATAATATTATCAAAGATATAAGGTATCGAATCACATTGACTCTCTTTCCATCATAAGTCAAAGCAATAGTTATTAATTTCACACGATTCTATTTAAGGGACGGAGATTAAGAAACAACGCACCACTGAGGTCTAATTCTTGTATATTCAGTACCGAAGAATTTGTCCTCCTGTAGGTCCTCATTTAGCGCACCTAAATGCGCTAGTGTGATCCCTTGGTCAAGACAGGTCAATCTGGGTCTCACACTTAAACCGTTCATGATGGTTCGTACATTTTCATTTGGGTTGTGAATTTATACTTAATTACGAGGGCTGTTAATTTGATCTTCAGTGATCGGTCATCACCAAATTAACTACAACGTAATACGTACTGTCTTATTGAACGGGTTTGCAATAAACATATATAACATTAATTCATATTTAATGCTACAGTGATTAAATATTTATTTCAGCAAATAAATAAGAAACTTCAGTTTGGTTATACAAAGTAAAAACATACTTTTCAGTATAACCCCAACATATCTATTTTCTTGTTTTCCATTTTCATGAAAAAAACCTTTTTAAATGAATAGTTGTGAAAAATGAGAGTGTGGTTGGAAAAATGTAATGATTATAGTTGATGTGATATGTCTGTTGAAAATAAGAGTGTGATTGGATGTGATTTTTTTTTTTTTTTTTTGAATAGTTAGTATAATAAAATTTAATTTGTGTTGTATTGCATTAATAAAATAATTTTGTTATTAAAGTGTGTTTATATTAAATTTATATATTTTAATAATTTTATTTTTAAAATATATTCGATAACAAAAAAATTATGTATTTTAATATTTTAGATATTAATATAACGTTAATGTTAATAAAAATATTCTACTATTAATAATATTATTACAATAATACTAAAATAGCACCAAAACATATAATTATTAATATTCTCGATATCATAATTAAAGTAAAAAATATTTAATAGTATGTCATATAAACATTTATATTATATATGAGACACTTGCGTGAGACGGTCTCACGGTGAAGCGCAACATAATTTAACATTGATGCTTTAATATTTTGTGAGGGATGAACGTCGACTTGTGTTAAGTTGTATTTCGTCTCATAAATCAGACCGTCTCATACGAATTGTTATCTATAATACTCCCTTCGTCTCAAGATTACTTGAACACTTACCTTTTTGCTCATGTTTTAGCGAGCAAATTGTTTATTAGTATTTGAAATAATTAAGTGACTTTTAAGGTGGGGTATGATAGTCTTACCCCTCCTCTATCATAAGTAACTGTTCAAGTCATCCTGGGACGGAGGGAGTATTGGGGTTATACTGGAAAGTATGTTTTTACTTTGTATAACCAAACTGAATTTCTGTCTTATTTACTGAAATAAATTATTTATCACTGATGCTTTAAATATCATTGAATGTTACATATATTTACTGCATAAGTGTTCAATAAATAGTACGTGTTACATTGTAGTTAATTTAGTGATACCGCATCACGAAAGATTAAATTAATAAGTCCGCCTTGTAACTAAAAAAGTACGCCATTCACGACCTAGATGGAAATGAACAATCCATCGTGAAAGGTTGAAGTGTAAGGCTCATTGGCTTGTCTTGACCAAGAGATTACATTAGTGCATGGTGATGCAATTTGAATAGGACCTCTGAGGAGGATAAATTCTTCAACACCGAACTATGAAGAATTAGACCTCGATGGTTCGTTATTTCTTAATCTTACGCCCCTTAAATAGGATCGTGTGTGGTTAGTAATTATTGCTTTGACTTATGACGGGTAGAGAATCAATGAGATTCAATACTTTATATCTTGGGCAATATTATTGGTCACATGCGATTGCTAAGATTTAATACGAAGAATCGTGTGCAAGTACGCTTGTTCGATTTGCCCCCTTGGGAGGTTCATAAGATTTATCATACCAAATCTTGCAAGTGAAACTAGTTTCCGGTATGGATAATAATGTTGAACCGTTCCTTAACCAAGGACAAAAGATATTAATTAATGGAAAGCTATTTCACTGGCTTGAACTAATTAATGGGCTAGATAATCTTAAACACGGGATATAATAACCGGGAGCCATATTAACAGTAATATGGGTTAAGATGGATAGTGCAATATTAATTATGTAGTGAGATTAATTAATATTTATGGGCTTGAATAATATTGTGGCTCAATATTGATAGTTCAAGATTCATTGGAAGGTCCAATCTTAATTCTCCTAAAGGCCCCTCAAGTAGCCCAAACATAAAGTCCAATAACTGAAAAAGGTATTTAAAAAAATAAAATAATTTTTTGTAGCTATTTTTCCTAAATTTTCGAAAAATATGAATAAAAGGGGACACAGATTTTCTTTGAATTTTGTTATGGAATGAAGATATGTATTCTTGGAATACAAGATTATCTCATTAAATTCAAGAAATCTCCCACTTGATTATTTATATGATGATTTTCGAAAAACATAGAAAAAGAAGGAAAAGAAAGATTTTCTTGATTTTCTTGAAAATACATTATGGAAGATATGTATTCTTGGAATACAAGTATATCTCATAAATTCAAGAAGATCCAAATCTTGGAATCTTTATCCTTAATTTTCGAAATTCCATGACAAAATAAGAGAGTGTGATTTTTATGGAATATTTAATTATGGAGAAAAGAATATATTGGATATATATTCAAGATTTCTTGGAGGTCAAGAAAGTGATTTTCTCTCCCTTTTCCTAAGCAAAAAATTCGGCCACTTCATCTTATAAATAGGGGATGATTTTTTCATTCCCAACAACGATTCCATGTGTTGGAAAAATTAGAAATCCACAAAGGGTGTGCAACATAATTTTATTTTCCCTTTTGTTAATTGTTCGCGAGTTTCCTTCCACCGGATTGACGAGCAAGGGCTAGGGAATACTTGGGAAGGCTTATTGGTGTGTTCTTATCAACCGAGTCCATTGCCATTCCAAACAGGTTAGTTCACGTAAACCAGTAGCAATCCCGCATGCGTAAGATTTATGTGAACTGTTTATATGCATGATTTGTTGTTGAATTATTATTTGAATTAATATAGGAATAATTCATGCTAGTAATAATTATTAGAATTAAATTTGTATTTAAATACTCATCCCGAATAGATCCGGGTAATTAATTCCCCAACAACTGATATCAGAGCCTCGGTTTCTGGCTCTGAGTTTTAAATTGTAATTTAATTCATTTTCATTAAATTTGAAATTGGATAGTAGAATTGCTAGATCTTTTTTGCAGGTATCCAATTGTCATGGTATTTGATGAATGTTTAAATTTATGCATGCATAT
The DNA here is from genome assembly GCA_037126765.1 of Stenogyne calaminthoides. Classification (NCBI taxonomy): domain Eukaryota; kingdom Viridiplantae; phylum Streptophyta; class Magnoliopsida; order Lamiales; family Lamiaceae; genus Stenogyne; species Stenogyne calaminthoides. The sequence goes on along the minus strand of JBBCBC010000029.1, from coordinate 29,436,382 downwards.
AAATTGTGGTTTTTAATTCGATTCGTTCGAATTCATTTTGTCTCGTGAGAAAATCCATGAGTAGATTATGATTTGTTTGATTCGCTCAACGATCAGACTTCTAGATTCAGTTTGCTTTATTTTTATAAATAAATTGCAACCGGATCGCGAGCCAAGACGAAGATGATGAATTAAGAACATGGATAACCGATTTATCATAAACGCCGCGAATCTTGCCAAGGTCGAAACTAGTTTCCTGTGATATATGGGCAATGGCATGCGTCACGCATGGGCGGGCGCTTCCTTAATGCCCGCCGAATCCGACAAAAGACAATTAATGGAACACGGCCGGGGAGGTTAGGCGGTTCCGACCAGTTGATCGATGACGTTGCTTGAAGTGGCGATTTTTTTCGAGACGGACGATGAAGGCAAAGAAGACGATTTCTCGAGATCAAGACATGACAAAAATTAATCGTGACAATTGGATATATGTGCCCAATGTGTTTATTTTTTGTTTTGATGTTTATGCATTATTTAATGCTTATTTAAATTGTGTTTAAATTTGCGATGCATGAGAAACTGTTTTGAAAAATCTCACTTTCGAAAAATTACTAAGTATGCTTAAACAATTAATTGACAATTTTATTCCAGATAATAAAATTGAATTAATTTTGACCTCCATGATTTATTTATTTGTGAATTCTTTTGAAGAAATTCCCCCCACGGGACGGTCAAAAGATAGCTTTCACATGAATGAATTCCAAACGGATGATTGTGGGTTATTACTAGTGGCGACGATGACCCTCTCCACGAGGCTCGTTCAAAGCGAAATAATAATCTTGTATTTAATCATGGTTGTTACTTAGGTATAAAATTGATATGCATATACTTCCTCGAAGTCCCTGTCAATTTTATATTGGTCAAGTGAGAGCCAACTATTAATCTGGATATTAAATGTTTGTAACTGTTCTTGTTTGTAACCTGCTTGAATGTGTTTAAATAATGACCCACCCCACTTGGCTTATTTAAACTTTTTCGAGATGTTGGCTGATGCATGTTCATATTTTTTTTGAGATTTTAATATGATGCATGTGATCGAACCTTGTGATATATTTGTGCTTATGCATATTATTATTTATTTCAGTTCAACATGTCGCAACCTTTTAATCCACTGTTCAATATACTTAAAGACAATTTGCTTACTGGTGAAAACTATATTGATTGGATATGCAAACTAAAACCTGTCCTAGCCGCATCACCTTCCAAATGGGTACTCGATACACCAAAACCCAAAAAACCAGCTAAGGACGCCGGAATATGGGACGAGATGCTATATGGTGAATGAGAGCTGGCAAATGAATTGATGAAGGATACAATTCTGGCACACCTGTTAGATTTGTTGAAACGCCTTCACCAAGGATATGAGTCAGCTGCAGACATCCTACAGAATCTCGAAGCGATGTTCGCATATCCGACCCGTATGGCAATCCAAAGTGTGAAGCAAGAAATGACTGAATTAAAAATAGAAAAAGGGACGACTACAGCGCAACACGTTCTTAGGGTTATGGTGCTATTTGAGGAGCTTGAGATCCTCGGCGAAAAATGTGATTTCAAGACTAAGATTGATTTCATTCTCCAATCCTTACCAAAGAGCTATAATCACCACTATCTTGAGTATCTATTGGAAGATCAAGATTTTACAGTGGATGATCTTGTAAATGCTCTCACTTTGGTTGAAAGGGAGAGGGAGCGCGAGGAAAAGAACTTGGAAAAACGGAAATCTTCTCTTCATCCTAGGTCAAGTGGTGATAAGGATGACGAAAAGAAGAAAGTTAAACCAAACAGACTCAACACCAAATAAGAGCATGGAATCAAGCATGAGGAAAGTTTTGGAAAGCGGTGGAGTAGGACACTCGAGGAAAGCCTGTTCCGATTCTTCTAAGAATGGAAAGAAGGGTAATTCTCACGCACTAGTTGTTGAAACTTGCTTAGCGGCGTATGACTCCCATTTATGGGTGGTGGATACGGGGTCCACTGATCATGTATGTTTCACTTTATAGGGATTCAAGCGGACCCGACAACTTAGTGGGAGTGAGGTCCTCATCACACTGGGCGATGCTACGAGAGTGGCAGCTAAAGCAGTGGGAGAAGTGCACCTGTCCTTTGAAGACAAAGTTTTAATTTTAAGAGATGTTCTTTACGTTCCTAGTTTTAGAGAGAATTTAATTTCGGTTTCTAAACTTTACCTTGATGGATATTCGGTTACTTTTGATAAAGTTGTTACCATTTCTCTTTATGATAAATTTATCTGTCATGGAACGTTGTCGAATAATCTCTATACAATTAACTGTGCACACCACTCACGAAATGCATCCTATAACACATCAACTGTTTCCGATAAGAGAAAACGTTCATCAGACATGAACGAGACACTTCTATGGCATCTAAGATTGGGACATTCAAAGAGGATCCAAAGGTTGGTAGAAGACGGTTCACTGGAGTCTCTCCAAGTGGAACCAATCCCAACCTGCGAATCATGTTTGGAGGGTAAAATGACCAAGAGGGCATTCAGAGCCAAGGGGAATAGAGCCAAAGAAGTGTTAGATATCGTTCACACAGACGTATGTGGTTCAATGTCAATCAAAGCAAGAGGAGGTTATGAGTATTTCGTCACTTTTATTGATGATTACTCAAGGTACAGACTCGGATTTCCAATCAGATTTAGACTCTAGAAAATCTACCTCCGGTAGTGTGTTTTGCATGGGGGGAGGAGCCATGACATGGAGAAGCGTAAAGCAGAAATTCATCGCAGATTCTACCATGGAAGCCGAATATGTAGTCAGCTTAGGCAAAAAAAAAGCGGTTTGGCTCAAGAACTTCCTAGTGGACTTGGATGTAGTTCCGAATTTGCCTAGCACAATCACTGTTTATTGTGATAATGCCGGAACAGTTGCAAATTCAAGGGAACCAAGAGTCCACAAGGCCAGCAAACACATTGAAAGGAAATATCATCTTATACGAGAAATCGTTAAGAGAGGAGATATAGAGGTGACAAAGATCGCGTCAGAAGATAACCTAGCAGATCCATTCACAAAGGGTCTGCCTCAGAATACATTCGAGAGACATGTGGAAGGAATTGATGTCAAGACCGTTGCCAATCTGCTTTGAGTATAAGTGGGAGATATTATTAGATTCGTGTAGGTGACATTAGATGTCACGTATTAGGAACTACACGAGACATGCTGTAGTATACTTAAAAGCAGACTTTGAGTATAAGTGGGAGATTGTTGGGGTTATCTTTGGAAAGTATGCTTTTACTTTGTATAACCAAACCTAATTTACATGTCTTATTCTTGAAATAAATTATTTATCACGATGCTTTAAATATCATTGAATGTTACATATATTTACTTTATAACTGCTCAATAAATAAGTACGTGTTACATTGTAGTTAATTTAGTGATACCATCACGAAAGATTAAATTAACGGTCCGCTTGTAACTAAAAAAACGCCATTCACGACCTAGATGAAAATGAACAATCCATCGTGAAAGGTTGAAGTGTAAGGCTCGGGTTGGCTTGTCTTGACCAAGAGATTACACTAGTGCATGGTGATCGATGACCGAATAGGACCTCTGAGGAGGATAAATTCTTGAAGATCAACTAGGAAGAATTAAACCTCGATTGGTTCGTTATTTCTTAATCTTCGCCCCTTAAATAGGATCGTGTGTGGTTAGTAATTATTGCTTTGACTTATATGACGGTAGAGAATCAATGAGATTCAATATTTTATATCTTGGGCAATATTATTGGTCACACGTCGATTGCTAAGATTTAATCTGAAGAATCGTGTTGCAAGTCTGCTTTGTTCGATTTGCCCCCTTGGGAGGTTCATAAGATTTATCATACCAAATCTTGCAAGTGGAACTAGTTTCCTGTATGGATAATAATGTTGAACCGCTCTCAACCAAAGACAAAAGATATTAATTAATGGAAAGCTATTTCAGTGGCTTGAATTAATTAATGGGTTAGATAATCTTAAACACGGGAAATAATAACCGGGAGCCATATTAACAGTAATATGAGTTAAGATGGATAGTGCAATATTAATTATGTAGTTGGATTAATTAATATTTATGAGCTTGAATAATATTGTGGCTCAATATTGATAGTTCAAGATCCATTTGAAGGTCCAATCTTAATTCTCCTAAAGACCCCTCAAGTAGCCCAAACATAAAGTCCAATAACTGAAAAAAGTGTTTAAAAAAATAAAATAAAATAAAATTTTGTTGCTATTTTTCCTAAATTTTCAAAAAATATGAATAAAAGGGGAGAAAGATTTTCTTTGAATTTTGTTATGGAATGAAGATATGTATTCTTGGAATACAAGATTATCTCATTAAATTCAAGAAATCTTCCACTTGGTTATTTATATGATGATTTTCGAAAAACATAGAAAAAGAAGGAAAAGAAAGATTTTCTTGAAAATACATTATGGAAGATATGTATTCTTGGAATACAAGTATATCTCATAAATTCAAGAAGATCCAAATCTTGGAATATTTATCCTTAATTTTCGAAATTCCATGACAAAATAAGAGAGTGTGATTTTTATGGAATATTTAATTATGGAGAAAAGAATATATTGCATATATATTCAAGATTTTTTGGAGATCGAGAAAGAGATTTTCTCTCCCTTTTCCTAAGCAAAAAAATCGGCCACTTCATCTTATAAATAGGGGATGATTTTTTCATTCCCAACAACAATTCCATGTGTTGGAAAAATTAGAAATCCACAAAGGTGGTGCAACATAATTTTATTTTCCCTTTTGTTAATTGTTCGCGAGTTTCCTTCCACCGGATTGACGAGCAAGGGCTAGGGAATACTTGGGAAGGCTTTTTGGTGTGTTCTTATCAACCGAGTCCATTCCCATTCTAAACAGGTTAGTTCACGTAAACCGTATCAATTCCGCATGTGTAGGATTTATGTGAACTGTTTATATGCATGATTTGTTGTTGAATTATTATTTGAATTAATATAGAATTAATTCATGCTAGTAATAATTGTTAGAATTAAATTTGTATTTAAATACTCATCCCGAATAGATCCGGGCAATTAATTCCCCAACAAGGAGTAATATTTTTCTAGCGCAATATTAATATTATAATAATATTTAATATAAAATACTCCTTCCGTCATGTTTTAAATTGTCCATTTACTATTTAGCTCCTGTTTTAGCGAGCGAATTGTTTATTAGTATTTCAAATGATAAATGGATTTTTAAAGTGTAGTATGATATTCCTACCCCTAATTTATCCTACACCTCCCTTAAAAATTACTTTATCATTTTATATAATAATAAACATCTCGCTCGCTAAAACACGAGTCAAAAGTGAAATAGCCAAACAAAAACTGGACGGAGGTAGTATTATATTAAGAAAACTTATTGCTACTATTATTAATATATTGAGTATAAATTTTTAAATAATAATAATATAAAAAATTATAATATTTTAATTAATATTATTAATATAATAACATTATTAAAAAATAATATAAATATCCACATTATAATAATATTGGCGATAATAAAATAAATAATGATATATAATACTAATATTTATAACAATATCAATATTTAATAAATAAATAATATGCAAATTATATAATTTACTATAATAATATTTATTCTTTCACTTTTACGTTATTACAATATTTAGTTTTAAGAATATACTAATAACACTAATATTCTTTAATATATTGAGAAAAAATTATAATATATTTAGTAATTTAACATTGTCATAATACTAATTATATTATTTTTTAAAACTAAAATTATTGTATTAATATTATTAATAGTTAATAAAAAATAACAAAAAAAATATAATAGTGTTGTGAAAAGTATTATAATAATATTTAATATTAACAATATTTTATTATAAATATATTTTTAATATCTATATTATTAGTAAAATTATTAATTTAAAAATATGTGTAGTTATTAATATTAATATTATAATGAGAATTGAGGTGAATAGTATTGAGAAAATGAATAATGTGAGATTTAAAGTTGAATAGTAATAAGAATTGTGGGTGAATAGTATCAAGAATTGAAAGTAAATAGTAATAAAAATTAAGAGTGAATAGGATTGAGAAATAAGAGAATTCTTAAAAAAATTGAAAATTGAGAAAAAAATTAAAAAAAAAAAAATCCACAACCAAGCACAGCCTCAATTACTCCCACAAATTTTGTAACTTGTTAGACAATGTTTTATTTTAAATCCACCGACAAATAAAAGTGGATTGATTAAAGCCAAGATCAGCCCATTAGCACGTAATTGCAATGTTACAAAGCCCAACTCATTAAACACTTTTTGAAAGAAAAAGTATCCACACAATATATCATTCAGGAAAGTGTGGAAATTAATTGGGACAAAAGGAGTATATATATATTTTTTAATTTAGAAAATCAGAAAACTTTTTAGTAAAATAAATCCACAGTTCGAAATGCGTGTTTTAAAATTTAAAAAAGTGATATAAAAACACCTAGAGTATATTTGTTTTGAGATTTAGGTGTGTTAGGAAAGTGATGTGAGCGAGAATTTTTTGACCCAATAATTAATGCAAGATTATATTTCAAGGAATTGTCCTACTTTTGCAACTAAAGTTAATGGACAAGATTTTCCAAGATATATTCCAAGATTTGGCAAGATTCACAAGGAAGATTAAGATTACCATATCTTTACTATTTTTATTTATTTAATAGGCTAGATTTTGTTTTTATCTTTTAATTTTCGTTCAAGTATATCACTTCTAGATTTAGGGTGAAGATTTAAATCGTTTTTTAGAGATTTGACCTGTTTTTTTGTCATATAAGTATGTGGACGTTTTTTCTTTGTTTTCAAGCAGAAAATTAATAAAAAACATTTGGTAACTTTATCAAAATCTAATTGATTCTTGCCAACCTGAGTTGGGGCAACAATTATTATCGTTCTTTACGTATTATTTGTGTTTTGAGATCGCGGTTCTCATCAGGAAGTCATGACTTCGAAATCTTATATATTTAAAAATTCCGATGAACAATAAAAGTATTTGTTTTGAGATTTTAAATTTTTACCTAATGTCAAATAAATATGTAATAGTGATTGATGTTGTATTATTATATTATATTAGATGAGAGAAAAATAGGAGATAAAATAAGTGGATGAAGAAAAGTAATAATATAATTACATTAAATTTTGTAAGAATATGTATTTTATAAAAATGAATTTAAAAGCAGAATGTTGAAATCCAAAATTAGTAAATTCATCCGAGTGAGTTGCGAAGGAAGCATACTCTGGTGGGTTTTGTGTTTGAGGTTGCAAACAAGCTCGAATTAGCATGAAAAATGATATTTTCTTTTCTTTGGTAAAATATTGGACACAAGAATCTGGATACCGGGTCAGTTTGTTTTGATATCGACCCGTAGCCCGTTTATGCAAAGCCCAGCTCGCGTCGTGTCTTATTTGTCGTCTTGGGTTTATCTTCCTGCTGCTCAACCAGTACTGAAGGCTAAAGCAGCAGTTGCCAACCGGCAAGAAAAGTTAATTTTTTCGAGAACTTGAAGTGTAATTATGGCTTAATTTGTGATCTACTATATCGATTGCTATGGCGTCTTCAATCGCTTCTCCAAATTCGGCAGCTATTTCACCCTTTCATAGAAACCCTATCTCACAAAACCTAATTTTATCCCCAGTTTCCATATCTTTTCCGTTGCACAGAACGCGGTTGTGCGCCATAAAAACTAAGTCGGATGGCGGCGGAGCGGTTCGGAGCAGCCAGGATACGGCGGCGGATTTATTGAGGAAGCCGACGACGACGTCGTCGTCGCATGATATTAACGAGGAGGCGGCGGCGAAGGAACATTCAGACGAGGGCGGTGATGGTGACACGTGGGTGGATTGGGAGGATCTGATTTTAGCTGCCACTGTGCCCCTTGTGGGCTTTGTTAGGATGATTCTTCATTCTGGAAAGTAAGTTCGCTTAATTTCATTTCTGCAGCTTTTTTGTGTCAATTTCTACTCTAGTTACATCTTAGCATAGCGAAAAATATAACTTTGGGGAGTTTGAATTGGTTGTTACTAGTGCACCCTGCAGGTGATTAAGAAAACAAGTGAACAGAGTCTTTCAAATTAATGTAAAGTGATTGCCAATCAAATTGATATATAATCCTTATGCTTGGAAATGCTGTGTTCTCTAAATGTTTGTGTGGGATCCCATAAAGAGTTACAACTAGGAATGTGAGATGCCAACAGTTAGGGGACAAATGATGTGAGGTTGTTAAGGTTAAGACAATTTTTTGGATTACTTTTGCTTTTGAAGAAGTGATTAAATTAGAGATTTGGGGAAAAATACTCTATAGTAAAGAAGTGATTTCTGACAAAAAAAAAAAAAGAAAGAAGAGAAGTTGGAGTGTTTTAGATATACCAAGCATCATCAAGAAACACCCTGTGCTGCTTCTAGATTTTGGCTTCAAACTAATATTCTTAAGCAAAAGCATTGAAATGCAAAAATTCTTTTTCTGCTTTTTTAAAGCCAAAAGCAGACAAGTGTTTTTTTTAAGCAATGACAAACACTCCGTAAACATTTTGAAGACATACATCTTTTAATCAAATTTCTTGTGCAGGTATGAAAGTGGTGATAGATTGAGTCCTGAACATGAGAAAACTATTCTAGAGAGGTTGCTTCCTTATCATCCAGATTCTGAAAGGAAAATTGGTCCTGGCATTAATTACATAACGGTACCTCCCTTCCCCTCTCCCCACAAGCCCCCTCTTGTGATGGATATTAGGGATATATGTCGTAGATTGCCTTCATGACATGAGAATGTATATGAGTAGTGTCAAAATATAGAAGAAAACTGTGAAAAGTTTGATTGATAGTTTAATCTATATGAACAAATTAATTGCTATATTGTCTTTTTATAGAAATATTGTATTGCTCTCAGGATATGCTGCTGAAATGTGTCATAAATTTAGGTTTAAGCATTGGATCAACTCATTTGGTTATGTTTTTTCCTTAATCAAATGTTGCATTAACATAAAGAAAACATGATCCAGTGTATGTCTAGAGATGTCGTTGTTTAGAGGGAACTCTAAAATCTTGCATTCTGTATGCTTCAAATCTATCATTACTTATGGAGTAAAATGAATTATATACCATAAAAAGCGGAAGCAAAATCATCTTTGACTTGCGTTCATCACCTTTTCTTTTCTTTTTCCCTTTTTTATTTGGTGTGTCTTCCCAATAAGGTCATCTTATGGCTGGTTGCTTTGTTTCACATATAGATGAATGAAAAAAAAAACAGCTACGTTGCTTTGTTTCTTTCCAACCATTTAACAGAAATGTCAAAAATAGCTTGGTCATGATTGGATTGAAGGATTTGATTTGAAATTAGTGGATTTTATATCCATCCAAATTCGACTGAAATTCAAATGAAACCTCAATTATCCAAAGATTAGTCCAAACTGAGGGTAATGGATTTCAAATCAACCTGCAAAGAACTAGCAGTGAGTTTACAATTAGGATTTCAAATCCACATCCATATCCTCCCATCCAATCACAAGCTTAAAGTCTTCCTCCTTTTCTGTATATCGTGAATGATTTTTCTTACATTGAAATTTCCCAGTACGGTGAGGCCAATTAAGTACATTTACATATGTATAGTTTATACATCCATGTATCTTCCAAGCTTCATTCTGCTAATTGCTGAAAGTTTCTTTTATATATTCCTGACAGATTGGATACCACCCGAATTTTGAAAGCTCAAGATGTCTATTCATAGTTCGTAAGGATGGAGAATTGGTCGATTTTTCGTACTGGAAATGCATAAAGGGTTTGATACGGAAAAAATATCCTCTACATGCAGACACCTTTATTCTCAGACACTTTAGGAACCGTAGACGTAATGATTGAGGTAAAATTTACAACTGGTGCTTATTCTAAAGCTTATCGATGTCGTATAATGATTGCATGATTGGTTACTGTAATCGTTTTAAAAATAGTCCTGTTGGATTACGAATGTTAAATGAAAATAGTAGCTATTTCTTTTGTATACATGCATTCTTGTGATTTAAGGATGATGTTTCTTCTTTGTTATTGAATCATTTTATTGTCTTTAGTTGAGGAAGTGTATCCATCTTTGCGATTTTGAAATTATTTTTCCCTATTTTGTGATTAAAAATATGATTGCCAAATAATATGGACAAAGTCTTGTATACAGTGTACCAAATACCGTATCAGATAGACATGGTTCTATTTTATTTTGTTTTTTTATCAGGTGGAGTTATGACATTTTTATTGTACAAATAGCTTGCAGGGTGAACCGCATGGATTGCAATTTTTGCTGCAAATTGATATTATCAGTTTATGTAACTTCATATGTAATATTTTAATGACCCCTTGAACTATCATTTTTTTGTTTTTTTGAAAGATCCCTGCACTATTTTTTATTTAAAAAATCTTTAAACTATATAATTCTTCACATGAGCTATTTTTTATTTCGTAAAACCCATAAACCCCTGAAGATTTGAATTTAATAATATGATAATTTCTTACAATTGGGATAAATCGTTGGGCTCCAGACTTCTCCATTCTTCTATGTTGGTATTTGATATTGTCAGTTTTGGAAATAACTCTTAGCAGTTTCATTCTTTGGCCCATTTCAAGGGAATGATATAATGTATTCCACATTTTATGTTCCATTATATGCTCCATAAAGATGAATAATATGTGGAATGTTTTAAAAAAAATCAACGAATCTTCATAATTCTGAATTCATGTACATATGTATTAAAAATTCAGAAGATGGAATATAATTAAAACAGGCCAAATAAGGGATTAGTTTATAAATAGGCTAACATAATTTTTTTTTTTTATCATAAAATTTATAATCATTATTTTTTAGCCAAGAGAATATATTTTTTTTTCAACTTTACCCATTTTTTATGCTTTCATTATTTAAGTTCGTACCATCATATATACATCCCGTACCAACATTATTTTAGCCCCTACCACCCTTCAATTAACTCCGTACCACTATTATTTCAAACCGTAAATATTGTTTCAAATTGCATTCATCATTCTATTAACTCCGCACTACTATCGGTCTCGTCACAACATTTATTTTAAACTCTCGTCCACCTTTTATTTTAGCAACTGCATCATCATCATTTCAACTCGTACCATAATTTAATTCAACTCGTACCATCAATTTTAAATTTGTACCACAATTATTAATTACGTACTTCAATATATTAATCCCGTACCACCATTTAATGAAGCTCGTACCACCATTTATTTAAAAATATTTGTTGACTTCATTAAGGGTATAATTGCCCAAAAAATTATTCTCTTGGCTAAAAAAGAATGAAATAAAAAACTTTGATAAAAAAGAACTTTTTAAATGAGAAGGGGCTAAAAATGGGGGTTTATACTGTTTTGTTTAAATCTAGTCCATACTTTTAATTTTTCATAAATTTTAGCACATACTTTTTTCTCTCTTCAAATTTAGCACATACTTTAATTTAATATTTAAAAACATCCCGAGTTACCGTTTCCGATAAGGTCCGTCTGATGTGTTCGTCGGAGGTCACCTATCTTGCTAACATGTAATATTAAAATATAAAAAAATAAAAATATCACCACTTAAAATTAGAAAACGCGGAATATAAAAATATCTCGGGCCATTATTTTTAATTTTAGGCGGTGGTATTTTTTATTTTTTTTATTTTAATATTTACACGTCGGCAAGATAGGTGAACTTCAAAGACCACATCAGACGAATTTTATCGAAAATGACGACTCAGGATGTTTTTAAATATTAAGTGAACGTATATACTAAATTTGGAGAGAGAGAAAAACACGTTTAAATTTGATGAAAAACAAAAAATATGTGCTAGATTTTTTATTTTTTTATTATTTTATATATAAATATGTGTTAAATTTGATTATTTAGCCATTAAAATATGAAAAGTGGCACGAATAGATATGCATTTCAAGACATTTATCCATTTTATATGCTCATAAATCTTTCTAATTTGGCATATCCTTAACATAAACTTTTAAGTATAAAATAATGCAATTTGTATCCTTAACAAATAGCTGTCCTTAATAGAAAGTATTCTTGGTTGTTATTTGTATAGTGCAATTTGTCTTGAAAACCTTTTGGCTCGGAGTGATTTCATGAGCATTAAGGTGCATTGTATACTCATTGTGTATTTTAGAATTATGTAACTTGTTATATTGAAAGATGTAATTTATTTATCTTGAACACGGTTCAGTATAAACAAGTTGTATAGTTTTAAAATGCACTATAAATGCACGGTGCACCTGAATACATACACAATTTAGTCTTGGCTGGGCACTAAATTCTCGATGCATTTTTTTTTTTAAATATATATTTGAGAGTTCACATAACTGAACTTGAGTTCATACTTCATACAAGTTTTTTGAAATATATAATACTACGTCTACGTGTATACATCTTATTGAACTTAGGGTCCTTATATAAGGTCAATTATTAGTGGATAAACATTCATCTTTTTGATGTTTTGATCATACGGCATTTAAGGTGTAAACATTAATAAAACACGGAGTTATAGATTATTAATATTAATATACATTTTTGGTTTTTTTAAAGGGAAAAAGGTGAGCTTGTGGGCGTGGGTGCAACTTTTTCAAAGTAGTGAACGTGTCAATGTTAAATGCAACTCCCCAACCCGAATATCATGGATTTTTCACTCCATTTTTCTTTCTTTTCAATTCAATATTAAATTGGACGGTGAAAACGATATTTTCTAATCCAAAAAAGAAATAAAAAAATAATTAAAAAGAAAATATGAATGAAAATGATAGTATTTCATTTCTTTCTTGAGCTGGGGCCTACGCGTTTCCCTGAGGATAATACGGATATTTTCTATTATATTTTAATCTCATTTTATTTTTATAAATATCCATGTATGTAAATACACACGATTCATTTGATAAAAGTTCAGTTTAAGGTGAAATGCATGATGTGAGAGAGAGGATATCCGTTTCATATTTAGGAATATTTGAATATATACTCCAGAATATTATTTTTCTGCATTTTATTTTCCTAAATCATGCGCATACTTACATATCTTAATGCATCTAATATGCCATATTTGCATTAATGAATGGATCTCCTGTTCACATGATGCATTGTAATGTATTTTAAAATTTTGAAATTTGTTGTATTAGAATTTGCGATTTATATATTTGAACGTGTAAAACTATAAACACAAATTATAATGCTTTCAAGATAAAAAATGCAAATTTAAGATCTTTAAACAAGTTGTAACTTGTAAATTTTAAAATATAATATGAAGTTGCATGCAAGATCTAAGCCATTATTATTTATTAATGGGTGTATCTGTATATGATAGATGTACGGTGACCTTTTCCTTATTTTTTTCGACAAAAATCAGATAGATCCTGCCTCACGCCATGAAACCCTTATTTAAGATCACCGTTACATTACATACAAAAATTATCATCACATGTATAAAAAACTATCATCATATTATAAATAAAAACAATCACCGCTTTTTAGAAAATCGCTTATATTTTTTTATAATGAAGGTTTTTTATGCATAACAACGATAATTTTTATACATAACAAGAATAATAGCCTACGCCGTGTGTGATTCACATTAACGTTAATATTTACTTTTTTTCTTCCTTTCTTTCTGGAGAATACGTAAATGTATTAATATGGAGTTATAAAATAGGAGATGCAATATTAAGCTCTAGAAGATCGATTATTACGTACCCCTCAACATGATCGATTATTTTTGTCATTTTATATTTAATTTTGTAATCAAATATGCGCTTAAAATTCGCCATTTGGCACTACATGAACCAATTAAATTAAACAAATTAGTCAACTTCTGGAAAATAATGGGCATATGTGTGTATTACATAGTGTTGATCAACACAAAGATAAACAAGATATTTTTGTCGACTAGAGTCTTCTCCCATTAATTTGATGGGCAAATGCCAAAAATTAGAAAAAGAAAAAGAAAAGAACACAGAAAACATATGCCAGTCATCCCACTATCGACGCTATATTATGATAGTGATTGTGCTTGGATCAATTTTGAGTTTAAGCTACAGTGTAAAATTAATTAATTTATTTAATTCTCTAATACGATCGATTAAAGAATAAAATTGGGTAATTGGAAATTATAAAATATCAAATATAATTTTAAAATGTGTGAATCTTAAACTGATGGTTTCTATCTTTCATGTCTCAAATTAATAATTTCTATTTTTTAGGCCTTCCATCGATAAGTATAAAGAAGAGTCAACACAAGTCAACAAAATAGCCAAAAGTATCAATTCTGATACTTAACAGTATTAGTTGGCCTTAGTTCCTTTATTCTTTAAATATAGCCATTGGCTATCTGTAACAAACTCAACCATTCATTTCATGTTTCCTCATTTTCCTTCAATTCTTCTTCCTCTCTTCTCTCTCTAAGATTGTATCATGGATGTTGATTGTAAATCTTCATATTGTGTTTTACAGGACAATCTTACCAAGATTGTGATTGGAACTGCTGATCAGGAGGGTGGTCTCTATCTTCTGAATTTTTCTGGAAATAAACATTGCTTTGTTAATTCTGTTCAAAATAAGTTAGATTTTCCTTTATGGCATTCACTCAGATAAAATCTTTACATATAAAAGGAAAATGTTGTGGTTTTCTTTGTGAAATTTGCCCTCTTGCAAAACAGAAAAGATTGCCTTTTAATAGTAGTATTTCTATGTCTGATGCTCCCTTTTCTCTTATACATTGTGATGTGTGGGGTCCTTTTTCAACTATAGCACACACTGGTCACAAGTATCTTCTCACCATTGTTGATGATATCAGCAGGTGTACTTGGATTTATATGTTGAAGTTAAAGTCTGATGTGAGTATTGCTTTAAATAGGTTTACAAAATGGTTTTCACTCAGTTTAATAAGAAATTTCAGATTATTAGGACTGATAATGGAACTGAGTTTTTCTTGCATGATTTTTATAATGACAATGGCATAATTCATCAGACCACTTGTGTGGAAACACCTTAGCAAAATGGTATTGCTGAGAGAAAACACCAGCATCTCTTGCAGGTAGCAAGAGCTTTGCTTTTTCAATCTTGTTTACCACTAAAATTTTGGAATGAATGCATTCTCATTGCTGCTCATTTAATCAATAGAGTGCCAACTGAAATTTTGGGAAATAAGAGTCCTTTTGAGGTTTTATTTCAAAAGCTCCCTGATTATGATCATATGAGGGTGTTTGGTAGTTTATGCTTTGCAAATACACTAACTGCTCACAGGAACAAATTTCATCCAAGAGCCACAAAATGTGTTATGATTGGTTATCCCTTTGGAACAAAAGGATACAAGCTTCTAGAGGTAAACACAAGAAGAATTTTTGTTTCTAAAGATGTTAAGTTTTATGAGCATGTCTTTCCATATTCAGACACTATTGGTACTGATAGATTTCTTGATAAACTTTTCATTGAGCAAAATTATGCTAATACTTCCTTTGCTGATCTGAATGATGGTATTATATCTCCATCTCTAGAAACTAATATGGTGCATTAAGATTTGCAAGATGAATTGGCAGGCTATTCTGATGGTACAATTGTTCAAGCACCAACACCACCTGATATACCAGATGCTATCCCACCAGATCCTGGTTCAATTGTTCCATCTGGTACAAACCCTGCAGACTCTACAAACCAAAGAAGGTCAACTAGAACTAGACACCCATCTGCTTATTTACAGGTTTACCAAACCTCTCTCCTTTTTTACCAGTTATTCCTGAAAACATTATTTCAAATTCTAATCCTGATAACATTGATTCTTATGAAACTCATGATGCCAATTTAGTTTCTACTTTACATACATGTCATTATCCCATCAGTGAACATTTATCTACATCACAATTATCCAAGGCTTACACTCATTTTACTGTTGTTATTTCTCAAATTCAAGAGCCTAAAACTTACAAACATGCTAGCACTGACCCTAATTGGGTAAAAGCTATGCAGTTAGAATTAGATGCTCTTCAAAGAACTAAGACTTGAGTTTTAATTGTTTTCCTATGGATAAGCATTGTATAGGGTGTAAATGGGTGTTTAAAGTAAAAAAAACAAGGTTGATGGTACCATTGAAAGGTACAAAGCAAGACTTGTAGCTAAAGGCTACACACAAGAAGAAGGTATAGATTATTTTGATACATTCTCTCCTGTTGCTAAGATTACAACTGCCAGAATTTTACTTGCTGTAGCTATTGCAAAGAAATGGTTTATTCATCAATTAGATGTTAATAATGTCTTTTTACATGGTGATTTTGTTGTGTTCGATATAATTATTCAACATTAATCAGACACGTAAGAGAGACACGTGTAATATTCAACTATTAAAATAATCATGCACGATGGACAAGTGTGTGCTTTCATTTCGCCGACCAAACAAGTTTGTTCGACCACCGCCACTTGTCAACCAAGCGAACATATTCACCTATGAAGTAAGTTTTGTTCGCCAAAGATTCCATTTACCAACCAAAGTTGCTCAACCAAGCCTCTGGAGCAAATAAGCATGTTCGCCACTCGGATCGGGAAAGAAGGAATCAAATGAGCTAAGTCAAGTGATCCGAGGACTCGCATAAACATGAGGGCTCGAGACAAGTCCGAGGCCCACGAACAAGTCCGAGGACTCGACATCCTAAATGCTCGTGACTATCCCGAGGGTCAAGATGCTCGCTACTCGATATCCCGAAGACTCGCATAAAACCCGAGGGGTCAATATGCTCGATGCTCGACATCCCGAGGGTTCAGATATCCCAAGACTCGACAAACCTCGAGGGGGTCAAGATGCTCGCTTCTCAAACATCTCCGAGGGGTCAAGATGTTCGATACTCGATATCTTGAAGTCCCAAACATCCCGAAGACCCGCACATCCCGAGGGCTCAAGATGCTCGAGAGGACAAAAGATTCCAAAGATAAAACTAACATGGTTAAAGGGCTAACAAAGCATGCAAATGAGCAAAAGATTGATTTGGGCGACCAAAAGAGTGCCTTTAGACAAGCCAGAGCTAAGATCAATCTAGAAGACGGTTGGAAGGTGGCAAAGATCACAAGAGTTCTTGCATGGCCCAAGCCTCCAAATATGCTTGCCAAACTAGCCGTGCTTGTTCGAGTACTATAAATGGAAGAAAAAAACAACAAGAGAAAGGTTACAAAAAATTCGAAAAAAAAAAAAACGTTCGAAATCTCCCGGAGGGTAAGGTTACAAAAAAAAATACGAGAGTTCATGCACGTAAAAAAACCCTAGCACTTTCGTATACTAATTCTCCAAATCATCTTCATCCACAATGATTCATCTTCATGAGATGTATCAAATATTGTGCGTGTAAAACTCGCAATACTACATCCCCGGCTTGGTATGCCCCCAGAGTAGTCATTTCTTGTAACCGGGTCAACAAATTCTTCTTATTTACAGTTTATTTTACACGTGCATGTTTTGTTTGTGAGTCGTAACCGAATTAGCCACATAATATTCTCCAAATAAAACGACTCACGACAATTGGCACTAGAAGGAGGGTACCAAAAAACCAACCCATACACAAACCCAGAAGTTAAGTGAGGCGTAAAAAAAAATATAATGCCTCAATCTAGGAACACACAAAGAGAGGTCGGGACAAAGTCGACCTCACGACCAGAAAAGAGGCTCGAGCCCCTCCTCAAAAGATCGACAGATGGAGACTATTAATCTTGAGGATATAGCCAATGATCCGGTCACCTAACGAAAGCCATCAACTTTCTTTTGCTACGAGCACGAAAAGAGAGGGTGAAAAAAAGTTAGCTAAGTTAAAAACTCAAGAAGATGAAGAACGACGCCGCGTACACGATAGCGAGCAAGTTAAAAAGAAAGTCATGAAGCGGGCTAACAAAAAAAAAAAGCGATGATACGTCTGGATGACAAACAACCTCAAAGGTCTAGACCATCATCGTTTGACGCGTTTGAGGCTCTCCCGCCAAAGACCGAATCGGCAATAATAGGCGGCAGGATCCAGGAAGGAACAACCAATGAATATGCCCGCACATTCGGATCCTCATGATCATCCGCGTGCGAACAAAATCGGCGGAATAAAATTATCTATTCACCATCGATTGGGTAGTCAAGCACAAACTTGGAAAGGGGATCGCTCTATCACGAAGCATGACCCACGGGTCCTCATGATGAGAAACAACCCCGATCCAAGTCCGCTGGCCCCACCAAATTTATGAAATGCAAAAAGCCATCTAGGGTTTACAGGCCGACTGCCGCGACCAAAGCGACACCCCGGCGAAAGCATTAATACCGCCGCCACTATCACCGACGATCATGGCGGCCGAAATACAAGAGAAAGTGGCGAAGACCCGACCACCAATCCCCATGTTTGATGATTGGTCGACCCACATGTCCATCTCAAAGAAATACTCGGACTTTACGATCGCCATACGGGTGCCACAGACGCGACGCTTGATCTTATCATTTCCCATGACTTTGGGGTGATCGGGCACATAGATGGTTTTTACTTTGCCCGCTGCCTATCACATCTTTCGCTCACTTGGGGCAACAATTCTGTCCCATTTCTCATCCATGTGTGCTACGCCCAAATAAAAAAACAAAGGTTGACACATTTTTCCTAACTAAGAGGCTTAGTCCGATCGAGCATACATCAAAAGATTTGATAAATGTTTGTATGATGGGGCCCCAGGTTGAAGAGGATGCCAAGATCCTTGCGGTGGTCGGAGGCTGACCTTGAATATTGACATGTGGAAAGCCATGCATCAAGACTGGCGAACACATATTCGAGAATTCGAAGCGAAAGTACCAAGATCATACCATATGCAGATTTGCTCGCCCACCACTATTGGTCCGAATCAACAACTAGGAAAGTTTTTGGGAAGAAAGTAATGAATGAAGGGGGGTACAAACCCCGTGCTCTTTCAAACCATTCAAGAAAGAAGCGGAAAAACGCCTCACTTAAGTCTTTTTTGGGCGTTTCAAATAAAACAATTTTCAACCAAATCAAAGATCGGGATATGTTAGATAAGCCTCGAAGAATTATAATGGACAAGCACCGGCTTAATGCTTCCAAATATTGTAACTATCACGAGTACATCGGGCATAATACACGTCTTACCCAATTCCTAAAAAAGTCGTGAACGAAGCTCCCTAACGAGAGAAAAACTCAAGACCGGGGGGTAAGCGTAAAATTAACAAACATATGACAATGATCCCAAGAATCACGTAAGAGGTCCGAATTACCCAAAAGAGGTCTCCCATCGTGGGTAGAGGTCGAGAAAGTCAAGAGATCCACATGATACGTCCTGAATATGGTCCAGTGGGTGGATGTTACCAGGCACTAACATTATCGAACAGACGTAATAAGATAGAGATGAGTGCCTTGCAAAGCATTCATCAGGTGAAGGTGGCGAGCACATCAGCTAGCACACCACCCTCTCACCAAATTATGTTTTCAGAAGATGATCTCGATGGTATAATCACTCCCCATAATGACTCCTTAACCATCAGTGCTCGTCTCCTCGGGTTGAAGGTGCACCGCCTCCTGGTTGATACCGGAGCTTATGCGAACATTTTGTTCGTCAACACTCTGCACCAAATGGAAAAGCAAGTTGGGGATTTGAGCAGTTATGTTGAACCATGTGATCATACCATTATGGGTTTTGGGGAATCTGTAACCCGACCCTATGGTATGATTAGGTTAGGAGTCGAGTTAGAATCAACTCTAAATCCGGAGATCCGACGAACTAGAATGCTAGATTTTGTAATCGTTGATGCTCCGTCTACTTATAACGGGTTTCTAGGTCGCCCGTTTATTCAGGAATTTAAAGCGACCTGTTCTACGTATTACTACTGTGTTAAATTTCCAACACAAGATGGAATAGGTAGTGTAAAAGGAGATCAGAAGAAAGCTCGAGATTGTTTGCTATCATGTGCACCAGAAAAGCAAAATATCGTTAACATGGTGGAGCAAACATGGGAGATATGAGAGTCAAGCCAACGAGCAAATACACTGCCAAAATGTCCTTTGTCGAACACAAGTTTGACGAGCACGGCTTCCCGCGCGAACATAAAACGCGCGAACACAGAATCCGGGATGGCAACTCATGTCCCAGATCTCCCAGATCTAATGAATATTGATCAGCCAAACGAGCTATCGGACTTAGAATCTCGCATAGGATTTGAACCTATGGAGGTTGATGACGAACACCGGGGGTCGATCTAAGATCCTCGGTGGAAACAAAAAAGAAAGTGAGCAACACCTGTTGAACAACTGGAGTCTATCAACATCGACCCGAACAGACCTGAGTTAGAAGTGTTCATTGGTTCGGAATTACCTGAACCAATTCGAACAAAAATGATTGCTTATCTTCAAGCAAACTTGGATGAGTTCGCATGGTCGCACAAGGACATGGTTGGCATTGATCCAAAACATGCATGCCACTCCTTCAACCTTGATCCAACACAAACTCCAGTAATCCAGAAGCGCAGAAAGTTCAGTCCGGAAAAGTATGCGGCAATGAATAGTGAAATCAAAAAGTTGTTCGACAATAAACTGATCCAAGAAGTAAAATGCCCAAGATGGCTTGCGAACCCTGTGCTCGTCCACAAGTCTAATGGATCTTGGAGACTATGTATTGATTTCACTGATTTAAACAAGGCATGCCCGAAAGATAATTTCCCGATGCCGCATATTGATTATTTGGTCGATAATGCAGCAGGCCATGAGCTCATGACCTTCATGGACGCTTTTTCTGGCTATCACCAAATACCCATGCATCTGGACGATCAAAAGAATATGGCATTCTGCAGTGAAAAGAATATGTACTATTGGCAGCGCATGCCGTTCGGATTGAAGAATGCCGGAGCAACATATCAACGTTTGGTGAACAAAATGTTCGAAGAACACATCGGCCGAACAATTGAGGTATATATTGATGATATTGTGGTAAAGAGCGAACACAAGGAAGACCACATCACCCACCTCGCACAAACGTTTGATATACTCAGGGAGTACAACATGAAGCTAAATCCGAAAAAATGCAGCTTTGGGGTTCACTCAGGAAAATTCCTCGGACATATGGTCAGTCAACGGGGGATTGAAGCGAACCCATCAAAGATTCAAGCCATGCTCGATATGCAGGCCCCCAGGAGTGTGAAAGAAGTCCAAGGGTTAACCGGACGTTTAGCTTCCATAAGCCGGTTTATATCACGAACTGGGGACAAATGCAAACCTTTCTTTGATGCATTAAAGAAAGGGAAATTCCAGTGGACCGAGCATTGCCAAAATGCATTCGAATCATTGAAGCGAAAGACCTTGCGATACTCGGACCTGCCTAAGTTCGCCCCAAAGTAACAACTCTATTCAGATCTTGTCGCATCCGAACATGCAATTAGCGTGCTCGCATTTGAAAGAAGGACGACACACTTACCCATTTACTATGTAAGCCAAGTGCTCAAAGGCTAAGCTCCTGTGATCCTCCATCGAAAAAGCAAGCATATGCTCGTGAATGAGTGTTCAAAAATTGCGACCATACTTTTTTCGATCACTCAACGAGGTATCGACCATTATTTCCATTACGCCAAGTCCTCCACCAACCGATCTCGCAGTGACATTACAGTGGGCGGTGGAATTAGGCCAATTTGGCATTACGTTAAGCCCGCGGACAAAGAATGAAGCGGCAAAGCTATGACCGATTTCATGGTCGAGTTGACATATCCACAAATGCCCGAAAAAGCTATCGACCAACCATGGCATATATGCGTTGATGGCTCATCAACAAGTTCAAGAGCCGAGCGCGTAGTTCTCATCGGCCAACTAGACAAACATTCACAAAAACCATCCGCTTTTGATTTCCCGCTACAAATAATGAAGTTCGAATCACGAGGCTTTGATCACCGGACTTCGATGGCTATGATAATGGGAATTCAGAGGTTGATGATTTACAAATGATTCTCGATAATCGTTTATCAAGTAACCAAGCAGTACGAGGCCCGGTTTAACAGATGGCCAATATCGAATTCAGCAAAAGAGTTGCTTGAGTAATTCGAACAAGTTTTCATAGATCAATTACCACGATTGGGTAATTAGTCACGATGCTTTGGCACGCTTTGGCAACAAATAGGAAAGTGACGAACACAACCGACATTGTGGTCGTCACAACTTGTTCGCCATCGGTTCAGAGTTATGGTCGCCCGTGATAAAGAGCGAAACTTGATGACTCAATCGAAGTTACTTACAAAAGGGACTTCTCCTCCCGAGAATAAGGCACAAGTTACTCACCTCAGACATAACAATGCATTATACTATCTTAGACGAGCATTTGTACAAAAGAAGCTTCTCACTTCCACTATTGAAGTGTATTACTCCCCGAAGAGGTCGGTACTTACGAGCAAATCCATGATGGAGCATGCAGAAATCATACGAATTGGGATCGCCCCGCACATAAAATAATCGACAAGGTTATTATTGGCCAACCCTCAAAGGATTCGGCACAGATGTTTCGTAAAAGCTACAAGTGCAGTACATGCCCCACTTATTCATAGCCCACCAAGAATTAGTGTCGGGTTTATAGCCCATGGCCATTTGCTAAATGGGGAATCGATTTGATCGGCCCATTTCCTCTTGTACGTCGGGAGTAAAATTTGTTGTGGTTGCCGTTGATTACTATACTAAATGGGCGTGTTCGAAGCCATTGTCAAAATCACCGAACAAAAGAATGTGGAACTTTGTTTGGAAAAATATTATTTGTCGTTTTGGGCTTCCCCAATCACTAGTAACAGATAACGACAAACAATTTGATGGAAGTGAATTCGCCAAATTGTGCTCATTTTTGGCATAAAAAGCATTACTCAACTCCGTATTATCCCCAATCAAACAGATAAGTTGAAGCCGTTAATAAAATTATCAAGCATACCCTCAAGGCTAGACTTGATAATTCCAAGATAGGATTTTCAAGAGTTGCTCGAAATATTATGGGCCTATCGAACAACTTTCAGAACATCAACTGCGGAGACCCCGTTTGCCCTGGCATTTGGTGCAGAAGCTATTATACCCGCAGAAATCAAGATTCTGAGTCATCGAACAATGACTTTTGGAGAGCACATCAATGACCGTGCACTTCATGCTCGTCTTGCATAGAAGAAAAAAGAACGAAGGGCGTCGATTTCGGGAATGCCATGTACAAAAAGAGATCAGAAAAGTTCTATAACTCCAAAGTCCGAACACGCAGGTTCAATGTAGGTGAGCTGGTCTTAAGACGAGCAACGGGGGTATTAGGTGGTGTGTTCGGCCGAGCATGGGAAGGTCTATTCAGAGCTACATAACATTTGCTAAACGGGGCGTATGATTTGGAAGATCTGAATGGAGTCCCATTGTCCTACTCGTGGAATGCGTCAAATTTGAAAAAATATTATCAATAATGACGAAATAATAACCGCCAAACAAAGTTAGCCACATACCGAAAGCGAAATGGTCGGTAGAACAAAGTCGACCATTCAAATAAAAGACGAGCATAGTTGGTAGAACATAATTGGCAAACGTAGAAAGAAACGAGCACAAATGGCCGAACATAATCGACCATTCAAATTTAAGACGAAAGGTGACAATCTGAAGGAAGAACACATTGTGTTCGACACATATCTTCTAGAAAGAAATCTTTGGCGGCATTATCGAAAACGAGAAGATATGTTTAACGAAGGCGACAAGTGGTGGCAACCAGAAAAGGAATGAGTCAATCCTTGAACAAGAGGCGACAAAAAGCGAACAGATGTCAAAAGAAGGAGCAAAAGTAAGAAGGCCAACACCAACTAGCTATGCCAAAGACTAGCTTGGGATAGTTCTATAAATAGAGGCATATTGATAAATTTAAAAAAAGCATAGAAAAAAGCATGAAGAAGAAAAAAAAAAAAAAATACTACGCTTATCGGAAGAAAGTTGGTTCAAGATGCCTCCAGATTTAAGAATCCAAAGACTCGATTCAACTATCATTCTTTTGAATCAACATCCGCCTAGAACAAGATTTATACCCCATATGACACTCGAGAAACACAGTGAAGCTCGTTGCGGACTCAAGATGCTCGGGCAGAGTCATGGTTGCCACTCCATCGTTACTCATCGCTTTATGCAAAAGAGTAAATCACTAGTCTCTATGCATCCCCAAAATCTCCTCCGGGCGAGGGATGTCGTGGTGTCCGCCGAAGCAACATCGCGGATCTTGATGCTTAGCATCTACCGAAGGGGATGTAAATGGTGCGAAATAAGATTTTGCTCACACTTTGATATAGGCGAAGCGACGCGCCGCGTACTCATGTCCGCATCGGGCGATAATCACAACTTGTCCCGGAGGGACAAAAGCTTATCTTTAGCCGCTGAGCATGTTACTAAAAAAAGGGTAGATGAATGATGTGCCACATGCTTGTCAACATCAATTTCGCGGACAAGGTGAGGCCAGTTCGTTAAATCCAAAACCATAGTCTGATGTCGATAGTTGTGTAATAGATAGTCTTCTTCAAATGTCAAATGTAAAGGTTGTAATAGAATACGACGTGTTGCAAAAAAATATTTTTGTTCGCTAAGATTTTCTAGTTGAAGCATATTTGAGGTCGCACCTAAGCAGGACGGCCTGAACAAAGACGAACAAGCCCAAGTCTATGTTCACCTGACGAACGAGTTCATACTCTGATTCCCGCAGCAAAAAGCGAGTAATGGGTACACAGTCGCAAAAGACGACTCGTACTTACAGATACCCATAGCACAAGCGGGTGATGAGTGCGGGGTCGCAGCTAAATAAGACGGCCCTAGTACGAAGTGATCACACCTAAATAAGACGATCGCGAACCAACAAAGGGGGGTTCATAAAGTTAACCCATCTGGTCGCACCTAAATAAGACGATCAACCGATTACAACGTCAATAAGATAATCAAAAACGAAAGAAGTCAGGAGCGGGCATAGGCAAACCCAATGTTCGAATTCATTCAGAAGAAAAGAGGCATAAACTAGAAAGCAACAAAGCGAACATCAAGCAACACAAGTATCAATCAATCATCAACAACCACATTCATCCTCAACAACAATCAAAGTTAGAGGAAAAAAGTTCAAAATATGGATTCAATCATTGATTTGAATTGTTCAACAAAAGAAAGAAAGCAAAAAAAATTATTCAAGTTCGGAAGATATTGTTCGATCAAAAAATGAAGAAGACAAAAAGTACACAACATATGTTCGGCAAAGTAAAAATTACACTAATGAGCAAATTCATAGTTGGGGGTGGACGGAAGAGAAATGTCGAACAAATCATGCTCGGCCCCTCAAAGAACGGCTCCTCCAAAGATGGTCGTCCAAATGCTTTCGCCAGAGGTACACTTTGCTCTGTCACAGGAGGTCCCCTTTGTTCGACCGGTACCTGATCGGACCCAGACTTCGATTCGGAGAGTTTGACCAAAGAACTTCAAAGAATACTCACATCCGAGCCGTCTTCCTCATCCAGGATAGGATCATCAACCTCGATCCCTTCAGGAAGAGTGAAAAAGTCACACAGGTCGTTCAAGTCAGACATCGGAAGATTGCGATCTAGTGGATTGTCGATCAGGTACTGCTGGAAACTAGATATGAGTGGGGTAATTTGTTCGCCAGTGAGTGTATGGCGAACAAACCGGATGGCATCAGCAAAGGCACATATGTAGGAGAAGTTGGACATAGAATCAACATATTCTTCATTGTGTAGCCTTGAATTTTCGAGACCCAAACGAGTGTTGGTCTCTTCAGCAATAATGAGTTGTTGGCCGAGCACATTCCTCTCACTATCCATGGCCTCGACGTCAGTTCGAAGTCTACAAAGCTCGACATTCATCTCACTCTGAGCTCTCCGTATGCTGACCACCTCCTCCTGAGAATGATTTAGCTCTCCTCGCTTTAGGCGAGCATTCTCTTGAGCTTGGCGAGCATCCTCCTCCCGAGCTGGCGAAAGCATCTGCTTGTCTTAGAAACTTGTCCTTGAGCCAACTTCAGTTCATCCCGAGTCCTGCTCATTTCGCTTCGCCTTCTCTTCAAAACTCCCGATCGAGCCAGCCAGCGGTTGGCATGAAGATTAGCGGACTCAAAGATAAACTTTCTCAAGAACGACCATAGATTGACCCCGAGTACCGCGCCGAAGTCGATGTTTTCCAAGTGTGGGACCGTAGTAGACTCTTTCTAGCTCGGTAGTCCATGCTCAATCAGGTCCGCGTGCGCTTTTGAACATGCTTTCGAATGCCCTAACCTTTACGAACACTTACAGCGAAAGTAGTTTTCAGTTGGGCATCGTACGCTTAACCCGCCAACCTACACATACACCTGCAAATAAGCATGACAAAGCGAACAAAATTAATGCAAAAGGAATTAAAGCGAACAAAATGTACTTTTTGTTCGCGACGAGCCGATCCCATCCCAAGAATGATTTATCCTCTGGGGAATGAAGCTCGAGGATTCAAAGGGTCCATGATCGGGTCCAGCGAGAGGTGGAAAGATGCCAATCTCCATTTCAACAATTTAGGCGACCGGACCGACCACCGAGGCGGCCATTCCGATCGCTTCGGGCAAGAGGGTCTGGGTTACCCTAACAACATCGGTGCTCGCCCGGCTGTTTCAGGGCATGCTGTGAGCTTGTTCGATTAGCCCGATTGGTTGGCTTCCGCCGCCTGGTCTTTTTGGGCGAGGCACTTCGCTATCGCCCACCTTTCGGCGAGCAGTAGTCCTCTTCGACGACTCGATTCCCCAAGACTGACCACGATGCTCGACTTGCCTGCTTCGCCTGTTTCGGCTTACCATTTGCTCGTTGAGCCTCCCCGCGAAATTTTGAATTGAGCGAGCTCTGAGGTCTTTTTTTCTTCGAGCCATCTCGGTATTCGGACGTACTCACGAAACAAGATAACGGCGAGGAAAAGCTATAAGCAAAACAAATTCATTATGTAAGAAAGAGCAAATAAATGAAAAAAAAAAAGTACAAAGTTTATGTTAATGTAAGCGATTCTTACCAAAGATAGGTTAATTACAAGATGGTGAGGGGCATGAACAAGCCTCATTTCTTCCTACGTTCAAGCAGATTCGGGTCTTCACAGATCATTCCAAGCGAGACTCAAGATCAATTCTGGCTTAAAGCAGCTTTCTTAAAATACCCGCCGTTGGTCTCTTTTGTCCGTCGCAATTGGAATCCCCGAAATAAAAAAGACGTTAAAATCGGTTCAAATTGAGGAACAAAAGACACAAAAAATACTTATCGCGATAAACCCCGGTCAAGAGGGATGTCTAAACGAGCATTTGGTTCGCTTCCGAAGCCGGCTCTTCCAATCGCCCCCAACAAACCAAAATTTCTCCTTCCAATCACTGATTTTGTTCGGCACATCCTCAATAATTTTGCACTTGGCATTTGCTTGCATGAATAGCCATCCATGTTCGCCTTTCGGACGGGTCAAATGCACCAATCGAGCAAGTTCAGCTGCTGAGGGATAATATCTAGGCTTCATTTTGCCGAACAAAGTCAGGAAGCTCATGATCATATGCCACCCATTCGGCTTAAGCTGCGTGATGGTGATATTTCATTCCACGAGCAAAAGGGTGATAACCGGATGGAGTGGAAACCTAAGGCCCGCTTCCATTGTGTCCAAATTCACGGCAACACAACCCTCAGGGGGTTGGTCAGCTCGCTCATCTGGACCCGGTGCCCAGAAAAAGACATCTTTGGGGTTTTGTAATTTCTATACAATTGAGCGAGCATATCATTATCGATTACACTCGCAATCTTGCTCGCTGGGTACTCATTTTCAACCCTAGTTCTATGAGGTTGCTCGGGCCAATCAAAACTATAATGAGCATTATACTGCTATATGTTGGACTATGAGGGACACCAACGGTATATCAAGTTCGAAATTTTGCTTTCGCCTATCCCAATGTTCGATTCGATTACATTCATACCATCAAAATTTCCCCTCACAATATTATCATCTCTATTTACATCAACATTATCTACTGACCCTAGACCTAATTTGAGGTTGGGGCAAAAGAATCCTCATCCGAATCATCCTAAAAAAATCACTACGGACCAAGTCCCTATCTAATTAGTTTAGGGCCTCGTCGGAATCGGAGGTAAGAATCCAAGAACGGTCACCCGAACTTGCAACTAAACTTCGAACCCGAGATATTCATCTCCTACAAGATTAAGATCGCTACGGGATTCTACCGACGAGGGGGAAGAGGAACTATGGTGGTCCGATTCTAGGAAACATAAGAGTTTGAGCAAAAAGCCATAATCGCAAATGAGAGAAAGTATGCAATGGTTACCGAGTAAAAATCCTTCACGGAATAATGAAGCCTCCTCACGGAAATTTGTTAAGGCACGAAAAGAGATGGAAAGCAGAGGCAAAAGAGAAGAAAAGAAAGGAAAGGGAAAAGGGATTAGGGGGCGTAAGAAATGAGGAATTTATAGATACCGGATTCAATTTTGAAAATCCGACACGGAATACGAAACAACATCAACTAGGGCCCAATCAGATATAAATCGGGCCCCATGATGAATTCAAAGTGACCCGACCGGGGGTATTGTTGTGTTCGATATAATTATTCAAGATTAATCGGACACGTAAGAGAGACACGTGTAATATTCAACTATTAAAATAATCATGCACGATGGACAAAGTGTAGTTTCCGCCACGACAAACAAGTTTGTTCGACCACCGCCACTTGTCAATCAAGCTTAACATATTTGCCTTATGAAGTAAGTTTTGTTCGCCAAAGATTCCATTTACCAACCAAAGTTGCTCAACCAAGCCTAATGAGCAAATAAGCATGTTCGCCACTCGATCAAAAAAGAAGGAATCAAATGAGCTAAGTCAAGATCCGAGGACTCGACAAACCCGAGGGGCTCGCACAAGTCTCGAGGTACGAACAAGTCCGAGGACTCAGACAAATTTTAAATGCTCGGGACTATCCCGAGGGGTCAAGATGCTCGCCACTCGGATATCCCAAGACTCGCATAAACCCGGGGGTCAAGATGCTCGATGCTTAGACATCCCGAGGGGTTCAGATATCCTCAAGACTTCGCATAAAAACCCGAGGGGTCAAGATGCTCGCTTACTCGATATCCTCAAGACTCGACAAACTCGAGGGGTCAAGATGCTCGCTACTTTCGACATCCCGAGGGGTCAGAGTTTCGATACTCGAGATATCTTGAAGACCCAAACATCCCGAAGACCCGGACATCCCGAGGGCTCAAGATGCTCGAGGAGGACAAGATTCCAAAGATAAACCCGACATGGTTAAAGGGGGCGAACAAAGCATGCAAATGAGCAAAAAGATTGATTTGGACGACCAAAAGAGTGCCTTTTAGACAAAGCAAAGAGCTAAGACCAATCTAGAAGACGAAGTTGGAAAGGTGGCGAAGATCACAAGAGTTCTTGCATGACGTCTGCCCTCCAAATATGCTTGCAAACTAGCTCATGCTTGTTCGAGTACTATAAATGGAAGAAAAAACAACAAGAGAAAGGTTACAAAAAAAATTCCGAGAAAAAAAATACGTTCGAGAAATCTCCCCCGGAGGGGTAAGGTTACAAAAAATACGAGAGTTCATGCACGAAAAAACCCTAAAGACTCATATACTAATTCTCCAAATCATCTTCATCCATAATGATTCATCTTCATGAGATGTATCAAATATTGTTGATGTAAAACTCATGATACTACATCCCCGACTTGGTATGCCCCCAGTAGTCATTTCTTGATGAACTGGGTCAACAAATTCTTCTTATTTACAGTTTATTTTACACGTGCATGTTTTGTTTGTGAGTCGTAACTGAATTAGCCACATAATATTCTTCTAATAAAATGACTCGCGACAGATTTAGATGAAAATGTTTACATGACCCCTCCCCCTGGTTATTGTTCTTCTGGTGATAAGAGGGTTTGTAAACTTATTAAGAGTCTATATGGATTAAAGCAAGCATCAAGACAGTGGTTTCATAAGCTTTCACATTCTTTGCATGAATTTGGTTACATACAATCACAAGCTGATACTTCCATGTTTACTAAATATGAAAATCGTCATTTCACTGTACTTGTTTGTTATGTGGATGATATTATACTTTTTGGAAATTGTTTTGATGAAATACTGAGAGTCAAAGATTATCTTGATAAGAAATTCACTATTAAGGATTTGGGTGAGTTGAAGTACATTTTAGGCATTGAGGTTGCTAAGAACTCAAAAAGCCTTCAACTATGCCAAAGAAAATATGCCTGGGATCTCCTAAATGATGTTGGGTATCTTGCAAGCAGACCATGTGACACACCCATGGACTCAAAGCAAAGTTTTACACAGGTAACAAATTCACCCTTATTGAAAGATCCATCCACATACAGAAGATTTGTTGGTAAACTACTATATCTTACAATCACTAGACCTGATCTTTCATATCCTATTCAAACACTAACCCAATTCATGAGTAAGCCCACAGAGGCCCATCTTTCTGCTGTTCATAGACTTCTCAGGTACATAAAAAGCAATCCAGGTCAGGGAATCTTCTATCCAGCTTCTTGCAGCTTCAAACTTCAAGGTTTCACAGATTCTGATTGGGCTAGGTGTGACTCCACAAGAAGAAGCATAATTGGCTATGCAATATATTTGGGAAACTCCCTGATTTTATGGAAATCCAAGAAGGAATCAACTGTGAACAAATCATCAGTTGAAGCTGAGTATAGAGCAATGGCCTTTGCAACAAGTGAACTTCAATGGATTCTCTATATCCTCAAGGACTTGAAGATTCATCACCCACACCCAGCAACCCTTTACACTGATAGCAGATCAACTTATTGCATTGCACACAATCCTGTGTTGCATGAGAAGACAAAACACATTGAGATTGATTGCCACTTCACAAGAGAAAAGATTCAAAAATGGGTGATCAAACTCATTCAAATACCAAGTGAAGATAACCTTGTTGATATGATGACAAATCCCCTTGGACCTGCTGTTTTCCAGAATTTCAAGACCAAAATGGGAATCATTAACATCCATTCCCATTTTGAGGGGAGGTATAAAGAAGAGTCAACACAAGTCAACAAAATAACCAAAAGTATCACTTCTGATACTTAACAATATTAGTTGGCCTTAGTTCCTTTATTCTTTAAATATAGCCATTGGCTATCTGTGTTGGGATTATACTAAAAAGTATGCTTTTTACTTTGTATAATCGAAACTGAATTTTCTGACTTATTTACTGAAATAAAATGTTTATCACTGATGCTTTAAATAAGATTGAATGTTACATATATTTACTGCATAATTGTTCAATAATTCGTACGTGTTACATTGTAGTTAATTTAGTGTTACCAGTTCACAGAAAATTAAATTAACAGTCCCTTGTAACTAAAAGTACGTCATTCACGACCTAGATGGAAATGAACAACCCATCGTGAAAGGTTGAGGTGTAAGGCTCAGATTGATTTGTCTTGACCAAGAGATTACACTAGTGCATGACTGATGCACTGAATAGGACCTATAGGAGGATAAATTCTTCAGAACTGAACAAGGAAGAATTAGACCTCGGTGGTTCGCTGTTTCTTAATCTTGGTTCCTTAAATAGGATCACGTGGGATGGGTAACTATTGCTTTGACTTATCATGGGTAGCGAATCAAAGAGAGATTCAATACTTTTTATCTTGGGCAATATTATTGGTCACGTGTGATTGCTAAGATTTAATACGAAGAATCGTGTGCAAGTACGCTTGTTTGATTTGCCCCCTTGGGAGGTTCATAAGCTTTATCATACCAAATCTTGCAAGTGGAATTTGTTTCCGGTATGGATAATAATGTTGAACCGTTCCTCGACCAAGGACAAAAGATATTAATTAACGGAAAGCTATTTTAGTGGCTTGAATTAATTAATGGGCTAGATAATCTTAAACACGGGAAATAATGATCGGGAGCCATATTGACTGTAATATGGGTTAAGATGGATAGTGCAATATTAATTATGTAGTGGGATTAACTAATATTTATGGGTTTGAATTATATTGTGGCTCAATATTAGATATTCAAGATCCATTAGAAGGTCCAATCTTAATTCTCCTAAAGGCCCCCTGAGTAGCCCAACAAATAGTCCAATAACTAAAAAGGTGATTAAAATAAAATAAATATTGTTGCTTAATTTTCCAACTATTTTTTTTTCGAATTTATAGATATGTTGGGAGAAAGATTTTCTTTGAATTTTGTTATGGAATGAAGATATGTATTCTTGGAATACAAGATTATCTCATTAAATTCAAGAAATCTCCCACTAGGTAATCTATATTGAAATTTTCGAAAATTTGGAAATATAATGGGCAAGAAAGATTTTCTTGATTTTCTTGAAAAGATATTATGGAAGATATGTATTTCTTGAAATACAAGAATATCTCATAAATTCAAGAAGATCCAAATCTTGGATTCTTGCACATATTATTTTCGAAAAATCCATAATTAGAGGAGGTGGGATTTTTGTGGAATATTTTAATTATGGGAAAAAGAATATAGGAGATATATTCAAGATTTCTTGGTGACCAAGAAAAGTCTTTTCCCACATTGATATTTCACTAAAAATTTCGACACCCCCTCTCCTATAAATAGGGGATGATTAGTTCATTCCCAAGTACAATTCCATGTGCTGGAAAAATTAGCAAATCCACGAAAGTGGTGCAACAAAGTTTATTTTTTCCTTTTGTTAATTGTTCGTGAGTATCCTTCCACCGGATTGTCGAGCAAGGGCTAAGGAAATACTTGGGAATTCCTTTTGGTTAGTCCGGTCCAACCGAAGTCAACTTTGCTATCCCGAGAGGAATGCGTTCACGTAAACCCGTAGATTCCGCGACGTCGTGGGTTTTACGTGGGCTTTTTATATGCATGATATGTTGTTGCAATTATTATTTGAATTAATATAGGATTAATTCATGCTAGTAATAATTAATGAATTAAATTTGTATTTAAATATTCACCCCAAATAGATCTGTCTGACTTATTCCCCAACAATCGTATCGAGCCACGGTTTTGCTCTCAATTTTTTTAAATTAATTTAATTCACGGACATTAAATTTGAAATTGGATAGTAGAATCATTAGATCTGCTTTTGCGTATCCAATGTCATGGATTTTAATGTGTTTATTTACGCATTTATATAAACCGTGGTTTTTTAATTCGATTAGCTCGATTTGTTTTGCCTCGCGAGAAAATCCACGAGTAGAGACTAGATTTGTTTGATTTGATCAATGTAATAGACTAGTCTAGATCTAGGTTTATTTATTTTTTTAAAATAAATTGTAATCGGATCGGGAATGAAGAGACGAAGAATTAAAGGACGAAATCCGTAATCGAGAAAGGCGAAGTAGGGGCTGGCGCGATACGCTAGGCGCCGCCGAGGTCGCGGACGAAATACTTACATGGATGCGCCAAGACGCTTATCGAGATCTGCCGACACCGCCGAGGCGTCTAGAGGCATCGGCGGGCGCGGCTCGCCGGGCGGTCTTAAAGCTTAGAACTGTCCGGTCCAAAGGGGGTTGACGGATGCGACGCGGATCCAGTCATCCAGTCGCTTTTGGCATGGCATTTCGAGACAAAGTATTTTTCGAGACGAACGAGTGGGAGAAATGCGAGACGTGTTTCCTTCAAGATCAAGTCAAAGAAAAATCAAACCATGACAATTGGATAATTTGTGCCCAATATGTTTATTTTTCGGTTTTGATTGATTTATTTGTGCTATCTTATGCTTTATTTAATTTGTTTAAATGTGTTTGCATGAGGGTTGCCAAATGGAAAAATCTCACCTACAAAATTACTAAGTATATTTAAATAATTAATTGACAATTTTATTTCGGATAATAAAATTGAAATAATTTTGACCTCCATGATTTATTTATTTGTGAATTCTTTTGGAGAAATTCCCCCAACGGGACGGTCAAAAGATAGGTTTCACATGAATGAATTCCAAACGGATGATTGTGGGTTATTACTAGTGGCTTATTGACCCTCCCAACGAGGCTCGATCAAAGCGAAATAATAATCCTGTATTTAATCATGGTTATTACTTAGGTATAAAATTGATATGCATATATACTCCTCCGGAGTCCCTGTCAATTTTATATTGGTCAAGTGGGAGCCAACTATTAATCTGGATATTGAAGGTTTGTAACTGTTCTTGTTTGTAACCTGCTTAAATGTGTTTAAATAATGACCCACCCAACGTGGCTTATTTAAACTGCTTTTGAGATGTTGGGTGATCGTGTTCATATTTTTTTTGAGATTTTAAATATGATGAATGTGATCGAATCTTGTGATATACTTGTGCTTATGCATATAGTTATTTATTTCGATTTCAAAGATGTCGTTACCTTTTAATCCACTTTTATTATACTTAAAAGTCAATACAATATGTATGGAAACTATATTGATTGGAAACGAAAAATTATAATTGTCATTACTGCACAAAAGCACAAGTGGATTCTTGACACACCAACAATCAGATGAGCCAACTGACGAGTCAAAACATGCGGGACTCGTCAGATCACCTTGTGAGAGATGTCGTCATTTGGAAAAGGTGGAGGACAAACCCGTAAGGGATTACGCCCTCAAAATAGATGGCCCATCTGAACAAACTTGAGATTCTGAGTCACATTATGATCCGGAGACTCGGATGAATTTGGTACTTCACTCTCTCTGCCCAAAAAGTTTTTTGAGAATTTTGGCCTCGCTTGCTAATTTCTTTGCAAGCTTTTGGTCTCGGCAGAAATGATGATGAGGCACCAAACTCAAGCTTTGACGGTAAGTGGTCCGCCTTTCATCTTAGGCCAAGGGTAGGCAAGATAAAGAAGAGGACCAAAGGCCATAAGCAATAAAACTCAATCGTTGCCAAAGCGGCAATGGTAAGATAAGGAATACTTGTTGTGTCGAGGAAAATCCAAAGAGGAAGTGCTTAAGTCGGTGGAGAGAGGACAATGGAGGTTTTACTGTTCCAACCCCAAAAGGGGCGGAAAGAAAGGTAATACTCACGCACTAGTTGTTGAAACTTGTTTAGCGGCGATACTTCTCATTCGTGGGTGGTTGATACGAGATCCACTAATCATGTTGGCTTCACGGGTTCTAAATGATCCGGCAACTTAGTGGGAGTGAGATCCTCATCACACCGGGCAACGTTATTTAAAGTAGAAGACATTGCAATGCTACGTAAGTGGCGATATATTGCAATGCTACGATAGTAACGATTATTGCAATACTACGCAAGAGTAGCAGACATTGCAATGCTACATGAAAGTAGCGATTAAGCGATGGGAGAAGTGCACCTATCTTTTGAAGATAAAGTTTTTTGAGATTATCTTTATGTTCCCGTTTTTTTGTTAATTCACTTTCGGTTTCTAAAATTCGATTAAAGGACACTAAGTTTCTTCTAATAAGAATGACATCATTTTTGAAATGATGAGTGTATCTGATACGGGACATTGATGGAAAATTTCTATACAATTAATCGTGCACACCACTCACGAAAATGTATCCTATAACACATCAATCAAGTTTCCGAAAAAAAAACGTTCATCGACGTGAACGAGACACTTTTTCGGCATCTAAGATTGGGTCATATAAATCTAAAGAGATCCAAAGGTTGGTGAAAGA
The DNA here is from genome assembly GCA_037126765.1 of Stenogyne calaminthoides. Classification (NCBI taxonomy): domain Eukaryota; kingdom Viridiplantae; phylum Streptophyta; class Magnoliopsida; order Lamiales; family Lamiaceae; genus Stenogyne; species Stenogyne calaminthoides. Next base: position 29,400,616 of record JBBCBC010000029.1, on the reverse strand, counting down.
TGGTTACTGTTGGGATTATCTTGAAAAGTATGCTTTTTACTTTGTATAATCAAAAGCTAATTTTCGAACTTACTTATTTGAAATAAATTATTTATCAATGATGCTTTAAATATGATTGAATGTTATATATATTTATTGCATAACCGTTCAATAATTAAATGACGTGTTACATCAGTAGTTAATTTAGTGATACCGGATCACGAAAGATTAAATTAACATCCGCCTTGTAACTAAAAAAAAAAGTCGCAATTCACGACCTAGATGGAAATGAACAACCATCGCGAAAGGTTGAGGTGTAAGGCTCGATTGGTTTGTCTTGACCAAGAGATTACACTAGTGCATGACTGATCTTGTTGAATAGGACCCTCTGGGAGGATAAATTCTTGAGGCCGAACAAGGAAGAATTAGACCTCGGTGGTTCGTTGTTTCTTAACCTTCGTCCCCTTAAATAGAATCACGTGGGATTGGTAATTATTGCTTTGACTTATCATGGGTAGCGAATCGAGAGAGATTCAATACTTTTTATCTTGGGCAATATTATTGGTCACACGTGATTGCTAAGATTTAATCTGAAGAATCGTGTGCAAGCAAAATCGTTTGCTTGATTTGCCCCTTTGGGAGGTTTATAAGCTTTATCATACCAAATCTTGCAAGTGAAATTAGTTTCCGGTATGGATAATAATGTTGAACCGTTCTAATTACCAAGACAAAAGATATTAATTAACGAAAGCTATTTCAAATGGCTTGAATTAATTAATGGGCTAGATAATCTTAAACACGGGAAATAATGACCTGAGCCATATTGACCGTAATATGGGTTAAGATGGATAGTCTTGATATTAATTATGTAGTGGGATTAATTAATATTTATGGGCTTGAATTATATTGTGGCTCAATATTAGATATTCAAGATCCATTAGAAGGTCCAATCTTAATTCTCCTAAAGGCCCCCGAGTAGCCCAACAAATAGTCCAATAACCGAAAAAGTGATTAAAATAAAATAAATATTGTTGCTTATATTTCCTCTCAAATTTTTAAAATTATGGATAAAAGAGGAGAAAGATTTTCTTTGAATTTTGTTATGGAATGAAGATATGTATTCTTGGAATACAAGATTATCTCATTAAATTCAAGAAATCTCCCCACTTGGTTATACATAGTGATATTTTTGAATTTTTTGAAAAATAGAGGGCAAAAAAGATTTTCTTGATTTTCTTGAAAAAATATTATGGAAGATATGTATTTCTTGAAATACAAGAGTATCTCATAAATTCAAGAAGATCCAAATCTTGGATTCTTGCACTATATTTTTTAAATAATCCATATATGAGGAGGTGGGATTTTTTTGTGAAATATTTTAATTATGGGAAAAGAGAATATATGGGATATATTCAAGATTTCTTGGTGACCAAGAAAAGTCTTATCCCACATTGAAAAATAACACAAATTTCGTCCCCCTCCTCTCCTATAAATAGGGGATGATTAGTTCATTCTCAAGTACAATTCCATGTGCTGGAAATATTAGCAAATCCACATAAGTGGTGCAACAAAGTTTATTTTTTCCTTTTGTTAATTGTTCGCTAGTATCCTTCCACCGGATTGTCGAGCAAAGGCTAAGGGAATACTTGGGAAGTCCTTTTGGTTAGTCCATCCGACCAAAGCCAACTTTGCCATCCCGAGAGAATGCGTTCACGTAAACCCGTAGATTCGCGATGCGTGGGTTTTACGTGGCTTTTTATATGCATAATATGTTGTTGCAATTATTATTTGAATTAATATAGGATTAATTCATGCTAGTAATAATTAATGAATTAAATTTGTATTTAAATATTCACCCCGAATAGATCTGTGCAACTCATTCCCCAACAGGTTCACTGGAGCATCTCCAAGTTGAACCGATTCCAACCTGCGAATCATGTTTGGAGAGTAATATGACCAAGAGGGCATTTGGAGCCAAGGGGAATAGGGCCAAAAGTGTTAGAGATCGCTTCACACGATGTATGTAGTCCAATGTCAACCAAAGCAAAGAGGAGGTTATGAGTAATTTTATTGATGATTATTCAAGGTACATTTCCCTTATGAAGCATGAATCTGAGACCTTTGAGAAATTCTAAGAATTTAAGGCTCAAACAGAGAATCATAGGGAAGAACGTATCAAGTCTCTACGATCTGATCGTGAAGGCGAATACCTTAGCATTGAGTTTTTGAACTACTTATCTGATGAAGGGATTGTATCCCACCATCGCACCCTAACCCCTCAACAAGACGGGGTAGCAGAGAGCAAAGAAAAAGCAATTCTTTTTGGAAATGGTTAGATCAATGATGAGTTATCGCGGATCTTCCCGAGTCGCTTCCGGGGTCATGCCTTGAAACAACGGCTTACATTCTGAACTTGGTGCTATCCAAATCGGTTCCCAAAACTCCCAAAGAATTGTGGACCCAAGCGCCTAGTATGAGACACATGAGAATTTGGGGGTGTCCGTCCCAAGTGTTGGACAAAGGAAGCGTAAATTGGATCCTCGATCAGAATTAAGGTTGTTTGTAAGATACCCCGAGGGAACAAAAGGGTGTATGTTCTATAGTCCTGAAGATCAAAAGGTGGTCATAAGCACCCACTTAGATTTTTAGAAGAAGACCATATGAACCAAAGAAAACCCAGAAGTGAGATTACCTTAAATGAGCTTAAAGGGCAAACCTCAGTGCCAGCTGTACTAGATGGTATACCAAACGATCTGTTTGTCACGGCCAGGAGCCTCGTCATAGTGGGAGGGTTGTTAGGCGGCCTCGAGAGATTCATGGGAATAGGAGAGTCCTCGGACTTGATTCCGGAATCGCACCCATGGACATATGATGAGGCACTCCAAGATAAGGATGCAGATTCTTGGCAAACAACAATGAAAGCCAAAGTGGGTTTTATGTTTCATAATAGAGTGTGGGAGCTAGTCGAACCACTTGATGGGGTCAAACCCATTGGATGAAAGTGGGTATATAAGGGGAAAAGAGGACTGGACGTGAAGTTTGAAACCTTTAAAGCAAGACTAATGGCGAAAGATTATACTCAGAAAGAAAATGATCGATTATGAGGAAACTTTTTCGCCCGTAGCTATGCTTAAGTCCATCCGTATTCTCTTATCGATTGCTGCGCATTTTCGACTTTGAAATCTGGTAAATAGATGTCAAGACAGCATTCCTTAAACGAAAGTCTTGATAAGGAGATCTATATGCAACAACCCCATGTTTTCATTGAACAGGCCAAGAACACCTAGTTTGTAAGCTCAAGAGATTCATTTACGGACTCAAACAGGCATCCAGAGCTTGGAACCAAAGTTTTGATCATGTAATAAAGTCTTATGGGTTTGATCAAAACGAGTTTGAAAGTTGTGTGTATAAAAAAGCGTGTCGGAACTGCATTGGTATTCTTAGTACTATACGTAGATGACATTGTGATCATCGGGAACAATGTAAAGGTGTGATCAGACGTAAGGGCATGGCTTTCAAAACAGTTTGATATGAAAGACTTAGGGAAAGCCGGACACATCCTTGGGATCAAGATCACTCGAGATCGCAAGAAAAGAATGATCGGGTTATCGCAAGTTTCATACATAGACACTGTCTTGAAACGCTTCAGCATGCAAGATTCCAAGAAAGGATTCGTACCTTTCAGACTTGGAATCCATCTATCCAAGAAAATGTCCCCTAAAGACGCAAAAGGAGATAGATGACATGAAAGGTATTCCTTGTGCCTCGGCTGTCGGAAACCTTATGTATGCATTGCGGTGTACGAGACCGGATATCTGCTTTGCCACAGACATGATAGCGAGATATCAGAGTAACCCAGAAAGCGCATTGACTACGATTAAAAACATTACGAAGTGTCCGAAAAGAACTCGGGATAGAATGTTGATTTATCGATTAGATACTCCAATCCCCATTTCCACCACACTCGGTTTCCAATCGGACTTAGATTCTAGAAATTATCTCCTCGCGGTTAGTGTGTTTCCATTTGGGAAGTGTAATATCAAATGGACGAGTGTGAAGCGTAAATGCATCAACGACTCAACCATGGAAGTCGGGTAAGTAGCTGCTTGTGAAGCAGTGAAAGAACCGATTGGGCTCTAGATCTTCTTAGTGGACTTGGATGGTGTTCTGAATTTGTCTAGCAATATCTGCTAGGGGCAGTTGCAAATTCAAGAGAACCAAGAGTCCACGAGTCAAACAAACACATTAAAGGAAAGACATCTTATACGAGAAATCGTTAAGAGATGAGATATAGATTTGGCAAAGATAGCATCTGAGGACAACCTAGCAGATCCATTCACAAAGCGTCTGCCTTTGAATACATTCGAGAGACAGTGAGTAGAATGGGTGTCAAGACCGTTGCCAATCTGCTTTGAGTATAAGTGGGAGAAATTATTAGGTTCGTGTAGGTGACATTAGATGTCACGGACTACGCGAGACATGTTGTAGTATACTTAAAAACAAACTTTGAGTATAAGTGGGAGAATGTTGGGATTATACTGAAAAGTATGCTTTTTACTTTGTATAATCGAAACTGAATTTTCTGACTTATTTACTGAAATAAATTGTTTATCACTGATGCTTTAAATATGATTGAATGTTACATATATTTACTGCATAACTGTTCAATAATTCGTACATGTTACATTGTAGTTAATTTAGTGATACCAGATCACAAAAGATTAAATTAACAGTCCCTTGTAACTAAAAGTACGTCATTCACTACCTAAATGGAAATGAACAACCCATCGTGAAAGGTTGAGGTGTAAGGCTCAGATTGGTTTGTCTTGACCAAGAGATTACACTAGTGCATGACTAATGCGCTGAATAGGACCTACAGGAGGATAAATTCTTCAGAACTGAACAAGGAAGAATTAGACCTCAATGGTTAATTGTTTCTTAATCTTCGTTCCTTAAATAGGATCACGTGGGATGGGTAACTATTGCTTTGCTTATCATGGGTAGCGAATCAAAGAGAGATTCAATACTTTTTATCTTGGGCAATATTATTGGTCACGTGTGATTGCTAAGATTTAATCTGAAGAATCGTGTGTGCACGCTTGTTTGATTTGCCCCTTGGGAGGTTCATAAGCTTTATCATACCAAATCTTGCAAGTGGAATTTGTTTCCTAGATGGATAATAATGTTGAACCGCTTCTAACCAAGGACAAAAGATATTAATTAACGTAAAGTTATTTCAAAGGGCTTGAATTAATTAATGGGCTAGATAATCTTAAACACGGAAATAATGACCGGAGCCATATTGATTTGTAATATGGGTTAAGATGGATAGTCTGATATTAATTATGTAGTGGGATTAATTAATATTTATGGGCTTGAATTATATTGTGGCTCAATATTAGATATTCAAGATCCATTAGAAGGTCCAATCTTAATTCTCCTAAAGGTCCTCTGAATAGCCCAACAAATAATCCAATAACTGAAAAAGTGATTAAAATAAAATAAATATTGTTGCTTAATTTTCAACTATTTTTTTCGAAATTTATAGATATGTTGGGAGAAAGATTTTCTTTGAATTTTGTTATGGAATGAAGATATGTATTCTTGGAATACAAGATTATCTCATTAAATTCAAGAAATCTCCCACTAGGTAATCTATATTGAAATTTTCGAAAATTTGGAAATATAATGGGCAAGAAAGATTTTCTTGATTTTCTTGAAAAGATATTATGGAAGATATGTATTTCTTGAAATACAAGAATACCTCATAAATTCAAGAAGATCCAAATCTTGGATTCTTGCACATATTATTTTCAAAAAATCCATAATTAGAGGAGGTGAGATTTTTGTGGAATATTTTAATTATGGGAAAAAGAATATAGGAGATATATTCAAGATTTCTTGGTGACCAAGAAAAGTCTTTTCCCACATTGATATTTCACTAAAAATTTCGACACCCCCTCTCCTATAAATAGGGGATGATTAGTTCATTCCCAAGTACAATTCCATGTGCTGGAAAAATTAGCAAATCCACGAAAGTGGTGCAACAAAGTTTATTTTTTCCTTTTGTTAATTGTTCGCGAGTATCCTTCCACCGGATTGTCGAGCAAAGGCTAAGGGAATACTTGGGAAGTCCTTTTGGTTATTCCGTCCAACCGAAGTCACTGCTATCCCGAGAGGTACGGTCACGTAAACCCGTAGATTCCGCATCGCATGCGTAGGTTTTACGTGGCTTTTTATATGCATGATATGTTGTTGCAATTATTATTTGAATTAATATAGGATTAATTCATGCTAGTAATAATTAATGAATTAAATTTGTATTTAAATATTCACCCCGAATAGATCTGTGCAACTCATTCCCCAACAATCTGTAACAAACTCAACCGTTCATTTCATGTTTCCTCCTTTTCCTTCAATTCTTCTTCCTCTCTTCTCTCTCTAAGATTGTATCATGGATGTTGATTGTAAATCTTCATAATAAGAAAAATATTTTAAACCTTAAATTGACAATTAAATTATCTTTCAGGCCCTAAATTGATAAAAGTCCTAAAATTTATAAGTTACGAGTCAGGTATTTAGATCAGTCTCAGTCTTACGATGAAAATAATTAGACTGTGTGGTTTCTAGTCAGGTCATGCCACAAGTCTGTCCAGCTCAACCAGCTATCTAGATTAGTATATTAAATCTATACATATCCAATAACAAAATGTTGGACCAAAATATTGTTATAATTTTGTAATAAAATTTTAAACATCTTAACAAATTTGTTGTAGCTCAAATGGTATAATAAATATTTTTTATTTTCTTTGTATGCAAGATGTACAAGGTTCAATTCTCCATATCTACCAAACATATATACTAATTATTATTTTTTTGAATATTTTCTAAATTATTAATATTATTTTTTAATTTTGAAACTAGATCTATTTATACATATATAATAACAAAATATAATAGAAAAAAAGAAAAAAATTCAACAAAAAAATTATTACAAATTTTTGAACTAGATCTATTTATACATATATAATAACAAAATATTATACCAAAAAGAAAAAAAAAATTAACAAAAAAATTAGTATTACAAATTTATTATGAAATTTTAAAAGTGGCACATTAATGATTAATAATATAAAATGTTATATTTTGTAGTTGATATGGATATATATTTTTAAAAAACCACTTACTCCTCCCATTTTTTTTAGATTGCTCACTTAATTTTGATACGAGTTTTAATGAGGAAATTCTTTATTAATATTTGAAGGTAATAAAATAGTTTTTTGATAAGGGTATTTTGTCAATTTTAGTGAATAAGATGAAAAATAATTTACTTTTGTATGTAATTATTAGTGACATGTGATTTAATTTAGTGTTGTTTATAAGGGTTGGCATGAACTGTATAATTACTTTATTGCTATTTTGAGTATGTGATAAAAGATGGACTTTTTGGATTTTGAGCAATCTAAAAAAGATGAGGAGTATTATATATATGAAAATGTATAATTTATATACTTATTTGTATTATTATATTACATGATATTGAATTTAAATTGATTAGTCCAAATACAATAAATTAGTTGCATGAGCTTGACATTAGACTTAAATTGTTAGTTGAATAATTTTTAATTAAATTATTAGTGGACGTTATTAGTGTAATCGTAAAATGACATTAGGTTGGTTGTGATAAAACTCGATTTGTTTACTTATTTGTATTGAAGAATATAATATTTAAATTGATTAGTCCAATCATGGACGGACGGGTTCACGTGAATTTTTTTTTTAGTGTCATGATTATGCAATACGCCATCACTATCTTACAAAATATTTGATTTTTTAAATAGTGATAGTGCATATACATAACAGATCTATAAATTTTTTTAGATAAAATATTTGCATGCTTAACTAATTATAACACTGTTAAAAATTCAATTTAATTCATTATATACATATAATATAAGTATTACTCCAAATAAATATAATATATATAACATATACTTAAAAAAAATTATGGGGGCACGTGATCCCAACGTATAGGACATTTAGGCCCGTCATTGAGTCTGATTACTATGAATTAGTTGCATGTATAATTGACATTAGTTCTTGGATTGTAAAACGATACTGGGTTGAATGTGATGAAGCTCGGTACACACATTTAAAAAAAATACTACTAATCGAGATTAACTTAGGACAAAGAGTGTTGATTTCGAGAATGACACTGACTTCATCAGATAGTAGACTTTCTTTAACATCTTAGAAAAGATAATTTTGACTAATGATATTTTATGGTGTGACCATTAATAAGAATTATAGACAATTATTAAAAATCTTGGACTTTCTTAATGAGGTCAATTTCAATCATGAATAATTATATGTTATCATATTCAGAGTAATTAGAGAGGACAATTTGAAAATTTTGACATGCAATGGGAATTGGGAAGACGATAATATGTGACAATCAACGTAGTTTAGAAGGAAATAATTCGAAATTGTAAGAAAAAAAAATGTATATCTTTAAAGTTGCATTGTTTAACAATGTAAATTTTTTAAGCAGTTGGAGCACCACCTATTTCTCATGCCGGATTGCAAAAGCAAATTATGTTCATAAATCGCGCGTTGCATCGAAATGAAAATAAAAAATAAAAAAATATAAAAAAATTATTATTATTATTATTATTATTATTATTATAAGTAAAATAATATTTTATAATTTATTTAACATAAAAATAAATACATTTCATATCATGTTCATTTTATACTCACAAATCGTGCAACACACGGGTGATATACTAGTGTGAATAATAAAAAATAAGTAAGGAATTATTATCACGCAAAATATGAAGTGTTCATTGACAACAAAGTAAATGAGCAATAAGCATATCGATTTATTATCATATCATATGACATAATAGATAAATTTACATACAACATATAAATACATGGATGAATATAGTCAAATGAAAATCATGAAATATAGTTTGTCACACAGTCATCATAACATTGGATCACATAATTAGAATTACAAAAAGGGCTTCTTCGTGTCAGTTAATGGTAGGGTGAATGTGATTTTTTCCTATTAAGGTGATGCAATCATGCATATGAAAGTGCCCCATTTTTAGCAATTAATAGGTAGGTTCAAACACAATATTTTAAGTATAAATATTAATTAATTGATGCTGATATTTCTAACTTCATCTCTTTTTTCTCCTCAACATATAGTCCAAATCAGAACCATCATTTTCGATTAAAAACTTTGTCGCTCAGCAATGAAATATGTTCTTGCATTATGCATAGGCTGTCCCATATATTGTGTGAAAAATGGCAGCTTATACTATAATTCATCTCAACACTTACAATATTGATTGCTTTATTATAATACAATAATATTATCAACACATGAATGTCATTATTAAAGAATAAGTTTAGATTGAATTTGCAATTCTCATTCTTGCTAGGTGATTCATTTTTCGCTCGTTATTATAATTATTATCTTGTCTCACTTTCATAAAAGTTGGCTTCTAGTTCAATAAGTGAGTTTCTTCTCCCATTTTATATTTTGAGTTCATGAACTTCGGTAATCTATACATATATAAAAATAGGACAGTCCCTGTAAAAACTGTTCCCGTCTATAAAAGTTGGGTTCTAGTTTGATAAGTGAATAAGTATATGGTGTGTTATGTTTTAAAACATGAAACAGTTTTATTAATGATGACATCATTGTATGACTAACATGGAAAAAATTGGTATGAAACATGTCGTGTTCGTGATTTGAAATCCAAATTCGATCAAAATTTGCAGCCTCCTATGCGCAGTGGAAGGTGGATGAAAATAACTTCATAACAATTTACAAGTTAGAAATAAATTCCTTCTTAAATACCTATATTTTCTCATTTGTATTTATCCTATGTGGGACAAAAGGTCAAAACTTTTCCCTTTTCTCATTTCTTGATTACAACTACTATGAAAATTAATTTTTTATTAACCCAAACTCTAAAATGAACGAAAAATATATTGAATCGGAGCTCTCTTCAAAGAGCATATTTTTTTCAACACGAATTCACTCTACATTTATTACATTTGATTTGATGGCGTGACACACTGTAAATCATTGATTAAAAAAAAATGGAACGATCCAAATTCACCTATATTGATATATATTTTTGTTAGATAAAGATGAAATTCATTGATGTAAAAAAAAAAAAAAAAAACTATTTCACTATTTAGCGGGTAAACAATTCAAAGGTTGACAATTCCAATTATTAAACGAAACACAAAAAGAAGACGATGGTGAGAATGAATCAATTTCCACGCGTTGAACTTGATGCCATCGATAATCTTGTCCAAAATGTATCACTTTCCTTGAAGATAATTCCATTCCTTTGCTTTCGATTTTTTCAAAACGTGCATTGCCATATCTGCTCACTTTACAAGTCTAAACTCAAAAAAATTCAAGAAGTGATCTTTTACATTGGATGAGTACACAAAAGGTTTCCCCAACCAATGTGAAATAGAAGACCAAATTAATATATAAAGCATTGAGACAAAAATGAGAAGATAATTAGATGATTCCAAAGCTGTCAAACAAATCGAACAAGTAACAATACCAACGCCATTTACTATGCCAAGTTTGAAGAGGTTATCTTTGGTTGAAATTCTCCCGCGAATAGCCTTCCAAGTGAAGGCCGAGGTTTTAGATGGTATAATTTTCCGTTAGTACTTTGACCATGGGAACACGACCTCATCCTCCAAGAAAGAAGAACTTAGTCAAGTACATTTATTTTGTTTTGAAGCTTCTGTCGGTTGAGCTTTTCTGTTTCCACGAATGCAGGAATGAGAGATTAAGTTTAAACCTGCATACACACCTTCACAAATCTAAAAGATCAAGTAATTCATCAAAATTGAAAAATCTATCCCACTTGAACATCCATACTTCCCAATTATCCAAGAAAAAACACGAATCTAACTCTGTTATCCACCCATGGATCAGTCTATAATTTGACCGAACACCCATTCCCCAAAAAAAAAAAAAGATTGTTTTTTAATATTACCCTTTTAGACCCCCACCAAATCTCATTTAAATCTCTTCAACAAAGAGTCCATTTTTTTTATTCACTCTCCCGATGACTCAATACTGGATGACCCATACCTAGACCTAATATTACTTACCCATAATGAGTTCTCACCAGAAACTCATCTCCAAATTCATTTGCATAATAGGGTTAAGTTGAAATTTTTTCACATCCCTCACCCCTAATCGATGTAGTCATATACACACTGAATCCCATTTAACCCAACATATCCTCAAATGGAGGGATTTGTTTTCATTGCATGATTGATTATAAGTGTAAAGATTTGAATTAGTTGTTGGTGCATGATCGAAACTAGAAACTTCAATAATTATTCTTGATGCCGATTTTTCAATCCATCTACTTTCTTGCATCAGCATTCAACAATTCCAAACCATAAATTTCTATATAGTCCTTTCAAAGTCCCTCCAAAAATGTTTATCTTATCCCTTCCTCAATTATTGTTAGTGTTGGTGAAGAAGCAAACGTTTATTATCCCATATTGATAAATACCCATTAGTTATACCTCACCACTACTATATTTGACAATTTCACTTTACCCAATCCATCATTGACCCGCTTTGACCAATTTTTGACCACCTGACCCGCTGACCTTTCCTAAATTAATTGATTTGTATCTATACAAATTTGTGCAATAGACCTAATAGGTAAAACTGACTCGTAGGATAAAACAAATTTGATATTATAGTGTTCTTTTTTGGAGATATTATTGTGTTTTGCATATGTTAATCTAAAATCATTAGTTAGTTTAGTTTAGATCGTATGGTGGAGTATATACAGGAGAAATCCTCTTGAAATTCGATTGACGAAGTGTGTAATAACTAAAGGTTGCATTTGGCATTTGAGTCACATTCAACTACAACATTCATAATATGTGATTGAATATAATTGTTTACTTTGATCGGTTGACTTGTGTTTAAAAGAAAAACACACATATTATGTTGCTTTGAACAATAAATATTGCATAAAACTTACTAATTTTAAATGTATCTTTCTATTTAAAAATAATAATATCTTTCTATTAGGACTATTTATATGTGTAATTTTTTTTTTTTTATAAACTCTCTTGTTAAACTTGTTCATATAAATTACTTGATGAAAATTAAAATTTAAAAAATGGTAATGTTGCAGGAAAAAAAACTAAAAAAAAATTACTTTAAGAAACAATTTTTTAAACCAATAGTACAATTTTTTTTTCTATCACTCTGTGGTACAATTGCACTTATACATACATAATCGAATTTGCACATTTTATTTCATAACGTGTAAATTTGACTATATACATTCAAATAAAATAAATAAATTATACCTTAAAATAATAAGACGCTTATCTTTGAAAAATATTTTCACTATGTTTTATGTTCAGACCACACTACATGTCCACAAACGAGTGATCATTTTCTTGAAACCCCAACAAACCAGCTTACATTAATTACAGAAAACGACCCTAATTACAATCAACACGTGATTAACACTAATTAAGCTTAGACAAAAGGTTTCAAATCATGTGAACTCCAAACTTATCCAACCATACCACAATATTAGTGGAGCACTCATTTCGGGCCGGGCCGCCTGTCCACCATATAAATGATAAATCCAACGTCAGACTCCACACTCCCCCAACTAAACGACAAACCCAAATCAAATCCCACCGTCGATTTTTCTTATACGTGGACGGCCCAGATCACCCCACTTCGCTTCCATTCATTGGTCAGTGTCACACCAAACCCCTTCCTACTACTCAACAGCAATTGCGATTGGTCCACGGTTTTGCTCAATGGGGCCCACGTAAATATTATTTTATTATCCCATAAAAAAGATAAATTAGTCGCACTCCCTGTTGAAAAGTCTGTAACAGGACACATGGCGGCAGCCCATTAAGCTTTTTTGGTGAATAAATATTATAATTACGGTGTTTTGGGTATATTTATGTCTTTTTTTGGAAGGAAATTTTTTGTGTCTGCGCTGTTATTCTATCTTGGTTGCCAGTTTTCTGTTAATTTAGACTTGTTTCTTTCTTCAGTGTTCTGTTTGGGTCAATTCCGAGAGATTTGCGGTTAGTATTTTTTCTTGATTTTTTTATTTTTTTTTAATTTATAAGGTGTTTCTCGTGTGTTATCCCCACTTGTTGGGAATCATGCTTTTGGTTTGATGGCTTTATAGATATTTCGAATGGGCTCAATTTGCGTTTTGCTTTCTGGTTTTTGGTTGCTGTTTTTAGGTTGAATCTATGAGTGGACATCTTGAGAATCAGTGGTTCGTGTTTTTTCATGTGAATTCTTGGTTTAATTTGTGGTGTGAAATGGAATGTGGTAAGATCTTGATTGATAGTGAGGTAAAATGAAAGTATGGTTTTGTAATTTGGACTGTGTGGTTAATGATTTGGTTTGCGTTTTTACTGTTGCTCTGATTTTCTCTGCTTTTTGTGGAAAAAAGAATTATGTAGCTATAAATCTGCTCTTACACTCAATTTTCATCTTCATTTCTAGGTGTATTTATTGGGGGGTTTACAGCTAAAGAAGGGTGATATAGATATATACTGTCGATTTGTATAGAAGGGATTTGATTTGTATCAATTGTGGTGGGATCATATATACAAGAGTTAGAAATGGGGACGAATTTAAATTTCAAGAACATCGGAAATGAGCCGCCGATAGGCGGTGGCGTTGGTGGTGGAAGGGTGCCAAACACGCCCTTAACACGTCAGTCCTCGGTCTATTCATTGACTTTTGAGGAGTTCCAAAGCACGATTGGTGGAAGTGGGAAAGATTTTGGCTCTATGAACATGGATGAGCTGCTGAAAAGCATATGGAGTGCGGAGGATATTCAAAACTTCGGGGCCGCTAGTTGCGGCGCTGCCGCAATTGGTGGTGGTGGAGGGGGCCAAGACGGTGGTGGGTCGTTGCAGAGGCAGGGATCGTTGATTCTTCCGCGTACGCTAAGCCAGAAGACGGTTGATGAGGTTTGGAGAGACATGTCGAAGGAGGGTAGTGGGGGTAAGGATGCAAGCCCTGGCATTAGTAATTTTGGAGTGCCCCAAAGGCAACCGACTTTAGGGGAAATCACGCTCGAAGAGTTCTTGGCGAGAGCTGGTGTTGTGAGGGAGGAAGCTCAGTTAGCTTCGAATAATGCTGGTTTTTTCGGTGATTTGTGGCATCCGGTGACGAGTGGTGGATTCGGTTTTCAACAGGGTAGTAGGAATGGGGGGTTGATGGGGGGTGAGAGTAATAATCAGATGCAACCAGTTGCAACTTTACCGAATGGTGTACTGATATCATCGGCCTCTATATTACCGTTGAATGTGAACGGGGTCTCGTCAGCTAGACAGCAGTTGGAGAATCACCAGCTTTTGCAACAGCAACAGCAAAGACAACATCAGCAGATTCTTCCTAAACAAACTGGTTTGAGTTATGGACTTCAGGCGGGTGGTCAGTTGGGTAGTCCTAGGATTAGAAACGGGATCGTTGGAATTCCTGATTCGTCGATGAATAATCAAAATCAAGGTGGGGGGATTGGGATGGCGGGGTTAGGAGGTAATGGATCTCCAGCTGTTTCATCGGATGGGCTGAGTAAAAGTAATGGAGATACATCTTCGGTTTCGCCTGTTCCTTATGTGTTTAATGGTGGTTTACGGGGAAGGAAGAGTGCTGCTTTGGAGAAGGTGGTTGAAAGGAGGCAAAGGAGGATGATCAAGAATAGAGAGTCTGCTGCTAGATCACGAGCTCGTAAGCAGGTAAAAAAACTTAAGTTTCTCTCAATTGTGGAAGTTGATTTATCTAATTGATTGTTTTGTTGATAGTTGATTTAACTTTGAGTTTGGAGACACTACATATGAGTTTTGAGAAATAGATTCTTACTTGGTAAATTGTTTGCTATTTCACCTTGTTTCTTAGGGTCGTTTTGGTTTGATAACAATTGAATGTGGATAAATTCTTGCTAATTTGATTGAATATTTGAACCTTTAATAGTTAGGAAGCCTTCCATTCGACTGGGGGAGCGTTTAGTTCATAATTCTTCAATGAGAATGGTAATGAAAATGAATATAGGGTAATTGTGGTGGTTAATGAGAATAGAAGATAATTAATTCACCTTCATCATACTTCGTACGAGGTAATGAGACTCAAAATAAGTTAATCATTGTCCCATTTCGATTAACTACCTCCCCTCTCTAATAATTTCATCTCAATCATTCCATTATTACTCAACCAACCACAATTAAGTTTACTTAACCATCATTCTCATTGTAATTCACTGTTCGATGATTTCCATAATTATTCCCATTGGAGAATTTGAATCAAATGCTCCCTGAAACTGTTCTTAAGCTTCCGATCTATGTTCCTACTTCTGCACTTATTTTTTGTCGATAACTGCGTATTTGGGCTCTAAAATTGTTACACCTTTCCTTTTAATTGATAACTTCAGTACTTTTCCATTGATAAGTGGGGACTTGCGTTGATTCTAAATTGCTTATTTTCTGGAATTCCAAAACGTTTCTGTATTTATGATGCAAGTGTCATAGTTGCTTTTGCTTTTTGCAGATTGAAACTCTGTTTTCTCATCTAGACATATCTTACAAAAATCGAGCAATCTTCTTCACTTTGACATAGAGGAATGTTTTGGAACACCTTTAGCTTTTAAGAAGGTTGTTTATCATTATTAGTTTTTAGGATGCAATCCTATTGGAAATGCTAAGATTTTAGTTTTCTATGTTTTTTCTTTTTTTATTCACTTGTGACGACTATCCTTCGCGACATTGGTGCACTCATAAACCCGTACTTATCTATCAATCAAGCCAAGAGTTTAAAGATGATAGAAAACTGAAGACTGTTCATCAGTTTTTGTTCTCTCACCCCCCTTGAAAAAAATATTTATGTCTGTCTCTCCTCTTCTCTAATTTACTTTCCCTTTAGCTACGATTAGATCTAATGCAATTACAAAACTAAGACATAAACTTCCATGCACCAGTTGCAACGCGCAACGTGTCACTCGTGCATTTTTATATGGTATTAGTTGTTTAACTAAAAGGTATTAGTTGTTCAGTATTGGGTTGTTTCCACTGAACAATAGTATTTGTGTACCAGTTGCACGGTGCAACTGGTGCACCCAAGTGTTACTCTAAAACTAGAGAGAGAGAGACTTGAAAGACGAGTTTGCCCGAAGCAAAAAGGGAAAAAAGGGAGGCTTATGGAACTATAAGAGATATTGATAACGATAGATTCTTTCTTCTTGTCACTTTCTGAGTTATAATCGTCAACATTCTACTTTTATCATAGAACGTCCCCCAAAACATTTCGATGAAAAAAAATTGGATGTCTTATGCAGAAGAGTTGTAATGTGATAGCTTTCTAGTGTGAGGAGACATGAAAGTTACACTTGATGAGAGAAGCCTAAAGATCTCATTTTTGACAAGGTAAGTTAGTGCGGCTCTTATGGAAGTGTCTCCAATTAATAAACAAATCGAGATTTTTAGCTTAGTAATTAAGGTTTTGACATCGTATTTGTGCTTGACCTTTTTCTTATATGATGAAATATGAACTTTAATAATTATTTCCCTTTGTTTCCAGGCCTACACCATGGAGTTAGAAGCCGAAGTTGCTAAATTGAAGGAGGAAAATGAACAGTTGCAGAAGAAACAGGTTTGTTTCTATGCCCCAACAAGAAAAGGGTTAATTGCATATAAAATCACCACATTTTCACGTTTTTTTCAATTATAATATCTTTTTAAAGTTCGCAATTTG
Source organism: Stenogyne calaminthoides (assembly GCA_037126765.1). Classification (NCBI taxonomy): domain Eukaryota; kingdom Viridiplantae; phylum Streptophyta; class Magnoliopsida; order Lamiales; family Lamiaceae; genus Stenogyne; species Stenogyne calaminthoides. Next base: position 29,383,815 of record JBBCBC010000029.1, on the reverse strand, counting down.
AGATGCTGACTTTTTAAATTTTGCAATTAAATCATATGACTATTTTCCGGCAACTTATGTTGATGTCGGAAAAATCTTTGAAAAAAGTTGCAAAAAAATTCATAAACCCCTTTTTATGTTTCAATTTAATCACAACCTTTTACTCGTTTTTTTTTTTAATTCTGTGCACTGACATGTCTGCAAAACTTGCCAGATAATAGTCGTGCGATAGAATTGCACAATTTAAAAGGTTGTGTATCGGATTGCGAATTTCACAAACATATATTGTAATTGAGAAAGCATGAAAAAGTCATGATTTGCAATTGCAATCAACCGTAAAAAAATAAAAAAAAGTTAACACTCATGCTGAAAAAATGACACATTTTTTGGCTTTTTTCTTGTAATCTGCAGGAAGACATTATGGAAATGCAGAAAAACCAGGTATGTTGTTTCTTCTTTAGGTCATTTAAAAATTGTTTCTTGCCAATAGAAACTTGATTTTGTCCTATTTCCTGTTCATTTCGCCTAATTAGGCGGGAAGAAAAGAAGAAATAAGCAACTCAAAAAGCACAACACTTGGGACTAATAAGTTCTGATAAACTAATACTTTTGAATACAACAACTAATTCTTTTTAGTGTAGCTAATACCTTTATAAAAAGCACACACCAGTTACATTGTGCAACTGGTGCATATAAATATTTGTCACTCAAAAATCTAACTTGATGATTGCAGGTTATGGAGATGATGAAACAGCAGAACGGGGCGAAGAGGCAATGCTTGAGAAGGACTCAGACGGGCCCATGGTAAGAGGTCACTCGATGACTGAACGGTATACATCACTGTAAATAGCACATACAGACATGGCTGTGCCTTAAATCATCTCAAATTAGATTAGCAGTGGTCCACCATAGAATCAGATGGTTGAATATAGCTACGAGTAGTGCTCTCTCACCTTCTGAACGCAATAGGTAGATCGCCTCAAGTTTATAAGGCAGTCCATTAGGTGGTACCTTTTCAGTACACATATTTGTATTGGTTCAGGTTTCTGATTTCTGTTTTGGTTCAGGTTTCCGATTTCTGTTTTGGTTTTAGGCTTGGAGTTTGTGTGTTTGCAGAAACTGGGTAAGATGCGTAGTCGTACTTCTGGAGGCGCTCGTATTTCATTTCATCAGTACTCGCTACGCGTATAATGTAACATGGTTTCTGTGTGCGTGACACGAATTTGGAATTTAAATTTTGTTTCATTATGAGTTCTTGAAATTGGTATAGAAAATGTGAATTTGATCTCTTGACACTTTCAACTGCACTTTATGGATTCTGCTACTGAAGAGTAATTCTAAATGAAAAATAAAAAAGAGATTCAGATGAATAGAAATTTGACAAATTTAGTTGTCTTAATATCGACAATAAGTGTTCTTTAAAAAAAAATGTATATCGACAATGAGTGTTTTTTCTTCTTTTAAAATCAACAATAGTATACACTATTATGAAATAGTTCACATAGTTAGAAGTTAGAACACCATTATTTTCCCGGCTATCCCGTATGTATTTTTTTTTTTTTTTTTTTTAAAGTACATCTTAGATATTTTAATTATTCGTGTTGATTATATCGGCCCAGTACATTTTCTTTTTATCTTTTTGAAAGATATTTCGGCCCAATGCAATTGATGCATAGCTGATGCATTTATTTGCCAAGTAAAATCATAAAAAGCTTGATGATGAGTGTTTTTATAAATTTCAACATAACATAAAATATTTTGTACGTTATAGTATGACACAAGTAATTTATGATTTTTTTTTAAAGGCAATCAATTACAATAGTTTTCTAATATAATCAATTCTGATAATTAAGCCTGCATTATGACAAAGACATTTTCATCTCATTTGAAAGGCCAGGAGAATCACCACAAGAGGGATACTGCCCGAAATCGCAACTTCGAACCGCAATCGCACTGCACCTAATCGAATCAAGAACCCAACAACAGGAGGACCACCACCCCACAAGAGAGGGACCACCATAAGAGAATAATATTATTCTCCGCTCCTCGAACCTCAAGTGCCGGTGGTGGGAAATTTCAAACCACTGGAAATATATCCACTCTTGACCATAAGTAATTTATGATGATATATCGACTCCATATTAAAATGGATCTTTTAACATTACAAAATATTATAATTTAAAATATCAAAATTTATGAATTATTTTCCTCCAAATTACAAAAACATATTAATTAAAAAAAATAATAGTATGTGAATCGCACAAGTTTTCCATAACAACTGGACTGAATTATCAGCTACTTAAATAGTTCTATTAAATCATACTATTAAAGAAATTAATTAAAGTTTTCAAAATATAATCAGAAAATTTGAATCCTGAAATAATAACGCAAAGCAAAACCACCTAATCAAGCAAGGGCGCGGAGGTGCCGTCGACGCCTTTCGCCGCCGTATACATCATAAGTTGACTTAATTTTGACTCTACTTGCCATTTCTCTTTTCTTATTGATTGAAACCCGTTGCTTCTTTAAATTTTGATGAACCATCGTTGATTGTCTGCGAAAACCCTCTTCAAAAAATTGAAGCAGTATGGATTTCGCTATAGATGAATCGCCGGCGGTTAAAGTTCTTGGTCCGCTGTTTAAACTCACCGAAGTTCATTTATGGTTAGCAACAACTCTTCTCTCCTTTTTTTGAAATGGGATTTTGTTCTATGTTTCAATGCATAAATACAAGTGTGGTAATTGTTTTACTTGAACAGGGACGATGGCTCAAGTGAATTGCAAGAGTCACATTATTTTCAAGAACCGATTGTGAGTTCTCTTGTGCTTTTTAATGTTTATCAAGTTGGATTTGTTGGCAAGTTTTAATCTTGGTTTTAGTTGGGGGGTAATATATTTATTTATTTTTTTCTTTAAATGTGCTTGGTTATTATGTATGAAATGCAGAAATCCACCAATGTAGTTGAGGATTATGGCAAAGGAGACCATGCGAGCTCCAATGGCAAGTACTAGTATTTTTGTTAATATTTTGACTTTTCTGATTCTTGCTTGAGTTTTTTATGAAACTCATCGAAATGGATTGTTGTTTATCTGAGTTTTGGCTCAAGAATGTCCGATTGATGTTTGAAATTCTTCTGAATTCTCAGGGTTCTTTTTGGTGCCCGAAGATTTAGAAGTAGCTCAACAAATGAATGATTTGGGACTTCCTCTTTCTTTCAGTACTAACAAGGTGATATACACCAGCAGTAGAATTTCTATCCATTCTTTTATTGGAAGTTATTATTAGTAATTTAGTATTCAGTATGCTTAAGTTTGGGAGAGAAATTTCTTCTAGTTATGATTATAAACAACAATAATACAAGCTCCCAAACGTAGCATAAGTTTTTTTGGTTAAATGTTTCGGGCTGCTAATTATTTGGTTTCAGTACTTAATAAATGCGGGATAGTATCATCATCCTACTTCTACGCAGTTTCATTGTTTATATATTTTAATGATGTTTAAATTATACTACTACGTATCTCTGAATTTTAAAATTATGTTCACTTCTGTTGTAGACGAGATATGGAGTGACTAGTGGAAAAAGGAAAGGCTCAAGAAAGAGTAATCAGCAAAGTTCAATTGAAATCGATGATTGCATGCTCGATTCAATAAAAACTCATGAAGATGAGAATAGATCTCCTCCTAGTAATACTGATATACTAAAGAATGGAATTGTGCCGGACAGTTTATCGAACTTCTCTCTTGTACGAGTCAACTCACTAAGTTCCACTGCATGTACCAGCACCAGCACCCTCAGCAACGAGCATGAATATCTTGGATTTGAGGATAATATTGATTGCAGCTCAAATGAGACATTGGCAGCTGGTTTAAGTCAAGATTATGGAAATTCAGAAGGAAGCTGCTTAATAAATGAGGGTTCCAATTGTGATGGGAAGGAAATAGTGGGAGAGATGGACTCTCTCCATCTGGAGGCCCTTTTGGTAATTGACCATGAAATTGATGGCCAATCTAATGATATCAATTCTGAACGAGCTGATTCTGTTATGATTAACAACTATCAAATAGGCAGCTCTGGAGAATGGTTAGCATATTGGGATGATTTTCATGGAAGAACCTACTTCTATAATGTGGAAACAGAGGAGTCTACGTGGGACCCTCCTTCAGGAATGGAACACTATGTATATGGGGTTGATGAGCAAACTTGTACAATGTCGGGGCTGTCTGAGGAGTTGGTTAAGGAGCCGAGAAGTGATGTTTTTTCGTTAAGCCAAGAGTTGGATGGTGTGGCAGGAAACGGGATTTCTGCGGATAATGTATCTAGCACCAACACTACAAGTAAGAAAAAGAAAGCCAGAAGAACGAAAGCTAACAGGACGTTATCGATTTCAAGTGAAGGTTTGTCCTGTGTATTTGATTTTCCTTATCACTATTCGTAGCAAAATTTTACCTGCATTTAATTTTTAACTTTTAATCAGTTGAATGATTCGTGCTTTGGGCTGAAAGTTGTTCTACATAGAATACACGATGGAAATACTAATAGGTCTAGTAACTTCTTCCATATATTTGTTCAGTTTAGTTTCTTTCTGGTAGATGATCATTTCCTTGTTAATTGCATATAGTGCAAAGTAGAGGAGTTGATAAGATTGCATTCTGTGAACATTTTCTTTTTTCTTTTTCAAGTTCGTGTTTGCACGAAAAAAAAAATGTTGCTATACATGATTACCGGAGTTGCTTTTTTGAATATTTTTGAGCATCACATCCATTGTTTTCTCTTTTCGCTGTCGTATCGCTTTGAAGATCCTAGACCCTGCATTGATTGGAAACCTGTATCAGGGGGCTCTTGGTTCAAATTGTCAATGGGAATGGTAATGGGAAACATTGAATAGTGAATTACAATGAGAATTATGGTTACATTTTTAGTGTATTGATCTAATATTGGAGCAAGTTGAGACAAAAAAATGATTGTTGATTGAGGAATAGTGGAATGATTTAGGAGAAATGATCTTGGGGGAGGAGCTAGTTTATAAAAAATGGGATAATGATTAACTTATTTTGAGGCTCATTACATCGTACAAAGTATGATGAAGGTGAATTGATATTCTGTTATTCTTATTAATCACCACAACTACCCTATATTCATTTCCATTACCATTCTCATTGAAGAATTATGAACCAAACGCTTCATTAGGTTATTCAACTACGTGTGTTTCTTAGATGTATGAAGGGGTTTAGTTGGCTTAGTGTATGGGCTTTGTTATAAGAGGTAATATCAAGTGTGACATTATGCCAAAACTGATGCTGCTCTTTGCCTTTATTTGGGATATCATATGATACAGTTTTGACAAGAATTATTTCTCCTTTTATTGATGTGTATAGATCTCCAAGGAGTGTCGCATGAAGTTCCTCCTAGTGTAAGCAAATACTGGTGTCAAAGGTACCTCCTGTTCTCCAGATTTGATAATGGCATTAAAATGGATGAAGAAGGATGGTTTTCTGTTACCCCGGAGCCCATAGCCAAGCATCATTCAGCCCGTTGCGGTCAAGGTGCAATAATTGACTTTTTCACTGGAGTTGGTGGGAATGCAATTCAATTTGCTAAAGGTCAACTTTCCTCACCTTCCTTTTTTCGTATTCTCAGTGTCAACAGTTTTAGGAGTATCATATTGCTTCAATCTTGTTTGTCTTCTGATCAGTCTTGTGATGTAAATAAAACTAACGCTACCCTGGGGTATGATTGGTTTGGGACTTAGTGGATTTTGAAATCTGGATTTCAAAACTTGGTGAATTTCAAATTCGTGATAATTAGTAATGGTGTGTTTGGTTTGGGATTTAAATAGCGTAGGGTTTTACTTTATGTCAAATTGATGTGTAAGAGTGTGTAATGTTGTATTATTATATTATTGTTGATTGTAATTGTAAAGATTGAATGATTGCCTAAAGATTAGTGTGTGTTGTTGGAACTTGTAAAAGTGAGAAAAGTTGTGAAGTAACAAATAAAAGAAGAGTGAGAATAAAAAATTTGGAATAATAAGTCATTGGAAAAAATAGCATTTGTGAGGTTTATAGGTATTTGCGGGGGTGGATGTATTGGGTTTTTAAAAACTGGATTTTAGAATCCCAAAGTAGAATTGTATTCAATTTTCGAAATTCCAAACCAAACATACCCAGGTTTACAATAAGCCCATTGAATTTTGTTTTCTTGCGAATACCCCGTTAAGAGTATACTGACCCTTTACGCTCCCTCAGTTGAATAGTTGATGCAATTTGTAGGTACAAACTCTCGTGGTTTTTCTTTTTAAATTAGACTAAGCATCAAAGGCTGTTTTTAAATATTCTAAATTGGGAGTGAAGAATCACATTGCTTGATAATCCTGTACAGAAATGTAGTGCTTATAAAATGATTGTTCGTATATACATGGATATATGTTGCTTGTTACACATTCTTTTACGAAAAGTCAGGCAATCATATTAATTTGTTTCTAGTTTCAAGTTTAAATTTTTAGTGATTCTGTTTTCTTGTTTTCAGGAGTAGACATGTGATTGCAATTGATATCGTTCCAATAAAAATTGAGTACGCACGACATAACGCGGCCATATATGGAGTTGATGACAGGATAGATTTCATGAATGGTGACTCTTTTTCTTTGGCCCCTAAATTGAAGGTAAGAATATATAATCATTGTTCAAATATTCAAGTTTGTGAAAAATGTATGCATCAATAAATTAAACATGGATGATAATGAAAATCGGAATTTCGTTTCTGCAGGCAGACATTGTGTTCATGTCTCCACCTTGGGGAGGCCCTGCTTATTCCAAAGTAAAAAAATTTGATATCAACACTATGCTTAAGCCACGTGAGGGGTATTGCTCGTCTTTTGGTAATTTCATTCTCTCCGATTTCTATTGTTCCTCGACATTTATGCTGATGATACTATTCGTTCCTTGTGTGTGTTAGGCAATTCCTCTTCGATGCTGGAAAACGAATTGCTTCTAAGATGGTCATGTTCCTTCCAAAAAACGTCGATATAAATCAACTCGCAGAGTTATCTTTATCAGCCACACCTCCATGGTCTTTAGAGGTAAAATTTCAAATTCTGTCACCACATTCTTCATCTATTATTATCACCATTTTTTAAAAAATGTATTTACTAGGGAATAAACTTCGCAATCGGTTCAAATTTAACTCAGTTTTGACCAAAGTTTGACTTATTCACAATATATTGAAATATATAATGTGAAGTATTAGTTCATACGAAGAAAAATATTACTTTATGCGAAAGAAAGTAATAGTTTGTACTTTGTACAATGAACAATATCAGTATTTTTCACATATTAGCCGATATTTTTTTATCACATGAATTATTACTTTTCAACCACTTTTTTTCTATGATTCTCGAAAAATAAAAATGAAAAACAACGGTGTAATTAATCGTCAAGGTGCTACCCATTTCCTAGATTATTCTATCTATTCTAGCCAAAATTCGTAGCAGAAGGGTCAAAAGAGTCTTTCCTTCATTTTCACGTACCGATTTCTAACAATCAATAATTTCAGGTGGAAAGGAACTTCTTAAATGGCAGATTGAAGGCCGTGACGGCTTACTTTTCTCAGCCCTCCATGTCTTAGGCGATGATTAGAAACTCTATTTACAGCTTAGAAGCACTTCTAAAAAGCTAAAACTTAAAAAAGAAAAAAAAAAAGTGATTCTGCCCCTCTAGTTGTGTTTACAATCAAAATTTCTACTCTCCCGATTGAGAAGCAACGTGACGTGTATCGACCCGTCGTGGATGTAAATATTTTTTTCTTTTATTATTTATCAAAGTCTCGATGTGTACATTATAATATATGAAGGTGGTATTTTATTTGACGCACAGTGAAAAAAACAAATGTTTTAAGTGTTTATTTGCAAATTTTCTGTTTAATCAAAATTCGGGTGATTTTGAATACTTGGGATGTATTATGAAATAGCAAAATTCATGGTGGTGGTGGAAGATGAAGTGTATGCATGTATAGATTTTAATTGATTTTTCTATATTTAAATAGAGGTACATAGCATTTATTGAAAAGACAGAAGAAATCTTCTACTTCATGCTTCTTGCTCATGTTACATGAACTTAAAAATGAAATGCGATCACATAAATTACGTAGTAAAATTCAATGCACCTAGTGCAAAAATAAAAGTCCATTCAACATATATAGGATAGGGACTATACGTATATATGCATATTCAAGATGTTGTGCTTTTCTAGATTCATCACATGCTTTTCCCTACAATTGTTTGACCAATTTAAATCTTACTAAATGCGTACTTACATGTATACATTTATATGTGGTTGAACATATATATGTTAGAATATTGCTACATTTGATTGGATTTAGATTTGGATGAGATGAATAAATGGACTTTCGTGAAGCATGATCCTTGAGACATACCATCTCTCTATTTTGGAAACCACCTACCCTTTTTTGCCATATGTTCCTAATATCAAACTAGATAATTTATTTTATACTAGTATTTATTTTCTAATCAATATATAGGTAAAATATGTTTTTTTTCTTTAAAAAGATAATGTTCAATATAATACATGCTATATGTTATACTACATGTATGTAAATCAATTATAAATCACAGATATACTCACTTTGATGGTATATAAAATGAATGTATAAACTAATCATGTACTTAGGAACTATACAATAGTCATTGCGACATGTCATAGTTTTTTAAGGATGTAATGACAAATTATAAAATTAAAATATTATCACAATAAGTCATAAATAAATATTTTAGGTTATTTTACCGTTATTGTAATGATATATATTTTTTTATAGATAATGTCATTTATTTCTTCATAGAGACATAAATTCTTAAGATGGGACCAGATAAAAAATACTGATTTATTATAATGTGTAGTTTATTCCTAAATGTATTCTCGAGTTGGGATAGTAATTCTTTTGTTCATACATGGGATTTTTACTGTATATAGCTTTTGTTATATGATTTCTTTCGCAAAACTACTTGTTGTAATATATATGGAGACTAAGATAAAAAAAAAATTGATCCCATAATTTTTCTGTAACTCATTTTTCGTCTCAAAAAATATTAATTATCTAATTTTGATCACATAATTACCTCAATTGATCAATTTTGATCCTATTTTTTTCGAAAAACAATTTTTTTTTGTGATTTTTGGTCATGTTCAATTTACATGTCAATTAAAATAGTGGGTTACTAAGATCGTCGCTGAAGTGGACGTTGACTATTAAACAAAATTTCATTTAAAAAAAAATGAAAGAGAAAGAGAATTCCTCCTAAATTGCGGAAAAAAAATAAAATTTTGTTTAACTGCTAGCGTTCACGTTAGCTACGAGCTCAGAAAACCTCAATTTTAATTGGTACGAAACTTGCTGATGATCGAAAATGATAAAATTTTATACTTTCAGGTGAAAATGAGATCAAAATTGAATAATTTAAATAGTTATGAGACCAAAATTAAATAGTTAAATATTTTAAGATGAAAAATAATTCATAAAAAAATTATGAGACGAAAAAAGTGATCAAATTTTACTCTCTCTTTCTTTTTGGACTCAAGTCACTCGACTAGCAATAAAACAAAACTGGGGAGTTCATCATTATAATATTTTTGCGACCAAAATTAGTATATACTTAGAATTATTCAAACATGGATGAAATTTTGGATTAAAAATAGATTAGGTGCGATTTGTAATTTTGAAGTTGTATTTTAGTGGTACGTCGATGGTCCTAATTGTTATCTTCATTCCGATCGTAGTATGGAGCGTGCTCATTGTAATTCTGGATATATTTTTATATTAAAATTTCCATATTTCTTGAATGTGTTTAATGATTAAATTAGATGATTATAAGATTATATATGTAATTTGACGTGGTAATGATATATTGATAATAACGACCACGTATGTAGGATTCACATGGCTATGCAATTTCATGATCAATGCTTCACGTGAACTTCTCGTGCTTTAATATATCATATATACTTATATATATTATTTTATAAAATCCAACCAACTCATTTACCATCAAATAAAGATTATGAAACGTAAATATTGCTCATATATATACACGACAAAAACGGACCAAAATGAATTTTTTGGTTGGCCAAAACCATGTCATTTACAATTAATCAATTAAAATTGGTATGCATAATTTTTATTCTCGAGTTTAATTCTATGTTTCGGTTAATTACTTTTCTCAAATAAGAAAATGTATTTCCTTAAAAATAAGATTTATAATGAAAGGTAACTCAGTAGGTCATAGTATGAAATTTATATCATTATATTATAAATTAATACCATAACACTTATTAATTGATACACTGCACTTATAAACTGATACCATAACATTTAATGTTTTAGATATAATTAGTTTATAATAGTAATGATATCAATTTATAAGTGTAATGATATCAATTTTATAGTAATTTTAAATCGAAAAAGAATCTCTAATTACATATATAATTAGTGATCAAGGCGATCAAGTAGAAGCCACTCCTGTCTCGTTCCTAGGTTCAACTGTCGTTGATATAAACAAGTTTCACAGGATAATTGGTGTTTATTTAACACGAATATTGCTCCCTTGGATATTGAATTTATTCATTTTACATCGAAAGGTCACCTCAAAATTCCTAAATTTTAGATATAATGTAGGACGAAATTAATGATGTTTGTGTCCCAAGGGAGTGGCCTATGTGCTCCTAAGAGTATGAACATGTGTCTTTGCAACAAGTTACTTGTTTATGGAGCATGTGTTCCTCTACTTCACCTTTCATTGCCAGGGAAATCCCCCAATTGGTCCTTTTTGTTGGACTGGTTATATTGGAATAAATATCTTTCATGCTTCATTTATTAATAAATTTGATTTCATCATAACAAATACTAATATGCGCCCACGAAATAAGGAATAAGGTAGTACGTTGTGAAATAATCTCACACCAATTATGTAAATACATCCATGAATTAGAGTAACAAGTTCATGTGTACCAATTGCATAATTTATATTGTTCGATAAAAAATTAGAAATAATTAATTTTAGAGTCCCACTACCCACACCCCAAAATTCTCTAAACATACCCTATTATTTTATAGACAAAAATAGACATACTTTAAATGACTATAATATCCTCAGTATAAATAGGAATGAAATTAGATTTTATATACATAAAACTTCATAAATCCTTCCTAGAAACATTTGTTTCGCTCGATCGATCACCCCCAAAAAAAACCCCACCAACCTTTTTATCAGTATCTCAACCATCAATATCATGAAACAGGAAAACTCTACGGATAATGGATAATATAAATATAACTGCAGTTTATATTTTTAATAAATTTGTTTATGATTTTTTTAGTATAAACATGTTTAAATTAAGATGATCTGAATTGCAATGGGGCAGTATTAATTATAGCCGAATAAAATTTCAGATAGTGGCGTTTTGAATGGTGCGCTATAATCATAGAGTCCATATATTCAATTAAATAAATCAAACGTGGATTAAGATTTATGGAGTCACATATTGAATACACTCTCGTGACTTTTAGTTTAGGAGGAGTAACTGCCTTCTTGCTTTTTTTCTTTATTTTATAATATGTGTCATTGAAATGCTAAAATAACATTAAATATTTGAGTTCATAATCATCTGCTAATAGCTATTATTCATGATTAACTGTAATATTTTTATTAATTTTATGTTTTGTGGAGAGAGACCTGCGTTTTCTGTGGGATGAAGATGGAGGAAATCTAATTTGTATTTGAAGGAGATGGGGGTATAATAGTAATGGAATGGGGTATGTTTAGTAAATTAAGTTATTTTTTAAATTTTAATGGGGTATATTTAACAAATGGGGTGTGTTTAGAGTATTTTGGGGCGTGGTAGTGAGACTCTTAATTTTATTAAGTGAAAATCAACTATACTGATCAATTAATATTATTTAGTGAAACGATCAAACCAGCCCAAACTAAAATTCATTCCTTCCAAAATATTGCACTTTCTAATTTGATAACTCTCCAAGATTGACATTGATCAAATCCAAATGTGTGCCAATAATGTATTATTCATTTGGAGGAAACGCATACACGACATATATAATTTCGGCAACAATAAGGAGAGACATACATATACATATATACATATATTCGCTCTTTCTTTACATAATTAAGCTCTACATTAATTAATCAAATTAATCAATCCACCCCTCAATCAATCATAAGGTGTACCATACTCACAATACCCTTTCGCCCCAGCCGCGGCGGGGGAAAAGTAGCCGCTCGACATGGGCACTGGAAACCCGGCCGCCGCTGTCTCCGGCCGGGTGGCCGCCACCCTCTCGAGCGACTGCACCTGACTCTTTAGGAACTTCACATAATGAATGGCCTCATCGAGCATGGACGCCGTGTCCATCTTGGTGCCCCCGGGGACTAGGCGCTGCAGGATCCTGATCCTCTCGCTGATCCTCTCGCGGCGGTGGCGTGCCGCCACGCTCTGGGGGTCGGTGGAGATCTTGATGTTCTTCCTCTTGGGCGGCTTCACCGCCTCCGGGTCGATGTTCACCGGCTGCATTGCCGCGATCCGGAAGATCATCTCCCTCATCGCCGCCATCGAGCTCCGCTTTCCACCCTTGCCGGAAAACTCCCACCCGGCGGTTTCCGGCGGCGGGAAGGACGGCGGCGATGAGTCCTGGTGATGCACGGAAAAGGGGTTGTAGTTAAAAGTGTTGTCGTTGAATTCGAGGGTTGGGTCGGGGGAGAAATCGGGGAGTTTTTCGATTTGCATAAGCATCATTTGTATTTGGTCTTCTTTCATGTAGTCGATGTCCATTTAATTAATTAAAGGGGGTTTGAAGAAGTAGTTTATATATATGGAAAGAAAACGTGGGGGGAAGAGGAGTGAGTTTTATGATCAGAAGGTGTATATAACTAGTTTGGGAGATGAATGGAAGAGTGATATTGGGAACAGGCTCATTGAGGCAGTGGGGTAAGCTATATATAACAAGTGAAGTCATTCATTATTATGAGAGAGAGATATCCCAAAGATATATATCATATACATTTGATGGCGCAATTTTGCATGTATTCAGGTACATTATACATTCGTAATATATTAAAAAATATAATTTATTTACATTGAACCATGTAATTATTTATTTAAAAAATAATTATATAATTCAATGTAAATAAATTACATCTATCAATATAACAAATAAGTTGTATAATTCTAAAATGTACTATGAGTGCATAGTGCACCTGAATTCACACGAGACCCACTCATATTTGGTCCTTTTGCAATATATTTACTTGAGTCAATATCCAGTGAAACTTGTTAATAATATGAAATTAATATTATTAAATTTATGAATTAACACTATAATATTTATCAATGTATGAGTTTATAATAAGAGTAATTTTATCGGTGAATAAATATTGTGGTATCAGTATGGATTCAATTTCATACGAGAGTTTGTAAAAAAATTATTACTTTTTTAATGTAAAATTAATGATATTGTATTATTAATTTTTAATAAAATAATTAGTACTATTTCAAAACACACACAAAATTAAAATGATTGTATAGCAAAGTTTGGGGTTGTTCGCAAAAAATTATAGTTTTAAATAAGTGATTAAAATTATTCATTATGAAAAAAGTGATTAATAGTAGAATTTGATAGTGTTTGTAAAAAAAATTCAAAGAAAAGTTAATAGTGTTTGCAAAAAAGTTAAAAGTTTTTTAAAGAAACTAATAAGCTACTAAAAACACCCTCTTTAAAGTTTATAACTTATAAGAGCTTATTTAAGCTACTAAAGGAGAAATAAAACACTTTAAATTGCTTCTACACACAATTTTAGGTGACTATAATTCCTATAAATTTTTGCAAACACCCCCATTGTTTACTTATGTTTTCAGAAAAATAAATAAAAAAGGTTTGTTCACATAAGCGTTTGTTAATAGAATGAATTGCAGATGACAAAACACAGTTTGTAATTGGAAGAAAATAGTGCGCGTAAAATCACATTTCCAATCAAAGACGGAAGCCGGGGCCCGGGGCAATATTGGTCCTTCATAATATTTTTAAATTACTTAAGGGTGTGTTCTTTTAAGGGTATTTTGGTAATCTACATTAATTTTGGAAAAATGAATTTTTAATTTAATTATCTTATTAATTTGTTTCTTTCTCTCTATCACAATGTAAATTGATTACTATTTACTTCTTTTGTCCGTTTGTGGAGGCAATAATTTACACCGTTGCAAATAGTAACACTCGTGTTTATTAAAGTGTATACATGAATCCTATCACATGTGAAAAAAATATTACTATTATGTATAAAATTTTTACTGTTAAAAATAAATATATAAAATATTTTTTAAACATTAATAATTTTTATATATAACAGTGATAATTTATATATATAATAATATTATTTTATATATATATTAATAATACTAAAAAATTGAGTTTACAGTTAATTTTGATGTACACAAGTTTTTGTCATGAAAAGATTGGGCAAGTGTAAATGGGGAGAGATCTAGTCTACCAACTCATGTTGAAGGAGTTGGCCGTATATACATAATGTTTATTTGAGTGCCAAAAAAATAAAAAAAAAGAGTAGTATGAGACATTGGTTAAATTAAGTAAGTTTAAAGAAGGTGGCTAAAACCCCACTGCACATGAGAAGCGTCAGAGGCTTGATCAGCCACTCACCGGCCACCTCCCGGTGGGGACCGGCTGTCACCGGGGCCGGCCGGCCACTCCATTTTTGGGTTTTTTTTCTTAATCTAATACTTCATCCATTTTTTAATAGATGTCATTTTGGAGTTTTTAAAACAAATTAAGGACATATTTTTTTTAAAAAAATTAACCTTAATTATTATTTAAATATTTTTAACAATAATTATTATTAGCTGAAAAAATATACACAACATTTTTATAGAAAATTTGAAATTTAAAATTACCATATTAAGAGCAAATATGAGATAAAGGGGGAGAAAATCCCAGAACGACATCTATTTTAAAAATATTTTAAAAGACTAAAATCGATATCTATTTAAAAATGGAGGGAGTATATCAATTTCTCCATTTTTGGAATGCTTTGAACTCTGATGATAAATTGGTCGAAGTTCACGTGTTGACCTAGTTAACTTTTTTGAATAATTGTAGCCGCGCTCATTTGAATAACACAAAATCTTATTTGAATAATACGAAATTTTAATTTCTCCTGCCTAGGGACATAGTTTATAACACGTTATTAGTGAACCACATAATTCTTACATCTTGATTTTTTTTTTTTTTTTTGCATTTATTATTGTTGTTGGTGATTACACCATAGACGCGACCAATTAACTTACAAGTCCACCCTAGATGGTCTGATCCCATAATTTTAGACATTTTTAGAGTCGAACCCCGTGTCTCCAGGTTAAAATGGGGATTCATTACAACTTCTCATACCATTAGTAAATTAACTAGCCAACAATTGTTACAACTTACAACATTCTTTTATGTATTTTATTATATTCTTATGCATTCATATTTAATTTAACTCAATAATAGTCGGGGTATTGTTCATGAGTAGAAAAAAATATTAACTGCAATTTGCCAATAGGAACAAATATTGCGTAGATACTAGATACTCATAATTTAATTTTCTTTGAAAAAAATATATACATACACACACTCTTTTTCTTTAAATAATTAAAGTAAATATTTAATTGGATATAAATAAATATATTACTAAGAAAACCAAGATCATATTGTGAAAGGTCCCCGCTCGACCCTAATAGTTGAATAAAAATTGTGGCACACTATTCTAGGTGGATTAGGTCATGAGTGCAACAACTGTTTCATGTGAATGTTTTAATTTTCCAACAGTTATTACAACTGGTGAGCTAGTCTTCGTATTTACTTCTCCTGCCCTTTTTATAAGTCCGACCCGTTTTTATCGGGTCAATATTTTTTGGAGAAATTTACTGATAGGTATATATGTATATTTTTTTTAAAAGACTGATAGGTATATTTTCAGTAGGTACATTTGCATTTTTATGTGCAATTTTTTTTTTTGAAACAACTTTTATGTGCAATTTTAATTATATATATAATTTATTTTATACTATTAGGGTATATTTGTTTTGGGCTTATAGTGGGCGTGAGAAATCTCAGACTTTGAAATTCTAGAATTTCAAAATCTTGATGAATAGTTAAAATGTATGTTTGTTGTGGGATTTTATAGGGTATGATGATTGGAAAAGTTGATTGATGTGATATTATTATATTATTTTGAGTGTATTGAGAGAATAAAAAAGTTAATAATATTATTTTGAGTGTATTGTGAGAATAAAAAAGTAGATGATGTGACTTGTGAGTGTAGAGAGAATAAAAAGTAGAATAGTAGTAGGTGATGAAATAGATTAGAGTTAATAGGATTTCAAAATCCTTACTTTAAATTTCAAAATAAAGTGAATTTGAGATTGTAAAGTTTAAAGTCGCCGGATAATCGCGAAACAAACATCCCTTGGTAATTTTTCCCTTCTGGAACATTAGTACGAGGCCCAAGCTCATTGTTATTTATTCCAAGTTAAAATTAAAGAGTCAAAAATAACATCATACTTATTTATTTGTGTCAAAACACTTTGATATTTATTACTAATATTTCAAATGTGCACATCATTGTGTTCCTTAATTTAGTTACATCTATTGCATATCATGAAAATAATTGCATAATAATTTACAATTGATAAGTGTAATACCAATTCTTCTCAATATACTTTGAATGCATTAATTGTTTGTGGCTTTTAAAAATTAAAATTCACGAGAATAGTATACAATTGAGTCAATATATATTCATTTTCTGATAATTTAAAGAAAATGCATTCAATTACGTAATTTATAAATCAGGAATTAGATCTTAGAGTTGACGTTGGGTTTAGGCTTCGCAGCGGGGCCGGGAATCCCCGTTCCCTGCGGGAATCCGCCTCAATCGAGAGAAATCCTCAAAAAATTTCCCGTGGGGCGGGGATGGGAAATTTTTTTTCCCCGGTCGAAGGTTTGGGCTGGATGGCATTCACCATTCCCCCCGTTTCAATTTTTTATAATTTAAATTAATATATATATATATATATATAATTATATATACATACATATAATTAAATAATATATTTTAAAATCCTAAATCCTAATCTTCAAATTATAGTTTACTAGTAATATATATAATATTGAAGTTATTTACATTTTTTGAGGAGAAGTTTGATATAGATGCACATGAAATGGAAATTTGAAGTTATTTAATTATGAGAGAGAATAAATGAGATGAACAATGTATTATTTTTAATTTTTATTTATGTTGTATGTTTAATTTTATATTTTGATTTTTTATTGATGTTGAACTATTATTTAATATTTATTGATGTTGTTTAATTTGTATATTGAATTTTTATATTCG
Source organism: Stenogyne calaminthoides (assembly GCA_037126765.1). NCBI lineage: Eukaryota > Viridiplantae > Streptophyta > Magnoliopsida > Lamiales > Lamiaceae > Stenogyne > Stenogyne calaminthoides. The sequence goes on along the minus strand of JBBCBC010000029.1, from coordinate 29,366,373 downwards.
TATCAAAATTGTGAAAATTCGATTTAAAAAAAAAAAAAAGATAGGGCGGGGATTCCTCAATCCTCATGATGAAATTTCGATTTAGGCGGAAACGAGATCAATTTTCCCCGAATGATTCATGAGGATTCCCGCCTCACGATTTTTGAGGATTTGGGATGATGATGAGTTGTCCCGGCCCCGCCCGCCCCATTGCCAAGCCTAGTTGGGTTGCACCCAAAACTTGTTGCTGCCAAGTGTCAACATTAATTAGTATTAAAATTTGGAAAAATTGAAGCTTGAAATCAATTGTAAAACAAAAGAAAGAAGTGAACAAAACAATCATAAAATAATATGAACAATTGTTTTATACATCAAGCCCGGCCCGATAGGAAAAATGTTCTAACTTTACGAAAAAAAGATAACTATTGTCATTGGGCTCATTAAGCCCTCCACTAATTAATAAGTTTCCATTTCTTTTGGGTACATTAATTAAAAAATATATTAAAGTAATAAAATATGGTCCATATTATTTTTATTTTAAAATAAAAGGCACTTTTAGAAATTGGGAGAGAGAAAAAAAGATATGTGGAGAATTGAGTTGAGTGATAGGTGATAATTTTCATAATATTATGTAAAAAGTGAGAATAAAAATTATGGACAATAGAAATACTTTTTTTTATTTATATTAAAAATAAAAACCTTTAATGGGATGAATAGAAAAGAAAAATGAAAAATTTATAATGAAATGGAGGATTATAAATTTCAAAATTAATATATATGCATAGTATAAGCATATGATGTGAATACTACTCTCTCCGTCGCCACATGATAGATTACATTTGCATTTATTGATAATTATGTATAATAACATATGTGTTAGCTGTTCTTTAATTTATAATTAAAAAATAGGAATTATGCGTATATGGTTAGCTATAAAATTTATTTCTTAAAAATAGGCATACTTCAAATGGGTCCCCGTTAGCAGACGGTAAAAAAAAATCTTGCGTATATATGATCTAATTAAATACAAATAATAAGTACAATGATTAGTTTTATACTAATACATAAAGTGCAAAAGTGAATAACAAATATTCAAATGGCACATTTTTATTGTTGTTTCAAGACATTGGATTCCAATGTGGAGAGGCCCACCGTCGTTGAGGCATGATGGAGAACTGGATATCGAATAGGTAAATAACAGGATGCATATTATGTAGCACTATTTTTACAGCCGTATAATAGGATTTAAGTGTCTTAATTTAATCCCTTCACAACTTACCCAAATGCATATTTAGGTAACAAGTGTAAAATAATGGGGGTTTTAATGAATTTACTCAACTCTCTTTGTGATAAAACTGTAACAAGAAGTTCAAAGGCCCGTTTGGCTAAGCTTATTTTAAACATCTTATAAGCTCTAAAAAAATTTATAAGTTATTTTGAGAGCTTATAAGATGTAATTTTTAAGTAGCTTATAAATTTGTTAAAGTGTTTGGCTAATAAAACTTATAAGTTCTTTAATATTAATATTTTAAAAACTAATATTTAATTTTAAAATTAATATAATTTTTTTTGATTTTTTAATAATATTTTTTTTCGAAAATAAATATATTTTTCAAAAATTTTTTTTTTTTTTTTAATAATTTTTTTTTTCCAGAAAATATTTTTTTCGAAAGTAAATATTTTTTTCAGAAAAAATTCGAAAAAATTGAAAAAAAATTTTTTTTTTCAGAAAATAATGTTTTTCGAAAATAAATATTTTTTTCAGAAAAAAAGAATCGATTTTTTTTTAAATAAATATATTTTTCCACAATTTTTTTTTTCCGAAAATATTTTTTTTTCAAAATATTTTTTTATCGAAAATATTTCTTTTCGAAAATAAATATATTTTTCCAGAAAAAAATAATTTTTTTTTCAGAAAATAATATTTTTTTCCAATTTTTTTTTTTTGCGAAAAACAAAAAACGGGTCAGGTTGGATTGAACTCGGACCTAGTTTGGGCCGACATGAGTTAAGATATGATAGAACTTATTTAATTTTTGTAAAATAAGTTGGGATATCCCAACTTATTTTTTTGGAGTTTTAAAGAGCTTATTTTTTAATTTTATAAGATGTTAGACATCTTATTTTACCAAACTAAATTAATAAACTTATTAGTTCCTAAACAGCTTATAAGTTATTTTAAATAGCTTATAAGTTGTGTCAAACACCCCCAAACTGAACAATTAAGATCCAACTCTTGTATTAATCATGCCTCAACAAATGAATAGAATTGATCATGCAATTGATCGTCACAATTTGTCTGTTTCCTACACATTCAACAATATTCTCGAACATACGGAAATAATAGCACTTTAGATTTAATTCTAGATTTTAACAGGATAAAGAACACGATTTTGATGCAATTATAACCCAAAGCAGTTTACTTTTTATAATTAACCATTTTTGTATATGTGCGTCTGAGTGTGTGTAGGGCGAGGCTATTGCCAATTTTATTTTATTTTTTGAAATGAGGCTATTGGCAATGTTGAAAGATTAGCCCGTAAGCTAAAGGCCAAGAGGAACATATTGAAATGAATTGATTAAGACATTTAAAAGGACTTGTAACGGGTATATAATTAATGGCTAGGCATTGTATAGTTGTATCCATTCAGCGAACAATGCATTTATAGTGTATTTTAAAATTGTGTAAGTTGTTATATTAAAAAGTGTAATTTATTTATATTAATTTGTGTAATTATTAATATGTAAAAATAATTGTACGATTCAGTATAAATAAGTTGCATTTTTCAATATAATAAATCACATAATTTTAAAATTCAATCCGGGTGTACACCATAATTAATACTCTTAATACACCACCTAAACTGCGACAAACTCTTGTCATATTAATTGCACCAATCGCCGATAATTTTTTTTCCTTGTCCTTATTCATAGAGTAAATAAATAAATTAACTAATTAAACATTCTAGAACATTAGAAAATTACAACACATAAGTTACAATATACTACAAGTTGAAATTGCAACACTTTCATGTGCTCAAAGTTGTCGTCTGCGTTTGAATGAATTTTCTAGTTGTACATTCTCGGAATGATATATTTCTTATGCAAAGGTCCTCTAATTAATAAATAAAATGTATTTTAAATTAATATATATATATATATATATATATTACTCTATGTATATTTGATGATATATTATCATTAATCTCACATTGGTAAAACCCGATTCTCATCAAAACAATTTAATTAGCTGCATATTAGGCAATAACTGAAATTTCAAAAACGGCATTCCAAATTTTAATCTACTCAAATTGATCAAAAACTTATATTGTGAGATAAGTTTATGTACAAGATAAAATTCCATTATAATATTTAGGAATTTAAATTAAAATGGTCACATATCTATGCACCTTTATTAAAATAGTTTCATAATTATTATTTTTTTCAATTTAGTCTCACATGTATACAATTTGATCCAATTTAGTCTCAAACGCCGGAGGTCGCTCAAAATTGCCCAAAACGAAGTCGTTTTGGAACGTGTCTTACATAATCCGGTCCAGTTGGGGGCGCGTGTAGGACACGCGCCCAAAACGATGTCGTTTCGGGTAATTTTGAGCGATCTCTGACGGTTTGAGACTAAATTAAATCAAATTGATTAATACATATGAGATTAAATTGGAAAAAATGATATAATTGCAAAGTTATAGGACTGTTTTTGTTTAATTCCCTAATATTTAGAACTCAATTTGCATTAAGACTTAATTCGAGTAGAATTATAAGTTCATGGAATATGTGCGGAGGAAACCGTCTCATATAAATTTTAATCACATGAAATATATTACCAGGTAGAGATAAATCGAATATTGTGTGATGGAACTCCAAATTTAATTACTTAACTAAAAGAAAAGGAATTAAATCCACTTTTTAGTAATAAATAAACAATGATTTGAATAATCTCAACTATTTACCATCTCTGTATTAAAAGCGGAGCTTCCCTGCAAGAAGAGATCGATATGAATAAAACAATTCCGGTAGAGAGAATTTGTTGTTTGGCATTTATTTAATAAAATAATAGCATTATCATCTTATCTTCTGTTCCCCACTTTTTAATTTTCCAGATACCTACCTCTATTATATATTTATTTCAAGCTTGTGACTAATTATTATCACAATTCACAAACAAATCTATCTAGACTGACTACTTTTATTTTATCCCACTTGAGAAAATAAAATAAAATAGTCTCACTTTTCAGTGGCATCCTTCTTTGGGAAAAATTGGAGGAAATACACTTTTTATTATATTGAGTGGTCCCTTTTTCTAATTTTTTTTTCTTCTACAATCTTTTTCAAGTTGGAATTCGAAAGATTTCCACAATCCCTCATTGCCAAATTGCATGATGTTTGTTGTTTGGATACAAATCTTGTGATTTCACTGTCCCGTAGCAGTTTGGTTGTTCTTTGATTTTTTTAAATTATACTTTAATTGGTTATTTTATTTTATCTTATACATTGTGTATATCATAACAATATCATTGCTTTACGCAATTACGCCTATTAATAAAATAGAAGTATTAGGTCTATTCTAAGGGGGAAAAAAAACATATTTCTCCACAACATTTATTTGTCAACTGAAATGAAGGTGCAATTTTTTAAAACCATTAATTATCATTTATATAACTTCTTTCATGTATTGACTTGATTTATTCAATTACTTACGTCTAACTTGATTTGAATTTTATCTGAAGAACATTTAAAATTCTCAACTAATAATTATGTTGGTACTTGTTTCGGGTGGTCTCCGTCTTATGGTAATTGTGATTTCGGTCTACAACGAGATGAAATGATGTTGCCATGTACCCAGTGGTAGAAGAAATTATTGTAATTGATTATGTTAAGAAATTATTGTAATTAATTGTCTTTAAAAAAAAAACTCGACCCTTTTTTTAGGATGGGGTGGGAGTACAAAATTAGAATATAGTACCTCCTGTTGTAAAATATAGAATAAACGTAAAGAAAAGAAGCAAGAACACCTATTTGTTTACCCAGTTCGTCCAAAATGACTACATCTGGGGGCGACCAAGCCAGGAGAGATTTCACTATGATCTGAGTATTCTCTATCACACGGCGTTACAATGAGGAAGGTATATATAATAATAATTGGACTGAAGCCCTAAAAGCCCTAAAACTCATGTGGCATAAAGCCCACTAATAATACTAACACAAAGTAATGTCCACAATAATAGATTATTTACAACACTCCCCCTTGGACATTACGACGTGATGTTCAAGCCTAACTAAAATTCCGCTAGGACAATACAAAGAGAGAAACTTAGTAAAATAAGAAAAAATACAACTGATGATCTTCTAAATTCAATCTTCAAAACGCTCCCCCTGAAGACAACAATCTTCCAAGCCTTTTGTATTATGCTTTCACACTCTTCTGGAGTTCATGCAGGTAAAAGAATTTTAGGGGATATATACTTTGTCAAGTTCCCTTTAGCATTCCTATTATTCATATGAGCAACAAAAATTGCATTTTCCTCATAATGGATTATAGGAGATATATCATTATCACATGAATCATAAATGTATTTAAATCAAAATATTGCAAACGTCGAAGATACTGAACATATGCTTTAAAGTTTTACAATGCCTCTTTATAGGAGAAGCACTAACTTAATCTTGCAAGCAAAATCAATATAAATTCAATATCGAATTTGTTGCAGTTCTTAAAACATAGTAATGCACTAAGGACACTCTAATAAGGAACTTCGGGTCCTAAAATGTCATATGTATCTTCTTTAGGTCCAAATTTGTCTTTATCCACTTCAAGGGATCGAACAATTACTAGTGTGCTAAGTAGATAAAATTTAATATAAAATCTCTCCAATACATTCTCCAAGTAAGCTGATTGATATATAAAGATTCATTTTGCTTTAGGGAAATGCTCGATCTGCTGGTTGAGACAATACTTGATTTCACCAACGTTTAATTTCAAAACTCAATCTCTAAGATTAAATTAGCTTTCTTAGATTTCCTTACTTGTTCCAATAATATTTAGATTATCAACAGAAATCGAGATAATGCAAACACCACCAAAGTAATTTCTTTATAAACACGTAAGAAAATATTTCAATGTTTATTTATTCTTCCTTCGGGAAGAATGAATTGAGTAGATCGTAGAATATTCGACCCAAATATTTTATGTCATATAATGACCTTTGTAATTTTAATATCGTACTTAATACGATTTTCACAATTCCTCATCTGAGGAATATTATATCCATCAGGGATCTTCATATATATATATATTGATATCTATTGATCAATATAAGCATGCGGTTACAACGTCTATCAACTGCATTTCTACATTTAGTTTACTTACTGTCAGAGATATTAAGTAGCGGAACTTTATTTCATACATAACAGGAGTATATATTTAAAATCTAACGGGTCTCTGCAAAAACCCATGAACTTCTAATCTCGCTTTGTACCCCATTACATCATTATTCTCATTTTCTTTTTCGTACAATTTATATCCAACAGGGATAACGTTTTGGGATGTATATACGATAAAGCCAAGAATATTAGCGAGTCGAGCTCTGCCTTAATTGCTTCTTCCTATTTTACCAAGTCAAAGCGCTTCCGGCTCAACTATTGACTTTTGGGTACTGGATCCAAATTTTTAATAGTGAGAGCAATTATGACAACGAATAAGTTGTCGACAACATTGGTAAATTTCTCCTGTATTTATAATTTCTATATTTATATCAATCAGATCTTCATCATTTCCCATAATATTTTGATCTGATCATTCCGCAATTCTAGTATTTTTATTATTTTGTGCACGTGCTTCATTACTAGAATTTTTGTCTTCGGGACGAATCTCTTCAAGAGACTTCAAGAGTGACTAAATATATTTGCTAGCTTTAGTAATTACCGTGGATTTATGTCTTACATAATAAGGGGTCCTTTACGCTTCTGACGTGTAGGGGCATTAACATATATAATTGTCTAAAATTAGCACATTTACTCTTTTTGATGCATTTACAACAAGTATATGTGCTTTAGTCACTTCTTTATCATCAGTAAATTAATTTGACAGATTATTTGCTGAATATTGCAAGTTAATTTATCATTTGAACTTCCAGTTCATTTTGGCTAGTGCATGAATTTTCATATTGAAGATCATTTATATTCCACAAAATTTCTCGGCATTCATTGAATTATAAATTCTTATCTCCCCCTAATGCCGAGAAATGATCTTCATCAAATGTGCAATTAGCCAACTGGGCCGTGAATTGAGGTACACTGTGGTGGTGATATTGAAAACAAATATTGCACATTCTAATATTTGCAAATGAGAAATGTTTAGTTCTTACGCAATAGGTATAAAAGGGGAATAATCATGATATGCAGTGAGTCGGATTTGAATTAGATTAGCACCATGTCAAATTTCATGCCCCAAACATGAAATAACTAAGCTGGAATTCTTCAATAATAGTCTGGTAATTAATTTGATAAAATCTATTAGTAATTCAACTAAACCATTCTCGATGTGGACGAGATTAAATACTCAATTTTAATTCTCAATGTCATATGATAATCATTAAATGTCATCAAATCGACATTAACCATTCAAATGGATTTATTGGATAATCCAAAATTTTAAGTTCAATAATATTTGGCAATAAATTTGCTTCAGGCAAATTATATCAGTCCACATGTATTTATATGACTCTATTCAAGAGAAATAAAATATACAATTTCAACTTTAATACGAGAATGTCGTACTATTTTTTTTTTTCAATTTATGTCTTTGCATAAGTCCCACAAATAAATTAATTTGCATAAGGAATTATCATATTTTGAACGACTTATGTCATAATTTCGAAAAATTTGCCTGAAGCAAATTTGTACATCATTCAAAGAATCATCATTTTCAATGCTCATATTTGTTTCAGGCAAACTAGTGCAATGAGATTCTATTTTGCTCATAATTATATAATGACTCAATTTTAGTGGAAGAGCTTTCAGGTATGATTTATACTGTTTCCACTGCCATCAATATTTTCTTTCATTTATATTTTATATCGATAGTTTCTGCTATCGATATTTCTGGAATCAATATTTTCTGCTATTGATCTTTTTGTGTTTATTGATGGAAATGGTCCTTCAGAGATTTCCATGAACAACATGATATTTTTCAGTAATGTTCATTCTCCATTTAGGTGAGGAGAAAATTTAATATATGACAAAGGCATATTGGAAACCTTTTGTAATTTATCCACTCAAAACAGGTATAGCAAGGTGAATCTCAACATGGAAAGTTTAAGTCAAGAAGATATTACTGTTGAGAGCAACCTTGATAGATTTCCTTTTAGTATTTACTACAATTCTCCATAAGAAAACTTGATATAAACTTTTATATGTAGTTCAGATTCAATAAATTTCAATGAAACAATCAGTCGCAAAAATCAGTAATAATAGGCAAATAAGGAATTTTCATAGATTTCTAGTTTTACAAAGAAAACAATTCTCGTTTTATATCTTTAAGTGAAAAGATAGTTCTAATTACTAAAATTTAAAAGGGATTAAGTTTTTTTTTACTGAAATGAACCTATAGTAAGGGTTCCTAATCGTCTAATGAATGACACAACTCGCATCGGGCGAAGACTCAAACGGAGTTTAGGAGCGAACATACTATCTGCTTCCTCATAGCATAGACGATGATATTTCCGTCGACCTTAAAGCATGCCTCGAACAGGGACAACAACAATTCTAGAAACAAAAAAAATCTGTCCCCCACAAAATATTAACAGAATCCAGAATAACAATGAAATATCCACAGAAGAACATTGCCATTATGCAACATCTATTCTCAAGTACGCAGTATTATTCCCATGAAATAACAATGCATAAAAGACTCATGCCACCAATTACATTATTTAGTGTATCAGCAATTAATTATTTGCTTAATAGAAACAATTGAACACATCAATCATTACCTTATCATTTGGGATGTAATACACATCAATTCACTTTAGTCTGATCACATATTTATAACTCCAAAACAGATTTAGGTAAGGCACCGGCGAAAATACTCCATAAATTAATGATAATTCTCATTCTAAATATAATTAACATTAACAAGATCAACAATAATAATAATAACAATGTCTTTTTAGTAGTTCAGTTCACTTTAAACTCTTTGATCTAAAATTCTTGATTTAAAATTTTAACCCAAAAGAAAACAATCATATGCAAACTATCCACCTTTTTTTTTTTTTTCAATTACGAGTAAACAAATAAATTGGCTATGATCAACCAGCTAAATAAACAAATACATGCCACACAATTGTATAATTTAAAAAACAGATTATGTATATTTTAAATTGAACCAATCCAGTTTTCAATATTTCAAGTTTAAAGGATATGGACACACAATATTCCTGCACTCAATTCAATAAAACTATTTGAGAGAAGCAAGATTTTGTTAGCAGAGTAAAATATATATCATAAAGGAAAATACACATCACTTAGAAGAATTATTTATCGTGCAACCTCCATTATAGCATATTGAGATCCCCAATATATGGGGTAATTCTAGGTACTACATAATGTATTAATGTAAGCAGCAGAAAACATGTATCATTGCATCAAACATTTATTATTAATCAAATTCTAGGGTTCGTACTATGAATGCATCAAACAATATTAATCATTACACATTATTTGGATAGCAATTTTTAATCAATCATAAACCATCAAAATAGATCGACGTATGTACCTTAAACTGGTTCGTGCGATGCGAAATTCTGAAATCCAATTTGGTAAAGCAAGCACACCTATTCGTTTCTGGGGTTAAATCCGGAATAATACTACATCCTCTGAAGCGACCAAATCGATGAGATTTCACTATGATCTGAGTATTTTCTATCACACGACGTTACAATGAGGAAGATATATATAATAATAATTGGGCTCAAGCCCTAAAACTCATGTGGCATAAAGTCCACTAATAATACTAACACAATTAATGTCCATAATAATAGATTATTTATAACTACCCATTCAAAATAAATATCAATTTAATAAATCGCACATTACGAAAAAATCAAAATATTTTCTTGCACGGTTAATTTCCATTTTGTGGTTAATAGGTTAATAGTCAATAAAATAGATCTAATTTACTGAATAAATGATTGAGATAAAGACGACGGAAAACTATCCTCAACACTGAAAGTGTGATTGTGTGAAAAAGACACATTTAAATAAAAAAAATATAGAACTTCTAAATCGACATTTATTTTAAACGGGATGAATCACATAGCAGAAAATCCCATGTAACAAAACATGCACCTGTCTAGACAAGGGGACGTCGGTGTTGGAAAAATTATTATTCAAAGTAAATATTTTAAAATTTATTTTTATAATCAACCGTTGGGGAGGGGATTATGCAAATTTATTTTACACAAACTCTCTCATGTGAAACTTGATCATAATATATAAATTTGATACTATTACACTTATATATTGATACCATTATTTTTATAAATTAATACTTACAACACTTAATACTATGATATCAATTTATAATTATAATGGTATCAATTGATAAATATTATAATATTAGTTATAATATGGTAATATGAATTTTATATTATGAAAAAAATATCACTGAGACCTACTCTTTATTTTATGGTAAGATGTACTCCTATATTTATCATCATTTGTAAACATGGACGACGATTGAATAATAATTGTCCCAGTTTCCCCGTATGGGCCGTATAATAATTAAAACAGCTTCGGGATATGGTTGGGCTGGATCAACTGATCCAAAGATATTTAGGCCGGTCCAACCCATTATGTGTATCATACAGTGTCTACGGTAGTATGGTAAGAAAAAAAAAGACTTGTATGAGAAAAATTCCCAATTTATGGACTTACCAACATCATGCTTTAAAAATAAAAATGATTTTTCAGGAATTCACATCTGAAGACAGAGACCACGAGATTGCTTCATATCGATTAAAATTATGAAGTAATTACACAATCTGATTCCTATTTAAAGAATTACAAAAACCGCCTCCCTAATAAAATCGAACTAAAGGAATAACTCAAGAGCATCGATTAGGCTTTCAAAGTCACATAAGGAAGCATGAGAATCAAAGAGGATTTGGATCCCCTCCCGTAAATGGAGGGTCCAGTTGAATCTGGACCCTCCATTTTACACATAAACACACATACCCGTGCGGGTGTGTGTGAACTGGAGAGGATCCTCTCCCAATCAAAGAGTGGGCCATATTATGATAATTGGCTCTTTACGTGATTTTCATCCAAAAGCTCATTAACGCAGAACTCATGCAGATTTTCATACATCTTCTTCCATTGTTGGATCATTTGCAAAGATCTTTGCTGTTCATTTTTCAGCCGTTCCACATCCACTTCAGCAGCTGCAGAAGAACCTTGTTGCTGTAGAGAGGCCATTAAATCAGAAACTTAGAAACTTCAAAAGGTTATATTCACTTGCAAAAGTTATTATTGAGGATAAGATACTCGTGATACGAGAGTGCATATCTATTTATCTAAAACCATATATATGTTTTTAGGCGAGTTTGCATTTATCAAAAAACTTAGGGCCTGCTTGGTTGGGGGAATGGAAGTGGGTAATGGTAATTAATCCCATTAATCCTGCTTGGCAATTTTATTTTAGACCCCTCAATGCAATCAATCAAGCACCAGCAATGCAATCAATATCTCCATGGTGATTGACCCCCTCAATGATACCCATTACCATTGTCATTCCCCACCCATACCAAGCGGCCCTTAATAGATTTCAGAGAAGAGTAACAATCTTGTAAACACCAGTTGTACAGTGCTACTGCTAACAGTACACAACTAATAATTTTTAGTGAAACAACTAATACTTTTTAGTAAAACAATATATGTCATACCATTTAACAATACACTTGAGTTGCACGGTGCACCAGGTGTATATAAGTAATTGTCTTCTCAAAAATTGGTGAGTTTGACAGATAATCTAGATGAAGCAGAGTTTTCATTTTAACACTAAAAAATTTCTACATCGTGAACATAGGCAACAAGATTATTTTAAAAGATTGCATACTTTCAAGCACTAACTGATAAGAAAGTCGCGCTCAAAAAACAAAAAAAAAAATGATAAGAAAATCGAGCAATAATAAAGCTACGCGGTCATTGGCTCAAATAATAAGAATTATACTGAAAATTTTAGAACACTCTTTTAATGAAAATACAAACCTGTAGTTCTTTAATTTGGGCCTCCATAGTTTGTACGGTGATGTAGGAGGAGCCTAAGAGTTCATCTGAAGTGGTCTGATTACCAACATGTGCTTTAACATAAGCATTCTCATCAGGTGAATTAGAAAACTTTTCAAGTGGAGGTGGTAATGCTAAAACACGCCTCTTTGCATGAGAAGCTTGTTCAGATGCCTGAGGATTTATAGATTGTGGCCGTCTGATGACAATAACATTGTTAATTGGACCTACACATCGAAAAAGGCCAGTGAAAATCAATTACTTTTTTTTTTTTATCGGACAGTGAAAATCAATTACTATTTCATATTGTTCCCACAAATGATCATTCAAGATAGTCATCCAAGCCCCCCCAATGAAAATGTGATATTACAACATTAATTTCTCTTTGAGGAGCAATGTTTGTTAATGTATGGAGCAACTATTAAAATAATTTAACCTGGAACAAACATTTTGTATAAGCAATAATATAACTATTAGAAATTGAGATCATCTATTGTTTTAAACCAGATGATTCGAGCTGGAGCCAAAGGAAATAAAGTCCACCTGACCCGACACTTAAAATGGCAATGAAATGAAAATGTGCACGAGCTGTACTGATCAGTCCAACAGGCTATCTTGTTTATAGGACAACTAATTTACAATTATATTGAATTATGTGGCAAATAATGCAATATGATAAAATATGTGATAGACTTCATATTGTTGTCATACTATTATAATTGGGTCTTTTCATTTATGTTCTTGAATAAATTTCACGTGGGCTTTATTGTTTGGTGTGCTCAAGTTAGGGTTTAAAGTCTACTTTATTACTTTGTTTTTCTTAGTTAGAGTATTTAGGAAAACGACATTTGTTGCTTGGGGAAGATTTATTTAATACTGTAAAACTTCTGTATTATATTTTTATTGTTTTCGACCCTTTTACTCCATCAATTTGGTCCGACCTGCTGGATCCCAAACACACCATGACTATGCGCTCTCTAGCCTGGAGACTGGACACAATGGAGATGGGTCTCGAATAATGTCAGGTCGAATTTCAATCCCGCCTTGATAAAATTGAAGCCATGGTGCGTGTCAATTGCTTCATCGCCACTAGCGGTGCTTCTGATTAGATTGATTCCACCATGCCACCTACTTTGGCGCCAATACTATCGGTTCAGTCCCCCAAGACTGATTTTTCCGTTTTCCATGGCAAGGATGTCATAACTAGGATTTTGCCGATTGAGCAAACCACGAAAACAATCAAGGTAGAGATTGTATGCCAGTAGACTAATGGCTTACACGTGCACCCGATGCCCCATATGTCTCAATGGTATGTGGTGTGGATATAACTACTTGGGTTGATGCAGTTCCAGAACAAACTCAGTTTCATATTATCCACCTTGAGGGAAGGGGAGGAATTGATGCACATTTCATATTGTTGTCTTATTATTATTATAGTCGGGCCTTTTAATTTAAATTCTTGAATAAATTGCACATGGCTCTATCGCTTGTGGGTTATGTTAGAGTTTAGATTTGAAAGTATATTTATATAGCTTTGTTTTTCTTAGTTAAGGCATCAGGGGACTATTATTTTGGGAAAACAATATTTGTTGCTGGGCAGGATTAATCCTGCAAACCCCCTCTAGATGCCCTTACTAAAAAAAACAAAGCAATATAAATAGACTCTCAAAACTAAACTCTAACTAAACCCACAAACAATAAAGTTCACTGGCTGTTTATTAAAAAAACATAAATTAGAAAGACCCTAATGGACCTGACTATCGTAATACTAATAAGACTTAAACTTGAATACTATCAATTCAAAAAGACCCTAACATACTTGACTATCATAGTAATAATAATAAGACCTAAACTTGAATGTTATTGATTCCCTACCCGTTCTAAGCGACCTTGCCCTCAAGGCAGATAATGCGGAAATCGATTCTTAGAAGAAATTACATCAACACAAGTAATGTCCTCACAACGTCCCGTTCAAGTAATCAAAACCTAATGGGCACGGGAATCACCTTGCCAAACACTCATGTAACAGAATATTGCAGCTGATACAAATTCATGTTCATTCAACACCAAATCAAGTGGGAAGGAGACGTTATCGATACTGAAGAGAGGGCTCTTCCATAGCCACAAAGACAATCTCGACACTAATTTTTTCTGCAGTTTGTTCAGCCAAAAAAATCCAAGTGATGGGATCCTTGTCATCGAAAACTGAAAAAATAAAACTCTGGGGGACTGAACCAATTGCCATGGGGACAATTTAGATGGATGGATGGAATCAATCGAATTGGAAGTATCGCCAGTTGCGATCCCTATTTCCCGAAGCAATTGACTTATCAGGGCTTCAATTTTATGAAGACGGTATTGCATTAGACCCGACATGATTCAAGACCCTACTCCACCGTGTTCAATCTCTCGGCTATAGAGCATCTAGTCATGGTGGGTTTGCAATCCGGCAGGTCCGATCAAATTGATGGAGCAAAGGGTCAAGGAAATAATAAAACAATAAGAAATATTTACTGGATTAGAATCCTACCCAATCAAAAACCGTCGTTTCCCAATTTCTATGATCCCTCTCTACGGCGTAACACATAAAACAATGCAATATAAAAAAGAATCAAAACCCAAGTCCTAACTTAGCCCACAAGCAATAAAGACCACAAACAGTTTATTATAGAAACTTAAATTCTAAAGGCCCTATGGTCAAACATATAAGACCTAAACTTGAATGCTATCAATATGCAGAAGAGATAGTAAGACAAATTGTATAAGAAGTACTACAGAAGCAATATTTCTATGGTCAAACGTATCATACCTTTTGTGTGTCTGAATACACGTGTAATATTCCGAGTTCTAGTGTCCCACACTCTAACCATACCATCCTCTGATCCAGAAACTAACAGATATCCATCAGCACTAGAAGCCAAGCAGGTTACAGCTTTGCTGTTTCACAGAACAAGGATGACCACACAAGAAATTCAGAAAATATTTTTAGAAAGTAAACTATATAATTTAGAAATTCATAGATTTCATATAGTTGAAGCTTGAATTATACTTGAAAGTCAACTAACCTATGCTCAGATAGTGCACCAATTATATGTAGTCCATAATTGCTGTTGGTGGAAACTGGACCATTCAATCCAGCAATGTATATCTTACCATCTCTACCACCAGCATAAAAGACATGCTCCCCAGGGTCCAGGGAAATTGCATCAATTACTGAAGGGAATACAATATTTCGTAGTAGTTTCCCTTTAGATAAGCTCCAAACCTGAGTTAAAGAGTAGATTAATCGTGAATCAATATAACTGGTATCATAATCATATATTATACTCAGCACTAAGCAATGAACTCAGGAACACCTGAATGTTAAAGAAGAAATTCCTTAATCACTTTCTAATTTAGTAATTAGAAAATAACTTCACTGGAAACGGGGATCATTTTCCAAGAATATGCTCATATCTTCTTTAAAGACCTATTTTTGTTGTGACATTTAGCTTCTATATCAAAGCATAAAATTTATTAAATAATAATACAACCACTGCAGCATCAAATTTTATGATGAACCTTGCATGTACGATCCTCAGAAGCAGACACGATGATTGCATTACATCCACCATAGCCAGTTTTAATATCGGTCACTTTCAAAGAATGATCATTAAAACTGTACTCAAACAGATGCTTTGCTTCTTCCCTCCTTGCATCATCAAATATCCTAGAGTAGAACAAGAACTTCCATTAAACACACATTTTAAAAAAAATTACAACATAATTATACAGACGCAAGAGGAACATACAGGAAAAGTGACCACACACGAACGCATCCATCATCTGCCCCAGAAAACAAAAGGGATTGATCATCATTAAATCTCAAGCAACTAACTGCCCTGTAATGTGCATGCCACTTCTTAAGCAATTTTCCAGTCGCGACCTACAATAATAAAGGATTCGAAACATAACCATTCATTACATTCATTAAGCAATTGCTAAAGGCACTAGTAGGAAATACTATTTAACTAAATTCACCTCCCAAAAGTATATATCCCCCGAAACACCTCCTCCTGCAATATAAGTCCCTTGACTGTTACAAGCAAGAGGCCTAACCGGCTCTGCAGGGAAGCTCCTCACTTCCACCTGAGGCTGCAAAATTCATAACAAAAGAATTTCAATATGGTTGCTCATTCTTCCCAAAACACAATATCTGGTTAGATTTCAATAATCCTAATTCCTATACAAATATATCTCAAAATTTTCTACTGCAAATGGAACTACATCTCCAATTCCAATATTTCCAACACACAGCCCTATATTGACACTCATTCATGAGAACGGAAAACGAAACACTATTCACACAAAAATGAAATTCGCATCACATTAATTGAACTTGCTTGTACGAAATTCAAATTCATTGTACCTTGTTCCAGTTCCAATATAGAATCGAACCAGAAGCAGAAGACTTGGCGTCACGGACTTGAGAAGAGGCGAGGAAGCGGCCGGCGACGGAGGCAAGGCCGTGGGGAGTGGAGGCGCACGATTTGTAGCGGAGGTGCTCGGCGCCGGTGTGGAGATCCCAGCAGCTGACGCCGGTATCTGTCGGCGATGAAGCAATTACTAGTTCAGACTCCATTGTCAACTCCTTCAGCGCTGGGGTTTTAGTTGACATGTGAGGTGTGAAGAAGTAACGGCAGGGTTTTAGGGGCCGCTGTTATGAGGCCTGAAATGTAGAATTGGGTTTTTCGGCATTTCGGCCCACTTGTAAGTGGGCCGGTGCCCATTAGTAGCTCATTGAGTTTTTCGAAATTAAGATATACATATTTTTTTTAAGGTATCAATTAGAGAGATGTGAATATGGAATATTGCAACCTATAATGTTTATATTAAAACTAGATTGCAGGCGCCAATAATTTGTTTTTTGAAAGATCCAATAAAAGGATTTTAATTAGCTTGTATAAGTAGAAACTGATAACAACTTATTCAAATATGGAATATTGCAGCCTATTGAGAATATTTACCTAACACCTGCAGCTTTATATCTTCTTTTTCTCTCTTTTTGACTAGAGTTCTTTTAATCTTTTTTGTTCTGAATTTTAGTACGCAGTCTCATGAATAAAATAAAATCAAGTTCACTACATCATTAGACTCATTTCTGGATGAATTAATTGTATCTTATTTACTATTCACTAACTCATTTACATTTTTCTACTCAATAAATTTTGAAATTAAATGATTTCACAAGCAGATAGTTATAACTTATAAACTCTTAGGGTATGTTTGTTTCGGGACTCACCCGGATGGACTTAGGACTTTGAAAATCAAGTCTCTTATAGTTTGAGATTTAAAATTAGACTTCAAAATTCTCTCCTATAAAGTACACTTACACCCCTATTTTTCACAAAATTTACATCACTACTTTTCACACTCTCAACACAATATAATAATATCATATCAATCATTATTAAACATTGATTTGACATAAAATAAAATCTCACCCTATCAAAATCTCAAAACAAACACATATTTTTTACTATTCACCAAGACTTTCAAATCCATAGAATTTCGAAATCATGACTTTCCCCGTACACATAAATCCCAAAACAAACATACCCTTACGCATAGTTGACAATACTTCAATGATTCCTAAGAATGGTCATTTATCCATCTTAATTAGTAGGAGGCTTGTTTGAGATGGTTTCTTACTTAAATGAAATATAATTTGAGCATGACATTTTATAAGTATTGATTTATACTAATTTGTACCTCTTTTGATGTATGAAATATTCTCATATGAGTTTTTAACATTATTTATATATATTTAATGTATGATACGTTTATAGTTAATTTACATACAAAATAAAATACTACTCCCTCCGTCCCATTCTTTAAGAGAAACTTGTCATTATTTTTGTCTCAATCTTTAAGAGAAACTTTTTAAAATACTAATAAACAATTCTTTCTACTTTATCACTTTATCACATAAAATACTAATAAACAACTCATTCTACTCGCAACTACCCATCACTTTATCACATAAAATACTAATAAATAACTCTTTCTACTTTATCACTTTCTCACTTTATTACTATTCCAATAAATTCTTATGAACAGTCAGAAACTTTTAAAGAATGGGACGGAGGTAGTAGCTTTTTTTTCTTTGAGGAATAAAAGTACGTACTACTCGCTCGTACACATAAGGTTACAACCTTTTCTTAGTATAATTTTTTTTTTTAAAGTCTTTCTTAGTATGAAATATGCACATACATGTAGTATTAGAAATTTGAAAACAAGAAATCGATTGAAAGTTTTCATTAAACCAAGGTCTTAGGAAGACTTTATCATAAATGCATGCAAGCAAGAGAAGTTGTACAAATACACACAAGTACAGACATATTTCACAATTATATAGTAAATAATAATTGAAATTATCAATAAAGTGTACCACCAACTATATGTCAATAAAGTTCACTAAAAAGACTAAACAAAGAAAAAATTATCAATACAAAAAATCACCCCCTTTTTTCCCCCCATTTCCCATCTTTCAAAAAACTGGGCTGTTAAAGCAACATACAAACCCTCTCTTCTAAAGCATCTTTTATCACCATACTGTTCACTTTTTCCATATGCAAAAATCAATTTCCTACATTTTTCTTTTTGATTTTTTCTTTTCCATTTTTCCATTTTAATTAATTAATTTACTACATACTTATCTTGCACCCATCTACAGAGCACGTGCAGTTCAGTGGGCCCTCAAAACAAGGCAAGAAAAGGAAGCACTTATATGTAATTAGGTGTACTTACTACTTAGGGCATATTTTAATGTATACTACTACTGTATAAAAACCAAATCATTACACGACCAAGATTTCCTAATCTAATAATATTCCAACACTTGTTTCAATTCCCTCATAGTAATTTATTTAATTAATTACTTTTATATATTGGTTTTAAATACTAGTCACATGCATTTACACTAGTCAAGCAAAGCAAGCAGAAAAATGGGCAGTCAAACTTTCCATTGAAACTTTACCTTTATGAATTTTTGGACAAAGTAAGATGGGATCTTCAACAAAGGTTGTTTGGAATCATTCAAGAAATATACACACACTACACACAGTCACCTATTATACCTAGCGGTCAACAACTTTCTTACTTTCATACATTTCACT
Source organism: Stenogyne calaminthoides (assembly GCA_037126765.1). Taxonomy (NCBI): domain Eukaryota; kingdom Viridiplantae; phylum Streptophyta; class Magnoliopsida; order Lamiales; family Lamiaceae; genus Stenogyne; species Stenogyne calaminthoides. The sequence continues at coordinate 29,346,937 of JBBCBC010000029.1, read as the reverse complement.
TATTATTATATATTATTATTTATTTTATTTTATTGTGGAGGGGATTCAAAGAAGGTGATAAAAGAGATTGATCAAATACTTAAAGTAGGAAAAGAAAAAGGTTTTCTGGTCATCAGAAGAAGTATAGAAGCTTTGACAGAAACATTTCACACAACATTTTTAGTCAGTTTACCACATTTCGCTTTCATAGAATACCACATATTAAAAAAGAAAATTGTACTGATCATTTTTTTAATTTGTTCTCTTCTCTGTGTTTTTTTCCTCACTTTTGAGCCACTGAAAATATGCAGTTTTTAGATTATCGAGATGTAGAGATCTTAACCATAAATTAAATCAAGTACACATTATGACCTTCTTTTTCCTTAAATAATTTTGGGCTTTCTTTCAAGATAGTAATAATTGTGATTATTACAACAATAATGAAAAAATTTAAAATATAACGTGGCCAGGTCGTGAGATTTCTATCAATTAATAAACCTGCACACCTACCTGTCTGGTTATATATACATATTTTATTTTAAAAAATAAAGATTTTATAGTACTAACATTTTTTTTTATAGTACTTACTTTAAATTCAAGATTTGGTAATAGATGTACGTATGATACATTAATTCATTGATCAGACATGTCCGAAAGAACAAAAAACAAGAAAGTTTTGCAGTTTAGATCCAGCCACACTCTCTCTCTAGTGTCTGTGTGTGCATTAATTAAACATCCCAGGTTACAAACCAGAAAGAGAGGAATAAAGACAAGAAGAAAGAAAATCTAGGAAATTTTAAAAAAAACATTTAATTAACTAAAAACACTTCTTAAAAAAAAAAAACCTTTTGAAGGATTTGAAACTTGATTTAATTATCATCTCAATCTAAAAATACGTACAAAATGAGATCACATATTTTTAATAATTGATGTTCCATTTTATATTTCATAACATATTTTTAATAATTGATGTTCCATTTTATATTTCATACTATGGATGAATAACAATAATAAAAAAAATCCAACAAACCACCATATTTTGGGTTTAAAAATTCAATATGATGAAACATCAATGAAATACGAAAAGTGAAATAGAGGAATCGAACCGAGATTGTAATACGGCATTAAACATCTATTTACATTTTCACAAATTAACCACATCATGATCATATCATTAATTTCTACCCTCATAACTCATAAATTGGACTAATACATAAAAAAAAAAAAAAAAAAAAAAGGTTAAAAAGAAGAAGAATGTGTCGATCGATCAAGCTAACATCAACCTTAAATCATCCTTCTCCATTATCGATCTCGACTTGTTAGTATCCATGGAAGAATTATTATTATTATTATTATTATTATTATTATATTCCGAGTGCAATCTCTTCTTAGATGGAAGCGTCACCCCAAACAGTTTAGGCTCATTGACCTGATCATGATTCAACGCCGTTGGAGCGGCGGCGGAAGACGGCGGCGGGTGGTGGCGGAGAAAAAGGGACGAACTGTAGGAATTGCTGGGACACACGGGTTTCACGTGGTTCTGCACGAAGTATATAATGTCGTTGTATAATTTTCTCATGTGGGCTAATTCGGAAACGAGCATGTTGTTGTTCCGCCGGAGTCTTTCGTTGTCTTCGGAGAGCGCGGTTAGTGAGTTGTGAGCGCCGCCGTGGCTGGGAGGTGAGTTTGGTGGCGGTGGTGGTGAATCGTGACGCGGCGGCCAGGGGTGGTGTAACTCGTCCGAGTCGGGTGGGGAGATGCTGAGTCGGCCGGCGAAGAAACCCGGGTGGTTGGTGGTTAAGGGCCAATTGCGGCGGAGCTGTTTTCCTCCGTTGGATCTCGCATAGCAAGTTTTTTTCGCCTTTTTTGAAGAAATCGTTTGCGAACTCCCACCTATCTGGCACGATCTTTCTGAAACCCTAGTTTTTATTAAACCAAAAAAATTAATAAAATTGACACATTATTACGTGCACATTGATCAAAAATTGACCTTTAGTAATGACATAATTCTTTGTCATTATAATTTCTCTGGCTAAATTATTTTACATAAATTATGTCACCATAATGATAGTATAATTTTTTTTAGCTAAAAGTCTTTAATGACAGGACAACTTACATAGGTGTTGAGTTGGCGGACGAAGCTGGAGAAGTTGTTGTGCTTGAAGTAGTTAGGGAGGAGGTCACGTGCGAACTCCGGGGGCCGCCACACGACGAATGTGGCGGCGTCGTCTCCCCAAGAGACGATGTGGTCGGTGGCGGGGTCGTCGACGAGTTGGTATGTCTTGGTTAAGAATGGGGCCGGGACTGATTTTTGTGAATCTAGGGAAAGTAGTATGCCTTCACAATTGTCAAACATCAACGCCATTCAAAAATCTTTAACTTGTGAAAATGAGTTTTGATGAGTGAGTTAGGTGATTACTAATTAGTATGAAGTACTAATTTGTATGGAAACATGTTGGGTGGGGGGTTGTGATTATTTTATTTTATTTTTGAATATACCAAGGAGGCCTTGGGTATGTAGTGAGAGAGGAATATGTGTCTCTGTGTCTACAAGAGTGGAAATAAGGGCCTCAAAGACCAACCCGTGACAATCTCTATCACTCCCCACTCCATTTTATATCTCTTCATGAATATTTATTTTATTTTTGTTATAGATCATAACGTGTAGATTCTCACGAAATTATATTCCCTACAAATTTAAGTTGTAGAAAGAAAAATATTTGCGTGAAAAAATAATGCAACAAGTCAATTTAATTTAATGGGACGGAGAGGAAGTACATGTCCTATAAAATATTTTACGTGAAATGATAGTGCAAATTGGAAAATGATTGAAAACTTGTAGATTCTTTGGATCGAACCGGATGCGCAAAGACAAAAAAAAAAAAAAAAAAAATCGCTCCTAAATTTATATTATTATAAGGTAAACATATGTGTTACTTTAAGAACAAGTAATACATACTTATCATTTTTAATACGTATGTATCTTTATAGTAATACATGTGAAATATTAAAATTTGAATTACTAATATGAACATATTTGTTATTTTATGAACAAAACGAAACTCTCACTATTTTATCATTATCTCCTCTATTTATATCTGCTTCTCCTTTTTGATTGAGTCATATTTCACGGATCTTTGATCCATAAAATATTTTATATGAGTGTTTGTACAAAACAAAATATATACCCTACCCCTAGTTTCAAGGATTTGGATCATGTATTGTACATCACCATTTTGTATAGTAAACAAGCGGGTCTACATATAGTGTATTTAAATTTAATACAACACAAGACTGTGATTCAGCTAAAAAAACTCAATATATATATATATATATATATATTCGCACGGGTCTACTACACAACACAACACGGTGTTGTACAACACTGGATCTAAATCTCAGTTTCAAGATAAGAATATAATTACTACGTAAGAGTAATAATTGAAGAAATGGAAGATGAATTAGAAGAAAGAGATGGTTTCACGTCAAACGAGTTTCTTCTTTCCATTTTGTAGCTTTCTTTTTGTTGTTTAATGGCACCAACTCTCTCTCTCTCACACACACACACATTTTGGAATCCCCATCATTTTCTACTCCTACTGCTTCTGCTTCTTTTGCAGATTATGCGATGCGATTTAAAGCCACACATCGGAGTATGTGATGCGATTTAAAGCCTGTTGGAATTAATTGAATAATATTTCTGTTTATCTTCTTCTTCTATTGCTTCTTTCTCTTTCATTTACATTTCAAACTTTCCGTCAAAAAAAAAAACATTTCAAACTTCAATACAACATCATGCATACAGACATATATACTCTCTTCTCCCTCCATCTTTCTTGCTGTCTTCCTCTTTAATTTTTTCTGCCCAACAACACACATGGACCACTTCCATCTGGGTCTCCTTTCCTATTTTCTTACAATTTTAATTCGGTAAAAAAATCAAAGTTTTGAATTTTCTGAGAAATATTTGAAAAAAAAAAAAAAAATTTGCTCGGGCATTTGAAATATTTTTTAATGACTTGTTTTTTGGATGATCACTAGCTAGCTAGAAACTCAGATACATTTTTTGGGTTATGGAGTCTGGTCGACTGTTTCACGTCTCACCTTCTCGGTGATCCAACTCGCCGAAAAGTTGGCGGGGGTTTTGCCCAGTTATGGGGCCTTTTTTAGCAGTGTTCGATCAGGATAAACGTTTAGAATTTTGACCCAGTTTCACTTATAAATACCCATATGATTCATTATATTCGTTATCACCTAAAATAGTAATAAATCTCCTAGTTTGATAGTGCCCCCAGATTTATTTATTCCTAACGATCTGGGTAACTAAATCTGTGTTATTTCATTTTGTTTCTATCAATTTCGTTATATTTGCGGTTTAAATCCTAACAATATTGTCCATCTTTAATATCATAGGGCTAATTAAGATCTTCATTGAAGTATTAACGTGCATGGTTGCATGAATTTTTTTAAATTAAATCGTTAATTTTCACAATATGGCATAGAATTAATAGAATAAATTGAAAAAAGAAAGTTAAGCAATTGCTTCATTATTGATGAGGTATAACAGTAGTAGGGACACTTTGGAAAGCACAAAAATAATAATGACCATGATAATAATAACACAACTGATTGAATGCATGGACGGATTTGGTGGCGCCCTTTGAAATTTAAATTTTTATTACTATGTATATAATTTAACTGACTATATATGGTTATTACATCTTTTTCAATTGTTCTTTGGGCTGTTCTCCATATTCATCTATCTCTGTAGTAGTCTATACTATGTTGCCTAATTTAGTGGAACTTTCCCAAAAGTACTTTCTCGAATTTGCAGTTATAAGCTAAACTTTTTTCTGCGTAGCTACCTAGCTGGTGGCTTTTGCTAATTATATTGTCACCACTTATAAAGTATAGATGTTTCACCATGTGTACATAGCAGTGCAGTTAGTATTACATTATTGCTGGGTAATTTTTATAGACAAATAAAACAAATTAACGCATAATGAAATATTGTATATGAATGACCACACTTATATTCCTATTTCCAAATATTATAATACTCAAAGACCAGAGTCTGTTCTAAATCTTGATGAAAATATCATAAAGATTAATGTGGCATCTAGAAATTTGCTTGAAACAAACAGCAATGTCAGCTTCAATTCCCGATATCCAATATATTCCAATATAGAAAAATGATTTCTTGTAGTATTTCAGAAAAAATATTTTAAAAGGCTTCCAAAAATTTCTTCTCATCTCTAGTTTCTCCATCTTGAATTCATACTGTAAGATTTTTATAAATGTTTTTGAAATAAAAACAAAGAGTTTGTCGCTGTAAAACTTGTTTACCGTGAAACTGATTCTTTTTTTATAAGCATGACCCTTCAGTTATCACAACTAATACTCTTTTGTAATATAAGTCACAATCTTTAATTATAACTACGAATACCCCTATTGTAATATAAGTCACACCATTCAGTGTTATGAATTCTCTTTTATAGTAAAAAAGTCACACTTATTAATTATTAATATCTTTTAATAATATAAATCACTCCTTAGCCAATTTCACAAATTTTTGTGTGAAACTTGTCCACCCTATACTTTACAAAAACAAGAAGGGGTAATTTCATTTGTTGCACTCCAAGTTATAAATTCACTTTTTATAAGTTTCAATAGACTATAGTCTATTTTAATGACTCACACTTCAAATTTTACCTACTAGTATTTAGATAAAAACTCATATGTGCTGACTGTACCATACAATTTAAATGTATTTTAAAGTGACAAATTGTATTATTAAAAGCTACTCTGTATTAGTATTTATTAAGTACCAACGATTTTCACTAGAAAAAAAGCATTAATTGTTTTTACTGAAAAATAATAAAAATGCACAATGTGAAAAGGAGTGTGCAAGAGTCTTCCATCAATTGACAGTTGAGATTTAAGAAAATTTCCAATTTTTATTTAATTTTACCAATTCTTTCATTGTATATCTCTCTCTTATCAGTTCACAAATTAAAAATAAAATATATACAATATCCTAATAATATACAATCATTTTTTTTCTCACAAACACTGTCACTTTTTCTGCATTTGCTCCATAAGTTTCAGCGGGTTATATGGAGACAGGGCACCACCTTCTCTATTCGATTATGTTTAATACTTCCTTTTTTATTAAATATTTGTTGGTTAATTATTTACACCATTCTCGTGACACTTCTTTTGGAATTTTCTCAACCAACAAATTAATAGTATTTAACTCGGAAGGCTCTATTTTCTCCATGTCTTATACTCTTATTCAGATAAATTCCTTCAATTTTAACCTCTTTGATTTCCATACGATTTGTTACAACTTTTGGGGTTGAGATTTGGTTTCAGTCAATAATATTATATTTAATCTTATAATTGTATTTACGGCGTATCATTGTAACATTTATTAAAATAAATAAAATAAAATTAGATTTTGATAAGAAATAAAGAGTATATATCTTTTTCCCTGAATCAGCTTCGGTGAATTATTACATATGATCACAAGACCTATTTTTCTCTAATGTGACAAAATGTGTCCAATTATATTCTAAACCTAAATAAATTGATGGCAACAATTTGTCTCAATGGGGGGTACAAGAAACAACCTATCAATCAGAATACAGACTAATTGACCTTGTATTTGGACTGACCAGCAAGTCTGTCAAATTTAAATACAGTGCAAAATTTAAAATTTTGAAGCCATCTAAAAAAAACGAATAAATTAAAAAGATCGATTAATTACACTAGGGTAAAGATTAATTCACATCTATATATGACAATTATCATTCATGTTAATATATATAGTGTGCCTCTAATTCAGTTTGTAATTAAGTATTATAGTTCATTGTATTAGTAGATGCAAGGTTGCATTTCAATGACAAAAATAGTTAATATATCTTTCATAGTTATATCGTTTTATACCTCTAATTTTGTGTGATGAAGTTTTAAACATATATAACTATTCAATTAAAAAAAATTAAACTTACTCTAAAAATACAAAACTATATTTAATTAATTATTAATTCGTAGCACCTCACAAATATTATTTACGGTAATAGACAATTAGATAGAACACATGCCCACCACCTCGCTCACGTGACCATCACATGCACATAATGACATAATAATAATAATAATCAGAATCATATGTATAATCAAATAATTTGCACTATGAGAATTTCTAGGAGCGAGAGACAGTCTAAAACATAGGCCGATCGAATAGTATAATGATAATCTTGCTCAAAAACTTGTTATCTAGCTTACTGTGATGATAATTAGAATATCACCGTTGATGATGTGATTGGAAGAATTCCACTATAAATAAGGATACAATTACAACAATAATGACCAAGAATTAATGACCAATAATGACCAAGATCTAATCTATTAATTACATATTAATGACCAATAATGACCAAGATCTAATCTATTAATTACATATTAATTATCCTTAATATATAAATTAATTATCCATAATACCCCCGCAAGCGTTGCGTGGGGTGAAGACAAACGCGAAGCTTGGATCGAAGAAGCTCAAAAGCAAGTCGAGGCAGATTCTTGGTGAAAATATCTGCAAGCTGAAGATGAGATGGAACAAAACGTGTGGAAATCTTCCCAGAGGATACTAGTTCACGAACAAAGTGGTAGTCCAGATCAATGTGTTTTGCTCGTTTGTGAGCAAATCGGATTCCGATCGATAAAAATAGCACTCTTGTTGTCACACAAGAGTTCGGACGACGATTGGAGATTTTGACCCGGAGCTCATCGAGAAGATTGGTGAGCCAAACAATTTCACCACGCATTGGCCATAGCACGGTATTCGATTCACAACTCGAAATGAGCCATTGTGGTTGTTTCTTTGCACTCCAAGAGATGAGATTTTCGCCAAGAAAAATTGAGTAACCGTCACGTGGATCGTCTGGTTTCAATGCTGCAGGCCCAATCGAAGATCGAGTACCCAATGACAAAGACTCTGGATCTTAGGAAAGTAAAGGATAAGCCAAAGTGGATTGCACTTTCACATAACGTAAAATCCGCTTAACATCATTAAAATGATCATCTGTCGGTGAGTGAAGAAATTGACTAACAACATTCGCAGCATACGATAAATCCGGGCGGGTAATAGTCAAGTACTGAAGGGCCCCGACTAAAGAACGGTATAAAGTGGGATCGTGGAACGGTGGGCCATCACTTACCAAAACCTCTCCAAAAGCGGGGGGGTGGAAACCGGTTTGGAATCCAATAGTTTTGCTTGTTCCAAAATGTCAAGAGCATATTTGGCCCGACCAACAAAAAAAAAGACCATCCCCAAGTGTCACGAGACCTCAAGACCAAGAAAATAGTTAAGACGCCCCAAATCCTTAAAAGCAAATTCCTTATCGTCGTCTAATGAATGTCTTGAGCATGTCACCATCATTTCCTATGATAATTATATCATTTACGTATAAGAGTAAATAGAGAATAGAAGTACCTCGAACGAGATAGAACAAAGATGAGTTAGATCGACTCTGGCCAAATCCCAAGCTGAAGAGATATGTACTAAATCGTTGAAACCAAGCAAGAGGGGCTTGTTTGCACCATACAACGCCTTCTTTAGGCGACAAAACATGATCAGAAAGCGTGGATCAACAAATCCGGAGGTTGAGCCATGAAAACCGGTTTGTCAAGAAATCCATTGAGAAATGCATTCTTGACATCTAACTGATGCAACGACCACTCGAGATTGCACGCGGAAGAGCAAGAATAACTTCGAACGATGCATTTGACTTGACGGGTCAATGTATGATGAAAAATCGGCCGGGAACCTGAGTGAACCCTCGTGCCCGCGAGGCGAGCTTTATGACGCTCAATAGTACCATCGAAATGAAACTTGGTCCGAAAAACCCACTTCAACCAACAATATTAGTACGTGAAGGACAAGGTACAAGATCCCACGTATTATTTTGACGAGAGCATCGATCTCTTCTGCATAGCGCATACAACCATTCGAGAGATTTGGCGGTAGATTTGAAACCTCAGTTCGTGAGCTAGCGAGCTAGAGAGGATAGCAAGGCGGTCAAGAAAGATCAACCGGGTAATGAGGCTTGAACACCCGCACGCGCACGCGTCACCATAGGATGGACGGGCCCCATGACCGGATCCCCGTGGATCGAGGACCGCAACAGGAGCGGGTTCTGGGGCCGGATCGGCTAGTGGTGCCAACGGTGGGGCTGGGTTAGGCGGCGGCGGTGCCGGAGGTGCCGTATGCAGTGGGAGATGTTCCTCATCGTCCAAAGGAATGATGTGAGGACGAGAAACAGACGGCGATGACACGAGACGGATGGATGGCGGCGAGAGGCATGGGCACGATGATAGTACCATCCAAAAACTTGAGAAATCCAAATTGACATCGATTATTGCGCATTTGAGTTCTCGAGAGAAAGAAAAACATAGTTCATCAAATTGAGCATGCCTCGATAAGAAGACCCGAGAAGTAGCTGGATCGAGGCAACGAAATCCCTTATGTGTGCTATTGTACCCAAGAAAGATGCAAGACCGACTTTTGGGTGCCAACTTGTGTTCAGCATAGTCCCTCAAAAATGGATAAACTCGACAACCGAACGGTTTAAAATTGGCATAGTTTTGAATTGATCCAAAAAGAAGCTCAAAGGAGACTTGTTAGACAAAGATGCATGATGAGAGCGGACGATTAATAACATAAACCTGCAGTGGAAAAAGCATCAAACCACAACGATCACAGGGCATGTGAATGAAATAACATAGAAAGACCTGCTTTTGAATATATATGCATGCTTGCGTTACGCCCCCCATTCTCTGGAGGAGAGTGTATGGACACGAGAGACGATGAAGAATGCCATGTAGTGACATAAATTCACGGACTCTAGAATTCACAAATTACGTACACCATCACTTTGAAAAACCTTGATTTTTCGGAAAACCGAAAGTCGCAGAAAAAGCATGAAATTTCACCAAAATATCATAAAATTCAGACTTAGCACGAAGGGGATAAATCCAAGAGAAACGAGAATGATCATCCACAAAAGCGACATAATATTTAAACCCATCAGACGAAATAACTGGGGCCGGGCCCCACAGATCACAATGGACTAAGTCAAGCATCTTTGATCAAGACGTTTTTCATTCAACAAAAAAAGGTACACGTTTGCTCTTAGCCAACCCGACAAGAAGAAACAAAGTGTAGGAGTCGTTAATAAAGAAGTAATAGATAATTGACCTATCTTTTGCAATAAAGAAATAATAGTAAACGGAACATGCCCCAAACGAAGATGCCATAAATCAAAACTGGCCTTCAAGTCTTTATTCCTAATTGTCAGAATTAAGCGGACACACGGATCAAGCAAATATAAACCTTTATCAACCCTTCCCCGAGCCATAATTTTCTTTGTCACCCTGTTACAATGACAAAGAACTTATCGAGAACACAACGTCAATGGGGTAATCAACAAATAAATTAGAAATAGACAATAAGTTCTTAGTAATATGTGGCACAACCAATACATCCAACAATTTAACATCCCCGGATAATTTAGAAGTGCCGATATCGCGAAATATTTAAAGCGAGAACCATTACCAACAATAATGTAACCCGAAGGATTCAAGGATTCAAGAGCGGATGTCTGATTAATTCATATCGCGAAGCACCAGAGTCCAAATACCAATCAGAGTGGAATCGAAATCGACATGGTGATTAAAGGCCCGAGCAAGATTGGCGTAAGAAAGATTCCGAGCATCAATAAATTGAGGGCATTTATTCGCATAATGTTCACCATTGCATATCGACAACGATGAGTATAGGTAAGAAGACGACCCGTTTCCACCCGATTACCGGTTTGCTACCCGAATTACCACGAAAACCTCAGAGAGATGGACGATTGTTAGAGTCTTTGAAAATTTCGCCTTTGTTGTTGAACCCCGATTGCTCAAGAGAAACCGGAGTTGCCCTTAGGTTGACCTTGTCCACCGAGGAACGGCCACCACCGCCGCGACCATTGCTTTTGAAGGTTTGAAGCGTGAAACGCCGCCGAAGATATAGAACCACCTTCCATAAAGACGCAACATCATCTCAAACCGACGAGCTTGATGAAGCAAGGTCTGAAAACACAGCAATGTGGTTAGCGCCATTCGAGTGTCAGCAAACGAGGCAAATTGAATGCCTAACCCTCGTAAGAACCAATGGCTTTTATCAGTTTCATCAATAGGGCGACCAATTGCCGAAAGTTGATCACACAAGTTCTTAAATTTCCGGCCATAGTCGTCCACCGAGATCACCCTTCCGAAGAGAAAACAACTCCTCACGTGGGCGATGGGTGTGAAAGCGGATGAGTCGGAGAACGCCGCCCGGCAGCCGACCAAGCCGAATGAGAGGTTTGACAATCGAACCTCCGATGTCAAGATCCGGAGTGAAAGCGGCGTGAAAGACGACGCCGAGTAATTTCTTGTCTTTCATACGCCACGCAAGAAACGCAGAATTTGGTTGATGGGCGCCATCAATCGTGATTGTAGGGGATGGGGCCACGACTGATCCATCAAGAAATCCCATTAGGTCGAAGCACTCGGCCATATGAATGACTTGACGATACCACATCAAGTAAGTAGAGGGTTCAAGTTTGATCGGTACCATTGAGAGCATGGTATTGACAGGGAGCGGATCGGTGGTGGAAGAGGATGATGCCGCCATTGAAAAACCTGAAGCGTAGGGTTGCGAGAACAGAATATTTGCGAGACAATGATCTTTGGAGGGACCTCATCCGTAAATCGATCGAGGAGTTGGAGGGACCAAATCCAACGAAGAGAGGCCGTGAAATGAAGAGATGATCGGCGGAAAAAAAAGGTTTAGGATCGTGTTTAGGATCGTGATACCATGTGATGATAATTAGAATATCACCGTTGATGAGGTAATTGGAAGAATTCCACTATAAATAAGGATACAATTACAACAATAATGACCAAGAATTAATGACCAATAATGATCAAGATCTAATCTATTAATTACATATTAATGACCAAGATCTAATCTATTAATTACATATTAATTATCCTTAATATATAAATTAATTATCCTGAATACTTACTATATTAATTCTAGACAGTCTAAAACGTAGTATTATGCATGTTTATACATATATGTGGTGAGGTGGTGTATTTGAATGCAAAACTGTAATCATGTGTATTTATTTTTATTTTGATAGGATTAAAATAATCCATTGCATTGTTATTTAATTAGTTTGACTTTGAGTTATGCAAAAAGTGAATGGTTTAAATCGGTTCGAGGGCTGATTGTTGAGGTATGGAGTCTGATAGAATGTTTCTAATCCCACTATCACAATGATCCAACTAATTCACTATATATAACAATGTTGATTTTTTGGGCCTTTTAAGTAGTATTCAAGTTTGTTAGGCTTTTAGGGTTACGAATCAGTTTTGGGTGTAAATGACCATATGATCATTGTACCTTATATCACACGAAATAGTCCTAACTTGATAGTGTCCTGACATTATCATTCTTGACGAAGAACTATGTCAACAAATTTGTGTTCTTTGATTTTATTCCTATTATATATTTTATCCATATGTAATTGTAGATTAATTTCTAACACTATTAACCGACATTATATAGTCCCTAATTATTGTCCTTAAAAAAAAAATAAAAGGAACCTAAGTCGTGTTTATTTGACTTGATAAACGATTAATTAGAAGTAGAAAACAAGAGGAAAAAAACAAAAGAGATGAGTATTAATGTAGGGTAAGCTACAAGGTTCTTTGGTGTGTCTCTTCTTACACTCTATTTTGTCCTTTGTAAATGTAATGGACCATATCTGCTGACTGCATGCGATGAACACTGCATTTTAATACTAAGATATATATTATGCACACACTTTTAAACTCAAAACTATATTAAATATATGATGCATTCCCCATTTTGCAAATTTTCATTTTATAATAGTAATAAAAAAAGAAACGTATACAGTTTTCTTAAAAAAAGAAACGTATATATACATGCATGTGTGTGCACAGATGTAAATAGAGAATCTTTTTTCTTTGATTGATGGTCAAAAATGGTATTCTGAAAGTCCCACTCCCACCAAGTTGCATTTTCAATTCCTCTCTAATATATATATATATATATATATTTCCTACAAATTAAATGAATACAATATATATAAGTTCATAAGTCATGTATGTAGTATAAAATATATAATATCGTGAGATATACACACATTGAGACAAAGAAAAAGTAAAAATTAAACAGTAGAATCCTACATATGACTAGTGAAGCAAGCCACGTCATATGTAATAAAAGAAGCATGTATTGATTTGCAATAAAATTTAAAATTGAACTTTTTTACAATAATACTGAAAATCGTAATTATTAAATTGATATTTAATCGTGTATTTATTTAGAATTGATGCTTAAATATTTAAAAGCTAGAAGATATGATGGAAAATTGAAAAGTGAAATTGAAGCACAGAGATGGAAGTAGGTTGGTAAAATGGGTAAATGTGGTGACTGTGAGAGTGAGTGCAGTAGTATTATGATTTATGAGATGGATTTGTCACGTCGATAGTTTAATTAAATTTTTTATAGACAAGTGCACAAATTGAGATTGATTGAAGTAGTACAGACATATCTGTAAGATGTACCTTCATTTCAGTTGCATTAATTCATCCCTGCATTGATGCATCAATTATGTATTTTCATGTTGCAGCTGCAATTATGCATTAATGATTTCCCGCCACAATAAAATAGAGGATTGCATATGGAATATTTTAAAAAAAAAAAAAAAAATAGAGAATTATCTATGGAATATTTCAATTTATCTAAACATTTTTATTCATAGGTAAATTTATCTACGGAATGTAATTTGTAGGTAAATTTATTTGTAAGTCATTTCTAAATCACAAATATAACTGCCTACAAATATATAAGTTGACTAGGGAATTATGTTTTGTAGTTAATTAGTTTGCCTACGGAAAATTAGGGATGTGTAGGTAATTTTATGGTAAGTAATTTATTTGCCTAGAAATTATTTTGTGTAGGTAACTTTTTATAGATTTTTCTAAAAATTGGTAGGCAAATCCTAGACAATAGTCACTTTTAAGAATCAAATTATTTTTGTAGGAATATTTCATAGGTATTTGAAAATTTTGATAGATAGTGTCGCCTCCAAAATTATTATTTATGCTATAGATTCAAGGTTTTTGTAGATTGATGTGTGTTTTATCAATTTTAAGACAGACACTCCTCTCCATCCCATTTGATTTGCACCCATTGACTTGCACATATATTAAGAAAAAATATTTTTTTGTGTGTTTTGTTGATTTTTCAAAGTGAATGGAGGGTGGAGATTGTGAGATTCTTTTCCATATTTGGGGCGTGCAAAATGAAATGAGACGGATCGAAATGAAAAGTGTGCAAAATGAAATGGGACGGAGGGAGTATTGATTAACAAGTTTGACATAAACTATGTGGCAAGAGAATAATATAAACGAATTCATTTTGCACACTTTTCATTCGATCCGTCCCATTTCATAAACGAATTAATTTTGCACCTCTCTATAAGTTTGAATTTTTAGGTGAGACATAATTCTTTCATGATATCAGAGCCTCTATCTCAGTCCAAATCCTGTGTTCGATTCCTACTGAAAGTAACCCCACCCATATTAAATAGTTCATTCGATGTGTCTTCCTATAAGTTCAGACTTTTAGATGAAACATAAATCTTTCACTATGTATTTTGGGCATGTAGAGTAGGCAAAGACAATTTAACAAGAAATTAGCAAAAGCATTGATTTTTTTTTTTTGCAAGATTTAAGTGATTAATTAGACGTAGATTAAAGCAACAGTATGAACTGAAATAATTTTTGGAATAAATGGTACAAAGGGATGGTCTCCTACAAAAGTTGCTTTAAAGCACTGGAAAGCAGCTTCTTCAGGACATAAATTAAAAGAAGGTGTTGAGGTCCAAAAAGGACTTTTCCGTACCAAAAAAATCTATTGAAGAAAAACCCAAATTTCAACACCCTGTTAGGATACATTAAAAGAAGAGATCCATCAATAAAGCTATACGTACTCTTTTTTCCGTATCATTCTTCCTTTATTTCTTTATTATTTGCATATATATATATATATTAGTACATAATCAGAAGTTTATAGTAAAACACCCACTTGCTGACCAAATTCTTAACTCCATTATTGGGAGAAAAGACCCATTAACAATGAGGTTTGAACCCAAATTTTTTACTCTGATAATACGAAAGAATTTTATCTTATTTAAAACATTAAATTTTGTAGATAAGTGTCAAATCAATTCATAATTTATCGTTCACTAATGAGAGTGAAATTAAATAATATAAATAACTTAATTTCTCATCACTATATCTTTAAATTCGAACTTTTAAATGGAATATTCTTCTTTCATTATACCAGAGTAAAAAAAGCTAACACACACATCCTAAATACGAATCCTACTGAAAGCGACTCCATCCATATAAAATTATCCAATCAATTGATCATAAGCATTTATATTTCAGTAAAATTGTCAATTCAACAACGAGAATATATTTTATGTCTATAAAACCGACATGATTATGAAATAAGTAAAAAGGAAGGATGGTATAATTAGATTAATTAGTCACTAAATGCCAAGAAATTTGATATAATTATCAGAGAAAGGGGAACAAAAAGGCTGTTAGATCACATGCATATCACTACCTCCTTTTTTTCATATATGTTTCTCTTCTTTTTATACTCGATCGGCCTGCAGATTAAACGTTAAAAAGTAAAAGGAAAAAAATAAAAGAAAAGTTGTAGCAGTATACTGCTACCAAAATCGATCCATCGTTATGATGTTCAATTTCTTGCCAAAGTAGCACTAATATTAGCCTACTCAAATAATTCAAGAGACTGAAAAAGTGAAATATTTGTCTATTTTCGATTATAAATTTAAGGTTTTCTTTTGATTGGGGTAATCAACATCTCATGATCATATGGGGCAATTTTCATCTAATTTATCAGCCGTCTATCGATTGGGGTACTGCATAGATTCTTTACCCACCTTGTTATTTTAAAATCCAATATGACTTATTAATTAATTATATTTTTTATCATCTACTAAATTGGATTTACCACCAAGCTACCTATTTGCAAAATAAGAATATTTTCATATTCACAAAAAAAAAAAAAACTTCATATTTATACTATATTAATTTTAGCTCGTCCTACTTTTTAATTCTGGCTCCGTCATTGAGTGCAGGAAAATTATAGGGTGGTCAAACTCAACTATTTTTACCCCATGTTGTGCAAATTTTAAAAAGCTAGAATGTAATGGAGAGAGAATTTCAGGCTTTTTGCATCTAAAGTCTTATTGGTGTAAACTTGTGAAATTTAAAGCGTAGAGTGCATTTAGATTTGATATTTTGATTCCATGACAAATTGCCAAGGAGCACAAGTTGAAGTTTAGAGAAAAGGATAAAAGAATGTGAAAAAAAAACAGCTTTATATATAGAGAGAATTTAGGAGGCTTTGCTTTTTGTTTGATGATGATTGACCTTGTGCAAAATATTTTTCTTTTCTTTTTGACATGATAATATTTGTGATTATTCCACATATTAATTATTAAAGCGAAGAACATGAAAAAGTTAATTAAAGGGAAATATGATAAAATGCAGAAATAGTGAAAGGAAACTTTTTCACCAAATGCATGTTCATGCTTTAGGGAGAATTAACTTTAAGTGGGCATTAAAGCATTGATGGGCAAGAAATTCGAGGTGGTTTGCAGGCGGTTTTCGTAGTGCATATAGATATATATAGATCATTTTAATTTCTTTCATGTATAGAGAGTGAGAGAAAGATATATAAAGAGAAAGAATAACATGATGTAGAATTAATATTATTCAATAAAAAAAATTAATAATATTCAGAAAAATAACTAATATCGATTAATTAATATTTTTAAATATAAAACTAATACCTTTTAAAAATTCAATTGAATTGCACAATACAATATGTCAATGAGAAATTGTGTGAGTCTCATTTGTTTTTCAATTATTTTGTTATTCTGAAATTTTCCTTTTCCAAATGTATAAGAAATTTATATAAAGAAGGTGAAATTGGGAATAAGTGGAGGAGGGAATAATCATGGATAAAAATACTACAAAGATAAGTACTTACTTGTAATAATAATCATGGCCAACTATATATATTTACTTTAATCATTATCATCACTTTCTGTGGCAATGTTACAAAAATAATAATTTCCCCATTAATCACCAATGTACGTCCAAATGTAAACCGTCCAAGGTTATTGAAAAATAGTTCTGTCTGATTAATATTAAAGGAGTATGATTTGAAACTTCATTTACCTTTTGACTCTTAAGTCCTCATCAGGACGTAAATTTATGATTTTCAAATATTTTTACCCTTTCCATTTGTCCTGAATTAACTTGCATCTTTTAATGGACACGTACATTAAAAAAGTTGAATAATGAGTAGAATTTTGAGGAATAATTTTATAAATTTTTATTTATAAAGTAAATAAATTGGTTGAATCATATATATATATGTGGGCAAAAAAGTAATAACATTTTGTATTAAATATTGTGAGAATGAGGTTAATGAAGGGTTTCTATTTTAAGATTGTGCAAGCTATTTTGGGATGTACGAATAAAGAAAATGTGCATGTTATTACGAGAGGGTGGGGGTTTTTTTTTTTTTCAGAATGTTGTCTTTGGTCTTATTTTGGTATATTTCATTACTTGCCTGACCCAATTCATGGTCTATTTTAAATGGATTCATTCGAATTGGGCCTCCCTCAGGTTGGTCTTTTCTCTTTGGGGGAAAACTAGCTATTTTCTACATCTCAATAATTGACCAAGACTTAAATATATATTGTTCAAATTCGAAAAATATACTTGAGATCACAGTTTAAAAATTTATAATATTACACTTATAAACTAATTTTATAGTATGAACAAGTTTTATGGGAAGATTTGTATTATTTTAGATTGTTTCATATCCAATTTTTATTAAACAATTAGCAAGTTTTTGAATTCGCTGCCTTGATGTCCACGTAACTTCATATTGAAAGAATTTCATTTCATTTAAAAGTTTGATTTTTTAAAGAGTGTAAAATTAATTATTTTATTATTTTCTCTAACACTTTCTTCATTCATTCGTGGACTGAATTTTCTTATTCAAGTCAAAAAATTATGATACCATGAAATAATTTCATCTCATCTAAAAATTAAAACTTTTAGACTTATGTGAGATTAATTCTTTTATTATTTTCCCGGACACATATAAACTCTTATTAAGCCCACAAACTCTTATTTTTTGAAGGAGAACAATATCAAGGATGTGGCACCATATACACATTATGCTCTAAATTCCCATGAAAAAAATATTGTTTACATTGGTCCATATCACATTAGTGGGCTTAATTAGGTGGGCCTACTTGCTTAGATTGAAAATGAACTGCGTCGTTTCCTTTTTTTTAGCCCATAAAATATACTGATTTGGGGCCTATTTGCAGTTTACGGGCTGAATATTAGGCCCGGACTACTTTTGACTTTCTTCTTCTTTATTTTCACTAACAGGCGAGTCACTTTTGACCAGTCCGTCATTTTTGTTTTGTTCACAACTTGATTTTCCGAATTTTAACTGACTCGATTTATTGTTCATAATGTTACAAAAATATATTATAATCTTAAAATGTAGATACATTTTCAATTCTTATAATTATTTAGCATGTGAATAATGGGTGGGTCTCCATACAGAACTATAGATGAATGAATTTGAATCTTCTATTTTTTGATTATTTTATTATTTATACAAATTAGAATTTGTGCGACTTCTATTAGGGTATGTTCGTTTTGGGCTTATAGTGACGTGGGAAATCAAGACTTTGAAATCCTAGTATTTTAAAATCTTGATTAATAGTTAAGGTGTATGTTTGTTATAGGATTTTATAGGGTAGGATGGTGGAAAAGATTATTGATGTGATATTATTATATTATTTTGAGTGTATTTGGAGAATAAAAAGTAGATGATGTGGGTGTACTATGTAAAATATAGAGTAATAGGTTATGAGGTAGAGTAGGATTAATAGGATTTCAAAATCTTTACTTAAAGTCTCAAAACAAATGGGGGTTTGAGATTATAAAGTTCAAAGTCCGCCGGGATAGTCGCGAAACGAACATACCCTTAATTCCTTTTTTTGTGGGTACGATTCCAATGTTACACTTTTAGTCATTCTATTGAATTTTTAACACATGGACTCATAATATGGTGATTCGTTGAATATTTTTTTATTATTACACATATTATTAATTCATATTATGAAATATAAAAAGTGGAACCAATAATAAAACAGGTGTTTTCATTTTTTTTTTTTGCCCTTTTACTCATTTGATAAAAGTTCGTTATTACCATATCATGAATTGATATTTTATCTATACGTAGGGCAGAACTACATGAGACTATGCATGAGCTATCCAAATCAAAACCAACTTTATACCACTATGTATAAGATGAAGATTAGTTTCCACACGTCTACTTTTTGGATGTATTTTAAATGTCCCAATCGTTTATTACATAATAATATCTTAACTCATATTTTGTTGCACAAAATGCTCTTTTTTTTGGGCTAACGAGATTATCTCCAATTCGAAAAAAAGAAATTTCGTACGAGACGGTCACGGGTACAAACTAGCACAGATCAACACTCTTTCCTCTCAAAGTGTTAAAGCGTTAATGTTCAAATTATGTGCTCCGTCTCATATATGTTTACCTGATTCAAAAGTGGGTGGAATTTTGCTAAAGCGACTCAGCCTTTATAAACCAACAAGCTTGTTCCAATAGAAGTGGAGGTCCTTATTCTGAAAGCTGGAAAAATTGTCTATTTTAGCCAGCTTATGCACAAATGAAAACGAGATGCATATACAATAAAGTGAAAAATATTTCTGAAACAAATGTTTCGGATTTATCTTAAAAGTGGCCTTACATGAAATAAAAAGATCTTGTAGAATCAATTTCACAATTAAAATACAAAAAAATAAAAAATAGTTGGAGTTGGAAATTGTATCATTGTTTGATTTGATCCAGATACTACAATAGTAAAAAATATATATTTTACTTAACAAAAAGTAAATAAATTAATGAATCAAAACTCAAATTCAGGGCTGTTGGTAATGAGATTTGGAATAAAGTACGTAGTGGATAAGTTGATTTATTTTTTAGGTCCATGCCAAGTGTATTAATTTCTTTGCTACAAGAAAATGATTTAGTTGCAACATCCATTGACTTATAACAGGCAGCAAGGTTAAAGTCATGAGAAATGTTTTTGATTTAATTTTGTATGTAAGCTAATTTATTATCTCAAAGTTTCTTATTTGTGTTACGTATATATAAAAGAAAAAAGACTCGAACTTGATATATAATACAGTTTATATATACTGAGATTTGAGTGTTTGTTTGAGTCACATATTTCTTCAAATATAAAAAGGGAAGATTTTGCCCACAAACTTCAACTTATATTAAATTTTTACAGCAAATAATATTGTATAATAATTTTTCCAACCGGAATTAATGAGCTGAAGTTGCTTCTAATTTCTCTCACTCAACAAATTTAAGCTACGATTTCAATAATTCAAGAAATCTAATTATAAGTATTGGTGCAAATTAGATAACACTCCACTTGCAATTATACAACTTCAAATTTTGACGACATGATATTTCATCTCAATAATAGTATCGTACGTATCTCTGTAACATGCATGCATTAATAATATATGATGAAGAATAAGATGACATAATATTATTTCATGATAAATTATTTAGACTATAGTAAGACCTATTATTGCTGGATAAGGTGACAAATAAGGGTATATTATTTGCATGAAAAAATTGTGAGGACAGCATGAGCTAAAATAAAAATAAGGACTCCAAATGCAGAGACAAAGACACCACTGCAAAAAGACTCACCCTTAAACAATCACATGCAATTGGATCTTTCCGCAGATGGGTCCCTAGGCCAAGATACCTATAAATTTGCTATAATTAATAAACCCTAACAAAAAGTAGCTAAAATATATAATAGAATGTCACTAAACATAAATATTCATCCATTAACAAAATTAATAAGATTTCGTCGAAACTTGTTGATAATATGAAATTTATACAATTACACTTATCAAATTATACTTATAAATTGAAATTATAATATTAAATATTAAAGATATTAATTTATAAATATAGTGGTATCAGTTTATATATGTAATGATATCAATTTCAAAATATGAACAAATTTCACAGAAAAGTTTGTGTTAAAAAATATGTGCGCCTCTTGACTTGATTGAGATCTTATTTCATGTTTTTCATCTAATAGAAAATACAAAAAGTTATGTGAAACATGATATTACTGTCCGTTTATGTAAAATTTAAATTTTATGCAAAAATATCGCGTCTCATATATGAGAATGGTCTCATGGAAGATTTTTTCTAAAAAGGCAAATTTTCATTTATTTTAAATCCCAAAAATAAACTAAGTTGGTGATCAAATAGACTTTTTACTCAAGTTCATTTAATTTATTTTGTAGAGATACATATTTCAATTCAAGATAGGAGTAAAAATAATAATATTATTCGATAGAAATAATTAAAAATGTTTTAAAACGATTTCAGAAAGATATTTTGGTTGCCTTATAATCATAACCGGTGATCAGATACTGTAATCGTGCAACTGATATTATATTAGTCATTCTATAATTAGTTGAACATGATTAAACTTTCTAAAAATATATAAACCAAAAGTGGCTACATAACAAGATTGATAAGCATCCATGGTCAAATGTCCCCATCAAATCATTGCATTTCTTCATGTCAAGACAAACCAACTCACTATTATTTAATTCAGCCAATCAAATTCACGATAAACCGATGAGCAGATTTTCAGCTAAATTTATTCGTAATATTAAATTTATAACACTATATTTATAAATTAATACTATTATATTTATTAATTGATAAAACTACATTTATAATACTGAAATTATAGTATCAAATGTTATAGATACTAGTTTATAAGATTAATGATATTATTTTATAAGTGTAATTATATGTGTTTCATATTATGAATAAGTTTCACAATAATCATTTGCAATAAGCATAATTTTAGAAAAATTGGAACATAAATTAATTCATATTATTAACACAATTAGTTAAATCTCCCCTGAAATCAAATATCCTCAGGGCTTAATACTTGTGACTACAATTGGACTTCTGACAACGCGTTGCCCGTTCGATTCAACCCAAGTTAAAGAGCCATAAACAGAGGAATCCTTTTCAAGTTTAACATCCTCAATTCTCACCTTGTAGCTCTGTTTTTCATACTTTTTACTGAACTCCAACTTTTCCGGAGTGACACTAGTTTTAACATCCCCACTCACTGAGCCCAAATCCGCAGTGTAGACCGAGTTAGCATCTCCAACGTTAGTCACAGTCCTTTCAAATTCCCTCACTTTCTCAGAATCAGTGCCGTTAAAGAAGGCAATAAACGAGGGGTAGTTAAGATCGAGCGAAGGTTTCGAGCACCTGTAAGAGCTCGATCTGGTGATTGTCTGAATCTGTTTGGCGGTAAAGTTAAGTGCACAAAGGAGACTAACATAATCTTCGACATCCGCGTCGTAAATTAGTCCGGGGTCTAATGCCCTGTTTGGATCGATGTGCCCTGCCCCCATGTCCAATGGCGTAGCGGGCTGATTGTGTGATCCAAGATCCGTGATTGGATTTTTTGTGTTGTCGATGACGTATGCTGACGTCATCAATGCTGACCGGACGGCGGCTGGGCTCCAGTCGGGGTGCGCGCCTTTTAGTAAAGCGGCGGCCCTGCGGCGTGGGGGCAGGACATGGACGTGCCGGATATGATGTTGAAGGAATTGTATAGTTGCCCTGAATTCACCTCTGTTACGGGGGTATTTGTGGGCCAGGCGGCGAGGATTAGGTCGCCGGGGGCTGTGACGTCGGGCTTCAGGATAAACGGGCAGCTCTGGGACGGGCCGCGTGAGCTGTAGCTTGCTAATTGGGGAGCTGGCTTTGTTGAAAGGGATGTTTCTTGGAATTGGAGTTTTGCTTTAGGGTTGGAATCGGTTTTGATGTAATGTAGGACTTTTGGGCAGTCTTCGGGCTTGATGAAGACGGCCGGGAAGGAGGTTTGGACGAAGGAGGAAGAGTCGCGGTTGTTTGTTATGAAGACGGCGCCAATGATTTTCGCGTTGCTTGCGTAGTAGACTTGCTCCGATAATGTGGAGTTTGTGTCGAGACAGACGACGATTTTCTGGCTGATGTTCTTGAGTGAGTTCTCGCTGTTGCAAAATTCGACGAAAACGAGCGGGTATTCTGTTGAGGAGGAATTTGCGGGAAAGAGGGAGAGCCCTTTGGCTGAATCTCCGTTTCCGAGAACTATACTTCCATGATATTCCCTATCGATAGTACTGGCTGCGACGGTTAGTACCCAGGGCGTTCCGTTGTGTAAGGACTCGGGATAGGGGCCCTCGTTGCCAGCTGAAGTCGAGACGAAAATGCCCTTCTCCATTGCCGCGAATGTTGCTATTGCGACAGGGTCGGAGTAGAGAGGGACGCCATCAAGGCCGAAGGATAAGGATAGGACGTCCACGCCGTCGATGATTGCTTGATCAATGGCTGCAATGATGTCGGAAATATACGAACCTTCTTCCCACAAGGCTTTGTACATGGCGAGACGAGCCTTTGGGGCTACGCCTCTGGCGGTGCCAGAGGCGTAGCCAAAGTACGTCGCGCTATCTACATTGCTTCCCCCGGCCGTGGACGAGGTGTGGGTGCCGTGTCCATCCGTATCACGGGGTGAGTTCATCGAAATAGTCAAGTTGGGATTCGTCGCGAGTAGGCCTTTGTTGAAGAAACGAGCCCCGATGAGTTTCTTGTTGCACATCGAGGAATCGAACTTGGTGCCATTCTCGCATTCGCCTTTCCATCGGGATGGAATTTCGGTTAACCTATCGTCGTTGTAGCTTCTACTCTCGGGCCAAATTCCCGTATCCACCAGTCCGATTATGACGTCCGTGCCATAGTTGGAGGCGGCCCACGCCCCGTTGTTGGAATTAAGGCCAAGGAATTGTTGAGAATGAGTCGTGTCGACTTTGACGGTCGTGTCCTTAACCGAGGAAACGTACCCCGGAGAATTCTTGATGGACTCGAGCTCAGAAGGCGAGAGAATCGCGCTGAACCCGTTGATGGCGTTGGCGTAAGCGTATACGAGTTTTGAGGAATGTGAAAAATGAGTGGTGGTTTGAGGTTCGTTTGATATGGAGGAAAGTGTGTTTAAGTACCAATGATGGTGGGTGGAAAAGGCTTTGGGCATTGCAGTTGAATCCATATGAATAATGTAAGTGTGGGAATCTGCCAAAGTGGGCAGGAATTGTGGAAGTACAATGGATAGAAAACATAGAAGTGAAGACCACAAAGTTGTAAGAATAATTGTCATTTTTTCTGCAAGGAAATTAATGGGGTGTTTGGTTCTTAAAATCATAAGATAAACAGTTGTTATATATAGGAAGAAGGAAGGTACAAGACCCCACTTCAACTTGTCTTTTACTTTGTCAACTTGGTATATCAGAATGGGACTTCTCACCTCTCTCTGTCTTTCCCCATTAAGTTGAAGGTGTGACAGATGTTGTACTTTGGGTACGCAGACATCTTAATTACCATAAATTTGCACACTCAAGCACAAATATGTGTGGTCGTAGATATAGGGTGTGTTTTGAAATTTTACAAAATAGCTTTTAGAATTTTTTTTCCTTTTTCAAAAGCTGTGAAAAAAAACTTTCAAAATAAATGATTTTGAAAGTTGTTTTTAGAGTTTCAAAAAACACCCATAATCTCTCATCCAGAAAGTAAAACAATTGCCACAAAAATCGATCACTTTAATTCAAGGACGGATTTGGGATTTTAGAAATTTTAGAAATTTGGTTATTTTGCCTCCCTGAGTCGAAATTCTGGATAGGTTCACATACGTAGTTTTATATCGATGAATAGATTTGTATGTGATATAGTTTTCTATCATGTTGTAACGTTAACTAGTCCGTGGAACCTACTATTATCAAGCAGCCAATACTTATGTACGACCATACATAATTTAGCAGAAATTTAAATGCAGTTTTGCCATAAAAACAAGTTTTCACCCAATTTTATAGAGTGAACGCTACGATTAGGCAATCCTAATCTATGGAATAATTCCATTAATATATGTAATTTAATGAAAGTGATAAAGAATTGTGCATGTGAAAGGGATAACGAGTTGGTGTTGCGTCCCTATCTCAATTGGTCTTCAACCCTTGGCTGCTTATCTATAGCTACTCCTATTATATAACAGAAACAACCCAATTAAACTATTTCAAAAAAAGAAAAAATTGATCGGAAAAATGGAAATTTAAAAATGACATTGAGCTCAGAAATGTGTTGGAATTGGTAGGGGTAGATGAGTGCGATGATCAAATGTTTAAAGTTCGTTAGTTTTTATAAAGACTTACTGATATGTACATTTTGGAATTGCAATTTACTAATAGGTATGAAATGATTGAACATATGTATATACATTCGCACTTTCGAGCACAACTTTAACTACATAATTTTGTAGCTATTAGTAATTTTCACTTTTTATTTTCAGTTTCGTAATTTCTTGCCTACCGTAATATATTAACTTAACTATAATAATTTAATTTTTAATACTGAGTATATATATTTTCTAACTATATTAATCCCTCCTGTAGTCCTGTATATATTAACCTCAAGCTAGAATGGTTACATACTCTCTTTTTTTTAATAATTGTACCCTACAATTACTTTCTGGAATCGAGCCTGTGGAATATTGGGCCTAATAAGCGAACTGGGCCTGCAAGTTCCCTGCCTATTAATTAAGACATTCTCTTCACACAAACTAGAAATCTCATTGCATTATGGGGATGTTTGCAAACAAGTTATGTTTTAAAGAAGTGATTATAATTAGTAATTATGGAAAAAAATGATTAATAGTAAAAGTTGATAATATTTATAAGAAAATTAAAAAAAGAGTTGATAGTGTTTGCAAAAAAAATTAAAAGTTTTTTAAAAATACTAATAAACAAAGCAATCTCTTTGAAGCTTATACTTATAGTTTATTAGAAACTTTATTTAAAATTACTTAAAAAGAAAAAAAAAAAACACTCCAAATCTTTTCAGACATAAATTCTAAGTACTATAATCATTTATAAGTTTTTTAAAACACCTCCTATATCAACGGGTAACAGGTTGCCTATCAAATATATTTATCACACATTAATTTACGGACACAAATTAACATTTATCTCTTTATAAAGCGTAAATATCCAAATTATGCTCTATTGTCTCTAAATTATTTTACAAGCTTCATATTGTTCTGCAAGCTTGTACGTAAACATATCCAAATATACGGTGAATATCATCAGATGCAGTCCAGATAAATTTAAGTCTCTCTCTCAGAATTTTTTAAGACAAACTCTTTTTGGCCTTTTTTATAGTTCAAACTTGTTTTTGTTATACTTTTGATAAAAAATTAATATTTGTCCTTTTATAATATTTTTATCTTTATCTATTTATCCCACTAGATGTTCGACCCATGCTCAACCTAAGCACGATTCCTTATGTACGGTCCCATGCACGACTTTTTTTATTCCTATCATAAAAGGATAAATAAGAGTTTGAAAAAATTATAATTAAATACAAGATTGAGTAAACCATTACAACCAAATACAAAATGCAGAAATTTGAACTAAAATATGTGGTACTTTATATTTAGTTGTAAATTTTTTAGTGACTTTGTAGTGGAATGTTTTTCTCCAAAATGTTTTTCTCAGAGTTTTTTATCAAACTAAGACAAAAAAAAAGAGTTTTAACTATTGAAAAAAAAAACATTTTTGTATATTTTCTAAAAATATTGGTATTATCCGAGCAAGTTTTACAGCATATCTGGATCGAATTAAAAATATCTGCGGAAATGAGAAATCATTATTGCAATTACACTCTGTAATAACAGAGCAATCCCCTGACTCCACAAAACAATCCAGATTCCAAATCCCTCAATCCAAACACCCCCCAATCTCCTCACCCCGACGGCGACGCCGGCGTCACCACCACCGGACTCTTCACCGTCCGATTCCCATTCACCTCAATCCAAGTAATCGACCCATGATTAATCACATAACTATCATACGTTTTATATCTCATAACCACCGAGTAACTAACCCTCTCGCCCTTCCTACCAAACACCAACTTCTCCGGCGTCACTACCACCGCCGTACCCTTCGGCCTTTTCACCTTAACTTTATAGGCGGCGCCGCCGCCCCCCACATTCGTCACCACCCTCCGAAACGACTGCGTTTTCGTCGTTACCTCCTCTTGCGGGTCGTAAAGCCCGACGAAAGCCGGGTAATTAAGGTCCGTCGATGGATTCGAGCAGTTGTATCGGGCCCGAATGATGGAAAGAGTTTGCTCGCGCGTGTAATTTAATGCACAAACAAGGTTTACGTAATCTTGCGTGGTGACGTCATACACCAGGCCCGGGTCGAGGGCCCGGTTCGGGTCGACCTGCCCCGCCCCCATGCCGAGGGGCGTGGCTACGTCCTAATTGAAGCCCATGTCCTTGATGGGATTCCCGGTGTTATCCAGGGGGTTTGCTGTCGTCATCATTGCTGACCGGATAGCTGCCGGGCTCCAATCCGGGTGCACGGATTTGAGGAGGGCAGCTACCCCGGAGATGTGCGGGCAGGCCATGGACGTGCCCGATTCGAGATTGTAATCGCTCGATAATTGTATGTTGGGGCCGATGTTGGCGACGGTGTTGTCCGGGTTGTATGCGGCTAGTATCAGCACGCCCGGAGCCATTATGTCGGGCTTTAGGATGCCCGGGTAGCTCCGGGCCGGGCCTCGGGATGAGGATGCTGATACGGCTGGGGCAGGCCGGGGGTTCTTGCCTATGATTGTTTGTTGGAATGTGATGGTGGCCGTGGGTTGGGAGGTTCGCGAGGCGTATCTGATCACGTCTTTTCCTTCTTTCGGCGTGATTACGCAGCCCGGGATTGGGAAGTTAGTGGACTGTATTATGGAGGGATCATCGGAGATGAAAATGGCGGCCCGGAGGTTGGTTTCCGTGGCGTACGCGATTTGATCGGCCAGCTCTGGAGATTCGGAAGATTGGACGCATAAGATGATGGAATCGGAGGGTGCTTCGGCTAGTAATTCGGTCGAATTGCAAACCGATAAGGTCTTGTTGTACACGAGTGGCATGTTTCGGATCGTTGCACGGGCAGGAAACATCGTCCAGCCCGTGATTGTCAGCCCGTTTCCCATCGTCAAGAGCCCGGAAAACCAACGGTCAACCGTTCCCGATGCTGATATCACGGCCCAAGGGATTCCCTCGAGCATGGTTCCAAAACCCGGGCCTCGGTTTCCAGCAGAAACCGAGACCACTATCCCTTTCTCCGTTGCGCCAAAGGCAGCAATAGCGATGGGATTCTCGTACAAATCAATTGTACGATAACTTAAAGAGATGGATAAAACATCGACACCATCCGCAACAGCTTGGTCGATGCCCGCAAGAGCATCGGACTCGTAGCTTCCTTCGTCCCAAAGGACCTTATATATAGCCAGTCTGGCCCGAGGGGCAACTCCTCGGGCCGTACCTGGAGCGTAGCCGAAGAATGAAACATCTTCGACTGCACTCCCGACCGCTATGGACGCAACGTGCGTCCCATGTCCAAAAGTATCCCTAGTCGAGTTCATACTTATATTAGTATCGGGCTGGGCCGCTAGCACGCCCCGATTGAAAAATCGGGCTCCGATGATCTTCTTACTACAATGTGATGAATTGAAATCTTGCCCAACCACACAAGCTCCCCTCCACCCCGTGGGAATCGCGGTTAGCCCTTCGTCGTTAAAGCTCGGGCTTTCGGGCCAGATGCCCGAATCTACCACACCGATGATCACATCCTTTCCGAATTGGGACGCTGGCCATATTCCTGAAGCAGTGTTGAGTGAAAGAAACTTGTATGTTTGAGTTGTATCGGGCTTGATGGGCCTGTCGGCATGGGCCGAAATGAAGCCCGGAGTTCTCTTTAAGGCTTCCAGCTCGGCCTTCGACAACACCGCGCTGAAACCGTAAAAAGCGTTGTCGTATGTATGGACATGCTCCGGCGATGGATTGTGCGCATCATCTGATGATTTTGAGGTTAATTTCATGGAGTTTAAGGTTGTGGAGTACCAATGGTGGCAACTTGTGAAGGCTTTGGGCATGGAGGATTTGTCCATGTGGATAATGTAGGTGGATCTTTGTGATGAAACATGATGAATTAAGAGAAAACATGAGAAAAAAGCTAGAGGAATTGCAGTTTCTAGTAACCCCATTTTCCTCTGTTTCTGTGGTTGATACAATTGATTGGATGATTTTTCATCATAATATTCATGGATAAAGTAACATTTGAGAAAAGTCCCATTAGATATTTCTCTATATTTAAATGACAAATTGACTCATTGGCTGTCAAGAATAAAGTCACATGTTTTGGCCTTTTCAATGCATTAAACAATAGTTAGAAGTCATCAAATTCTCAGGATTCTGCTTCTTTTATTTCTTATTGGATACTGAATTTTTTCTCTCTTATTCTAGTAGTTAGATTGAATAGTTTTACATTCTGAAAACCAACTTAGCACTATTGAAAGTGACATGATCTATATGAGATTTTTAATAGAAGATTAAACATAATTTTAAAATAAAGAATGAGAAAAATAGTTATTTTAGCTATGTAAGTTATCTGTATTTCGGTTTTTAGTTCTATTGATTTTCACGAAGGAAAAATATTTTTGTAACTATTCAATTTTTCAACAATTTAGTCTAGTAATTGATTGTAGGAGGTGAAACGCCTGGTTAACCTATTAACTCTGTCACGCCAGCGTCAACTGACTTTTTACCTCCTATACTTAATTACTTGGACTAAAATATCAAACGGTTGAAAGTCTCCGCACTATTTTCAATTCGCAATCGACATGATTGAAATCAAAATATGGATCACTTACAGAGTAGCTAAATTATTTTCCAGTAAGATGTAGTACAAATTTTTAGTAGTTAGAAAAGAATGGTTACAGACAGAAGAAGAATAAACAATTTATGAATCTGTCTGTTGTACAATTTCTTAGTAGTTAGAAAGAATGGTTACAGAAAAAGAATGAACAATATATGGATCCGACAGATTCATAACTACTGTAACATGGACTAATAGAATACAATTAATTCCAACTTGTTTGACTAATATTAATATTTTAAAGAAAAAGAAAGAGGAGATTCCTTTTCTTTTGTTTTAAAATTTATCTGCCCTTTCAAAGCCAGCATGGGTTACTATTTAAAAATGGTTCAACATAGAAACTGTCTGTTGTGTTTAACTTCTTCGCAGCCGTCCTAAATTCTATATGTTTAGAGCTTTCTTGTTTCTTTACTCATATAATTCAAAATAGAATTAGCCACCAGTCTTATCAAAATCCATCAATAAATAAAGAAAAAGAAAATCCATCACATACTCTCCTGTGAATTTCGAAAGGCCCTATACTATTTTGATTATGATAGGGACCAATTTAAATTATGATAGGGGGAAAATTGGTAGGGACAAAAACACCAATTTATAGTATCTCTCTTAAATATAAATAAAAGTAAAAAATAACAAATATATATAAATATATCCAACGGAATCAGAATGTTATTCAACAATGTTGAGAGCTACTCATTAGTACCAACACTTGGAGAAATCGCTATCGGACTTCTTACAGTGTGCTTCCCATTCACTTCAACCCAAGTGATTGATCCAAAAGTGACGATGTTCCTATAACTAATGGTAACAGAGTAACTCTGTTTCTCATACTTCTTTCCGAACACTAATCTTTCCGGCGATACCATGATCCTACTGCCCTTTGGTGTCTCCACCTTCACTCTATATGTGGCCTCACCTTTACCTACATTGGTGACTGTCCTCTCGAATCTCCGCGTAATCGCAGTTCTGTTTTCTCGGTCTACGTACAGAGCAACGAAAGACGGGTAGTTCAAGTCCGAGGATGGATTCGAGCAATTGTAGCTCGATCTTAAGATAGTCCGAGTTTGTTTGGGGCTTAAACCCATGGAACAAACAAGATTGGCATAATCTTGCACTGATGCATCGTACACGAGCCCCGGATCAAGAGCCCGGTTCGGATCAACTTGACCCGACCCGATCCCAAATGGGGTGGCAATGAGATTCGAGAACAAATTGGAGTCCCCCATGTCCTTGATCCGTTCTCCAGTATTATCGCGTGGATTCGCGGTTGTCATCATTGCGGATTGGATTACCGCAGGGCTCCAGTCGGGATGAGCGGATTTGAGAAGTGCCGCGATTCCAGAGATATGAGGGCATGCCATTGATGTACCCGACAAGAGAGTGTAGTCGCTTCCGAGGGCTATGTTGCCGATTCTAGCCGTCTCAGAGTGAGAATGGTGGGCTGCCAGGATATTAACTCCTGGGGCCATAATGTCGGGCTTCAGAATTCCAGGATAGCTCCTGGCAGGTCCTCTGGATGAGAACTCTGCCAGGGCTGGGGCAGCTCTGGGAGCTGTCCCAATAATAGTCTCTAGAAAATTGATGCTTGCCGTTGGCGCATCACTATTCAATGCGTAATTGATCACGACCTGTGCTTCTGAAGGCGTGATCACGAGTCCGGGGTGAGGAAACGAGCGAAATTGGATGACTCTCGTATCGTTGGTGATGATGATAGCTGCCCGGACATTGGACTGAGGTAGATCATTACTAATTAGGCCATTGTAACCATGAGTTTCATAATCAAAGGGTAAATTGCATATAATGATGCTCTGTTCGGGAAACTCCGCGAGTAATTCACTCGAGTTGCAAGGGGACAATGTCTCGTTGTAAACGAGAGGTAAATTTTTGACCACGTCTCTTGCTGGAAACAGAGTCCATCCCCGGATGGACTTTCCGTTCAAGAGTCAAAGTACCGGAAAACCACCGGTCAATAGTCCCCGCCGCGACTACGAAAGCCCATGGGATCCCCTCGCGGAGGGTCGCGAAACCCGGGCCGCGATTTCCCCCCACGACGGAGACGAGAATCCCCTTCTCCCTGGCACCAAACCCCGCTATCGCAATCGGATTTTCGTACAGAAATACATTGCGAAAACTCAGGGAAATCGAGATTACATCAACACCATCTGCCACAGCTTGATCAATGCCTGCAAGTGTATCGGATTCGTAACTTCCTTCGTTCCAAAGTACCTTGTACATAGCCAAGTGAGCACGCGGCGCAACGCCCCTGGCCGTTCCAGGGGCGTACCCGAAGAAAGAAACGCCGTCGACGTAGTTTCCTGCCGCCGTGGATGCCACATGTGTGCCATGACCGCTAATATCCCTACCCGAATTAGTATCTATAACAACACCGGGATTTGCCGCTCGAACTCCCTCATTGAAATACCTCACTCCAATGAGTTTTTTGTTGCATAAAGAAGAATTGAAATTATCACCTTCCTGGCAAATTCCCTTCCACCTCGCCGGAACTTCCGCCATTCCATCATCGTTAAAACTCGGGCTCTCCGGCCAGATTCCAGTATCCACGACACCGATGATTGCATCTTTGCCGAAAGCAGAGGCGGGCCAAAGCCCTGTTTCTGTATTAAGGGATAGGAATTTGTAAGAATGTGTGGTTGCGGGCGTGACTATGTTATCGGGATAAGTTGTGAGGAAGCCATGGGAGTTTTTCAGAGCTTTCAATTCGGATTCGGATAACACGGCTGCAAATCCATGGAAGGCATTGTTGTAAGTGTAAACAAGCTTCGATTCGAGTGTTTCTGAGTTAACAGAGTGAAGCAGGGAAGAATACCAAGAATGGTGATTGGTGAATGGGATAGGCATGACGGATTTGTCCATGTGGACAATGTAGGTTGATCTTTGATCTTCTGAAATGCCATGATGAGCT
Source organism: Stenogyne calaminthoides (assembly GCA_037126765.1). Classification (NCBI taxonomy): domain Eukaryota; kingdom Viridiplantae; phylum Streptophyta; class Magnoliopsida; order Lamiales; family Lamiaceae; genus Stenogyne; species Stenogyne calaminthoides. The sequence goes on along the minus strand of JBBCBC010000029.1, from coordinate 29,313,870 downwards.
AACAAAAACAGAGGAACAAGGATTAGAGCAACTCTCAGAAGCTGCTTCATTTTTTATTTTTGAACTGCATATGAAGAGAAATGGCATTCAGCTTTGTAAGTTGATCTTTTGGTTCTAATCAAGACACGTTTCTTCTTTTCCAAATTTGCTCATTTATTGCTTCTTATCTATTCATTTTTTATTTTTGAACTGCATATGAAGAGAAATGGCATTCAGCTTTGTAAGTTGATCCTTTGGTTCTAATCAAGACACGTTTCTTCTTTTCCAAATTTGCTCATTTATTGCATCTTATCTATTCAATGTTTTCACTGCTCATTGGTATGATATTGTCCGCTTTGGGTCAAGTCCGCAGGAATTTATTTTTGGACATCTCCCAAAAGGCCTCGTACCAATTGAGTTAGTGTTCATCCTAATAAACCCTATGATCCTCCCATATTATTCCGATGTGGATATTGTTTGATACCCCAACAAATAGCGACCAAACGGGCCAGACCCTACTGTTTCTATTCAAGAGAATCACACAATGATCTTAACAGATGAGAAATCGAGAGTAATTTGTTACTCCCTTCGTTCCCTAATTTGATTGAATATTTACTACGCAATCGATAGTTTTTATTGGCCTATATGCAAAATAAAAGTAATCTGTCTTTGTCGGACGGGGTAGGAGTAGATAATATCTTGTTTTCCGATTTTCTGAGATGTTAGAAAAACATTTAATTTACCACCTAGTTGAGTAGCAATGTGGATAAGCTAAAATGTCATGATACTTTCTCCGTCCATAAAGATAATCATATTTAAAATTTTACACAAACCAATAAAACATCATTTATCGTGCACACAGTCCTGAATTTTACCTATAAAGTCCGTGATATTATTAAAACAAAATGGGGTATTAAGTAGGGGCATTTCAAATAATTTACACATTTTAAACATAGAAGTGACTAAAATTTAAAACCTAAAAAATAAACTGGACTATCTTTGTTGGGGGAACAATTTGTACTTAGTAGGTCGGGTCCATAAATGAACAAGTTAGGGAAATTTAGCTCTCCCAGCTACAGTTATCTCATTCATTGGACTTTATGAACGATGGTCATGTCTCTGGTCCATGGACCACTATGCAGCTTATATGCACATGGTCTCACAAATGAGAATCGAGATATTTTATTTTAAAATTATTTTCCAGTACCTATTTGAATTAATAAATTGCCGACACATGTTTTTAAAATATTCAGAATTTTTGCTGTGCATCACTTATAGTATTAACTATTAAGTGGAACTTTAAAGCAAACGTGCATGATAAAGTTTGAAGGCAAATTTTTATGTATGCCATTATCAAAGGAGTGGAAAAAATTAAACATAGAACATTGTTGTGTATGATAATGCACAAAATCTCCCGTATTTCATTCTTAAATTCGAAGTAAATTTAGCCAATTACTGCATAAATTGCAAGTATTTAGCATAATTAAAGCATTCGAAGTACTCAAATGCAAGAAATTATGACACACAATCAACTAAAAACTTAATGTCCTAATTTGCTAGCCCAAAATGAAAGTGCCCTTAAATTGCTGCCTCTAAAGTTAGTGTCCTAAAAACCCTTAACCTCGGAATAACTCTGGAAATTTTGTATTATTGTGCAAAAAGACCTTCCCTCTTTAAAAGCTGGCGATTAAGAAAAGTTTGCACGTTTGTTTCAACATATATGCAGCTCCAAAATTGCATTTAATTACACTGCTTCAAGAGCATTTCCCTTTATGATAATGACACAAGATAATAAACTATGAACACTTGCAAGAATGATCCTCTAAAGATCAATGAACGACGGCGAAAGCTAATCATCATGAATATTGGAAACCCCGGGAGAAACCACAATTGGACTTCTTACAGTGTGCTTCCCGTTCACTTCAATCCAAGTGATTGAGCCGTGCGCGACAACAGACTCATTGTTACTCCTATAACCAATGGTAACAGAATACCTCTGCCTCTCATATTTCTTCCGGAACTCTAATGTTTCCGGTGACACTGTGATCGTAGAGGCCCTTCGGTTTCTCCACCTTCACTCTATATGTGGCTGCATTGCTGCCTACGTTCGTGACTGTCCTTTTGAATCTCTCTGTAATTGTGGTTCTGTTTTCTTGAACTTCGTACAGAGCAATGAAAGACGGGTAGTTCAAGTCCGAGGATGGATTTGAGCAATTGTAGCTTGATCTTATGATGGTCCGAGTTTGTTCGGGGCTGAAACCCATGGAACAAACGAGATTGACATAATCTTGCACGGATTCATCGTACACGAGCCCTGGATCAAGTGCCCTATTCGGATCAACTTGACCCGATCCAATGCCTAAAGGGGTGGCAACTTGATAATTAAGCCCCATGTCCTCGATCCGTTCCTTAGTGTTATCGCGTGGATTTGCAGTTGTCATCATCGCGGATTGTATAGCCGCTAGGGCTCCAATCGGGATGAGCCGATTTGAGGAGTGCCGCGATTCCAGAGATATGAGGGCATGCCATCGATGCACCTGATAAGAAAGTGTAGTTGCTTTCGAGGATTATATTCCTGCCAATTCTTGCTCCCGAAGTGTAGGAATAGGAAGAGGCTAGAATTAGAACTCCTGGGGCCATAATGTCTGGTTTCAGAATTCCAGGGAAGGTTCTAGAAGGCCCTCGGGACGAGAAGTCCGCTAGGGCAGGGGCAGCTCTCGGCTCTGTCCCGAGTAAAGTCTCTAGGAAAGTGATGCTCGCTGTTGGCGTAGTATCACTTTCTGATGCGTAATTGATTACGTCTTGTGCTTCTGAGACCGTGATCACAACTCCGAGGTAAGGATACGCGTCGGATTGGAGTAGGGTCGCGTCTTCGGAGACGATGATAGCTGCTCGGATATTAGAGTGGAATAGATCATCCATTAGGGAAGAAAACCTTGAACTATCATCAGTTAAATTGCATATGATGATGCTTTGATCAGGGTACTTCGGCTAGTGATTCCCTCGGCGAGCACGGAGATAACGTCTTGTTGTAAACGAGAGGCGAACTTTCGACTATGGCTCTTGCAGGAAATAGAGTCCATCCTCGGATGGACTTACCGTTTCTGAGAGTCAATTACCGAAAACCACCGATCAATAGTCCCTGCCGCGACTACGAAAGACCCCATCTAGCAGGGACGCGAATCTGGGGCCGCGATTTCCTGCCGAGGCGGAGATGAGAATTCCCTTTTCCCTATCGCCAAATCCGGCTATCGCAATCGGATTTTCGTACATATGAACATGACCATAGCTCAGGGAAATCGAGATTATATCAACACCATCTGCCACAGCTTGATCAATGCCTACATGTAAGGATGAAAAAGAATCAAACATTTTTCATTCGATTTGGTATTTGTATTCGAATATTATGATTCGAATTCGAAATGTTCAAATTATATTCGATTTTCAGTATTCACGAATGTTCGATTAGTTTTCTAATTTAATACATAATGAGTTGGTGTTATAGTATAATAACTAACAAATGTTCAATCAAACAACTAATACTATCAACTAATACCTTTTAATAGAACAACTAATACCTTTTAATAGAACAACTAATACTATCAAATACAAAAATTCGAAATAGTTTACATCCCTACCTGCAAGTGTGTCGGATTCATAGCCTCCTTCGTTCCAAAGTACCTTATACACAGCCAGACGAGCACGAGGAGCAGCGCCCCTGGCCGTTCCAGGGGCGTACCCGAAGAAGGAAACGCCATAGACGTAGTTTCCCGAGGCCGTGGAGGCAACATGCGTGCCGTGACCTGTCCCATCCCTAGCCGAATTTGTTGCATAAAGAAGAATTGAATCCTTCACCTGCCTGCCGGCAACTTCCCTTCCACCTCGCCGGAATTTCCGTCATTCCATTGTCGTTAAAACTCGGGCTCTCCGGCCAGATCCCGGAATCCACCACACCGATGATCACATCTTTGCCGTAATTGGAAGCTGGCCATAGCCCTGTTGCTGTATTACGGGACAGGAAATTGTAAGAATGTGTGGTGTGGGGCGTGACTTTGTTATCGGGATAAGCTGTGAGGAAGCCATGGGTGTTTTTCAGAGCTTTCAATTCGGATTCGGACAATACTGCTGCAAATCCATGGAAGGCGTTGTTGTAAGTGTAAATGAGGTTGGATTCTGATTTAACGGATTGAAGGAGGGAAGAATACCAGGAATGGTGATTGGAGAATGGAGTAGGCATGATGGATTTGTCCATATGGACAATGTATGTTGATTGTTTTTCTGAATTTCCATGATGAGTTTGGAAAAACAGAGTAAAAAGTGTGATGATAATTAAGATATCACCGTTAATGAGGTGATGAGAGGATATTCCACTATATATTAAGATACAATTACAACAATCAAGACCAAGAATTAAGGAAAGGTCAAACAGAATTAAATACAAGATCTAATCTATAATTACAAAAGCAATTATCATTAATATACATATCAATTATCCATAATACCCCAAGAAAGCCCTTTTTCTAGGGGTGAAAAAACGCCAAGCTTGGAACGAAGAAGCTCAAAAAATAAAACGAGGCGACTCTTGGTGAAAATATCTGCCAAATTTGAAGATGAGATGGAACAAAACGCGAAATCTTCCCAGAGGAAACTAGTTCACGAACAAAGTGATAGTCCACGTTTGTGAGCAATTGGATTCTCGACCGATAAAAATAACACTCTTGTTGTCACACAAGAGTTCAGGATCGGGAGATTTTTTACCCGGAGCTCACCGAGAAGATTGGTGAGCCAAACAATTTCTGTCAATTTGCCATAGCACGGTATTCGATTCACAACTCGGCGAAGCCATCAGAGGTTGTTTTCTTTGCACTCCAAGAGATGAGATTTCGGATAACCGCACGTCGGGTTTCAATGCAATCTAAAGATAATCAAATCATCAGTACCCAATGACCATGGAATAAAGGATAAGCCAAAGTGGATTGTTGTCACATAACTTAAAAATCCGCTAAAACATTAAAATGATCATCTGGGTTGAAGAAATTCTAACAACATTCACAAAGATTAAATAATACAAGAGCCCCAACTAAAGAAGGAGATATAAGGGGATCGGGAACTAATTTGAATTACCAAAACCTCTCCAATGGAATGGGTGAAACCGGTTTGAATCCAATAGTTTTGCCTTCGCTCCAAAATGTCAATGATATTTCGCTGGACCAACAAAAAAAACCATCCAAGCACGATCAAGACCAAACGAGAAATAGTTAAGACGCCCCAAATCCTTAATAGCAAATTCATATGGACAATGCATGAATGTTTTGAGCATGTCACCATCATTTCTGTTCTGATTATATCATCTACGATAAGAGTAGATAGAGAATAGAAGACCTGAATGAGATAGAACAAAGATGAGTCGATCGACTGCCAAATCCCAAGTCAAGAGATATGTACTAAATCGTTGAAACCAAGCAAGAGGGGCTTGTTTCGCACCATACAACTGCTTCTTTAGGCGACAAACATGATCAGAAAAAACGGATCAACAAATCCGGAGGTTGAGCCATGAAAACCGGTTTGTCAAGAAATCCATTGAGAAATGCATTCTAAGACATCTAACCGATGCAACGACTAATTGAGATCGCATAACAAGAGCAAGAATAACTTGAACAAACATGAATGATGAAAATCAGCCCCGAACTCCGAGTAAACCCCCGTGCCACAAGACGAGCTTTATGACGTTCAATAAGGCCATCGAGAATGAAACTTGGTCCGAAAAACCCACCAACCAACAATATTAGTTTAATCAAGGTACAAGATCCCACGTCTTCTTTTTAAACCATTCCGAGATTTGGCTCCTCTGTTTAGCTAGCAATCATGAGAGGATAGCAAAGCATCAACTTTGAACACCCCTATCTCCATTGGACGGGCCCCGCTCTTTCTCGGCCGGCGGAAAATTTAAAATGGAGTTTTCCTCATCATCCGCCCACCAAAGTTGGGATGACCCACCATCCAAAAACTCAGAAATCCAAATTGGACTACAGAAAGGAAAACATACTCATCAAATTGAGCATGCCTAAAAAGACCCGAGAAGGCGAGGCAACAAAATCCCTTATGAGTGCTATTGTACCCAAGAAAGATTAACAATTTTGGGTGCCAACTTGTGTTCAAAGATAGCCCTCAAAAATGGATAAACTCGACAACCTAATTATTTAAAATTGGCATAGTTTGAATCGATCCAAAAAAGCTCAAAGGGAGACTTGTTAGACAAAGACAGATGAGATGAGCGCACGATTAATAACATAAATCTACAACGGGCAAAAGCATCAAACCACAACGAGACAGAGCATGTGAATGAAATAACATAGAAATTTCAATTTAAATATGTCTATGCTTACGCTCGCCCCATTCTTTGGGAGAGGAGTGTATGGACACGAGAGACGATGAAGAATGCCATGTAGTGACATAAATTCACGGACTCTAGAATTCACAAATTTTGTGCCACCGTCACTTTGAAAAACCTTGATTTTTCTTGAAAAAAGTCGAAAAGCGAGACAAAGGCATGAAATTTCACCAAAATATCATAAAATTTAGACTTAGCACGAAGGGGATAAATCCAAGAGAAACGAGAATGATCATCCACAAAAGCAATATAATATTTAAACCCATCAGACTAAATAACTGGAGCCGGGCCCCACAGATCACAATGGACTAAGTCAAGCACTGCATCAACACGTTTTTCATTTAACAAAAAAGTAAACGCTTGTTTTTAAATAACCGACAAGAGGAACAAAGTGTAGGAGTTGGTAATAAAGAAGTAATAGACAACTGGCCTAACTTTTACAATAAAGAAATAATAGTAAACGGGACATGCCCCAAACGAAGATGCCATAAATCAAAGCTAGCCTTCAAGTCTTTATTCTTAATTAATTGTCAACTAAATTTCAAGCAAATATAGAACTTTATCACACCTTCCTCGAGCCATAATTTTCTTTGTCACCCTGGCTTACGAACAATGAAAGAACTTATCGAGAACACAACGTCAACAGGGTAATCAACAGTCAACTTAGAAATAGATAATAAGTTCTAAGTAATATGTGGCACAACCAATACATCCAACAATTTTACATCCCTAGATAATTTAGAGATGCCAATATGCGAAATATTTAAAGCGTAAACCATTACCAAAACAACCCGATAAGGTCCGGTTCAAGAAGATGTCCGATTCATTAAATAGTAAATCGAAACCGAAAAGTGATTAAAGGCCCGGCAAGATTGACCAACTAATCAATAAATTGAGGGCATTTATTCGGTTCAATGGCGTGTGGAGGAGGAATTCGGTGACTTGTTTCTACCCGAATGTTAAAAGTTAGAATACAAAATTTCGCCTCATTGTGACCTTTTTAGATTACCCTACTCCACCGGTCGTGAAAATGAACGCCGAAGATTTCTCATCTCAAACCGACGATTGATGAATAAGGTGCTTCATTTAATAGGTCAACCATTCGCGTCTTTAGGCAAATTGAATGCCTAACCCTCGTAAGAACCAATAGTTTTGTCGGATCAATAGGGCTCCAATTGCCGAAAGTTGATCACATAAGTTTTTAAATTTCCGCCATAGTCGCCCACCGAGAGATCACCCTTCCAAGAAGAGAAGCAACTCCTCACGTTATGGGTGTGAAGAAGCGGATGAGTCGAGAACGCCGCAAGAAGCGTTAGCCGAAAGGTTTGACAATCGAGAACCTCGGATGAAAAAATGTTTTTATCATTTTGTTTTCATGCGCCATGCAAAAACGCCGGAAAAAAAATCGTGATTGTGGGGGATGGAGCCCCAATCGATCCATCAAGAAAACCCATTAGATCGTGAATGACTTGGCGATACCATTCAAGTTTGGGTTCCATTTGATTGGCACCATAGAGAGCATGGTGTTAACAGCCAGAGGGTCGGGGGTTGCAAAAATCGAGAAGAGAAGAAGATGGAGCGTTGAGGCTGGTTGGGAGGATTAGGGTTTGGGAGGGAAGGGAGAAGAAGATGACGGAAAATCTTGCTAGAGGAGACGAGTCTAGCAAAAACGGCGCAGAGGGGAGGGGACCAATACGACGGCAAATAAAAGGAAGCCATTGGGTCGTCCAAAATTTTAGGTATTAGAATCGGAGGCTTTGATTTTAATTAGGATATCACCGGAATGAGGTGATGAGAGGATATTCCACTATATATAAAGATACAATTACAACAATCAAGATCAAGAATTAAGGAAAGGTCAAACAGAATTAAATACAAGATCTAATCTATAATTACAAAAGCAATTATCATTAATATACATATCAATTATCCTTAATAAAAAGAAACAGAGGAAATGTTGTGAGCTGCTGCTTCATGTGTGTGTTTTTATTTTTTTATTATGCACTGAATATGAACAGAAATGAGAATCAGCTTTGTATGTTATTATTGGTTGGTTTTAATCAAGACACGTTTCTTCTTTTTCGAATTTGCTCGTTTATTGCATCTTATCTATCTCATTGCTCTTTCTGGAAAATTTAAAATGGCGAACCCCACCGTTGGACCCACCATCTCATAAGACTACATGTCAGTATAGGGGCGGGAGCCCATTAACAATCTTGGGTAAAATTCTCCAAAGGTAAAAACTCTATGTAATTATTTAATTTAGTCATTAATACAAGTTATACAACTTAGGCATTAACTAGTGATAATATTTCATTTATGTATCGTATACTCCATCCGTCTCATTCTTTAAGCCCTTTTTGCCATTTTTTTTGTCCCAATTTTTAAGCATTATTTTCTAAAATGGAAATACACTTTATCACATCACTTTATCATTTTATCACATAAAATATTAATAAACAATTATTTTTACCTCCAACTACTCATCACTTTATCACATAAAATATTAATAAATAACTTTTTATACTCTCAACACTTTATTATTTTATTATTATTCTCATAAATCCTTACGAACAATTAAAAAGGACTTAAAAAATGGGACGGAAGTAGTATTAAATAGTAAAATAAAAGTGAAAAGGTCCAACTAAAATAAGGAATTCGGTGGCGTGTGGGGGGAGGAATTCGGTGACTTGTATTTGTTAAAAGTACAAAAGTGACCTTTGCCCTACTCCACGTGAGATTTTCTTGAATATACTTCAGTTTCTTTATAATCTCGTCTCGTGGACTCACCTATAAAAGTGTGCTCATTAGAAATTATTTTAGAAAAAGAAGCCAAAAAAAAATGTTTTTATCATCTTTTTAATGCGCCTAAGAAAAAAAAAAGGAAAAGGTAGATCGTAAACGTGTTGTTTCGAACCAATTTATGTTGGATGAAGTGAGAGTGTAACTAATCTTCTTTATTTAAGAAAAAAATGGAGAAGTTGAATTTCATACTATTAATATCTTTTTTTTAAAATTAATATTATATGCTTGAATTTTATTAGTAGACCTAACGCATATAATTTTTATTGGAGTAACACTCCCGAGAACCAAGTTCATACTATGAACCCTAATTTAATATGATCAATTTTAATACCGGTCTTGGCGCTTCTCTCTCTCTCGTGAAATCGCCGAAATTCCCAAAATTTCACGCCCACAGTCACGTCATCTCACGGTCATTCCATGTCATATATATAGCAGTGATAGTTTTTCTGAGTAACAGTGATAGTTTTTCTGAGTAACATTGATAGTTTATGTATAACAGTGAAACTTATTATAGCATATAGTGACCGTGATAATTTTTCTGAGTAACAGTGATAGTTTTTATATATAACAGTGATAGTTTATGTGTAACCGTGAAACTTATTATAGCATATAGTGACAAACGATAGTTTTTTAAAAGAATAGTGATAGTTTTTTTCGAAAGAATAGTGATAGTTTTTCCGAAAGAATAAATAGCTTTATAAAACTATTATATAATGTCGTCAGCGTCAAAACGCCGACCAATGCGTCGCGACAACAAGCGTGCATGGGGAGGGAAGGGGATGAGTCGCACGTGGCAGCGTGAGGGGAGGGTCGCGGGCGGCAAAGGGAGGGTGGTCGCGACGGGTTTCTTGGTGGAGGGAGGAGGGGTCGCGCTCCAGTATATATATTTGACCCATTTATTGTGTATGAGTCAAATTTGACCCGGGTTCATAGCATGAACCAGGTCTACACAAATTTTTGTCTTTTTATTGGGCGGGTCTCTTGTGCACCCAAATGCACCATACACTCATGCAATTAAATGACTCATTTAAAAAAATTACTTAACCTATTGAATATATTAAACATGTTCTGTATTTACATATACGTTGAGTCTTTTTTTCATAGGGTGGCACTCCACGTCTGTGAATTGGTCGAAAAATTAAAATTTTCAAACTTTTAAAGGAGTGATGTGCTAATTCCTGGGGAATTTTTGAATGTTTCGAGCAAAAAGGACTAAAATTTATACCTTCAAAACTAGTAGTAAAAATTTACAAGACTAAAAGTTGAATCACCTAGATTAGTGAAACTAACTTAGATGCTCAAACTCAATCGACTTTGCTCACACTAAAGCCGGCCGGCTAGTATTCAATTGGAATCCTTGTCTAAAATAAAGCATTTCCAACCAACGTATTTTCAGTTTCTGAAATTAAACCATATAAGATATAGGTCTCTGAAATTCAGAACAAAACAGAGACAATTTGAGGAATTTAGTAGTACGGAAATCAAAATAACTGGGCTGAATTTACATAAATTTATATTAAACTCAAATTTTAGAGACTAAATCTTAATATTTAATCATCAAAACTTACCGATTTTTTTGAAGGCCCTTATCGAAGGAAAAGAGAGTGATATTCACCATTGTTATAGCAACAAACTCTACATACAGCTCTAACTTAAAACTAAAGATCACACAGATACCTACATACCACAACAGTTGCATAGTGTAAAAATTCAGCACACTAAGCACATAAAATCCAGCACTCATAGTGCACAAAATACCAATGGGGAATAAAAAATAATATATTTTTGTAAATAAGAATATACATGATAGTCCCAAAAAATGATTCTCACAACAGGGACTTTAATATAGTACAGATATACATATAAATAGTTTGCAGTGGGAAGACAGCATACTTCTGTTGGTAAGTTCCACTAAGTGTATAAATAAACATAAGTACATTCCAAAAACATCATGTGCAATACATCAAAAGACAAAGATCTTTTGGTTAGGGGTCAAGAACTTTCAATCTATATATATATATATTCATTATGGTGGAAGAATCAAATTTGAGCAAATAATTGAATAAATTTGAAAAAAACATGATATTTAGAACCAACAGATCACACTATAAAGCTTAATCTCATTTCTGTTCATAATTAGAGCTAAAAAGAAAATGAAGCAGCTTAAAACAGTTCCTCTGTTTCTATGTACTCTGTTTTTGGTAGCTCATCATGGGATTTCAGAAAAACAATCAACATACATTGTTCATATGGACAAATCCATCATGCCTTTGCCATTCACCAATCACCATTCTTGGTATTCTTCCCTGCTTCATTCCGTTAAATCAGAAAAACTCGAATCCAGGCTTGTTTACACTTACAACAATGCCTTCCATGGATTCGCAGCGGTGTTGTCCGAATCCCAATTGGAAGCTCTGAACAACTCCCATGGCTTCCTCACAGCTTATCCCGATAACAAAGTCACACCCGACACCACACATTCTTACAAATTCCTGTCCCTTAATACAGCAACAGGGCTATGGCCAGCTTCTGATTACGGCAAAGATGTGATCATCGGTGTCGTGGATACAGGAATCTGGCCCGAAAGCCCGAGTTTTAACGACGACGGAATGTCCAAAGTTCCGGCGAGGTGGAAGGGAAGTTGCCAGGGAGGTGAAAGATTCAATTCCTCTTTGTGCAACCAAAAAATCGTTGGAGCTAAATATTTCAGTGAAGGAATTAGAGCAGCTAATCCTGGTTTAATCAACACTACGAATTCGGCCAGGGATACGAGCGGTCACGGCACGCACGTGACGTCCACGGCCGCAGGAAACTACGTCGACGATGTTTCCTTCTTCGGGTACGCCCCTGGAACGGCCAGAGGCGTTGCTCCTCGTGCTCTTCTGGCCGTGTATAAGGTACTTTGGAACGAAGGAGGCTACGAATCCGACTTACTTGCAGGCATTGATCAAGCTGTGGCAGACGGTGTTGACATAATCTCGATTTCCCTGAGTACTACTCATGTTCGTTTGTACGAAAATCCGATTGCGATAGCAGGGTTTGGTGCCAGGGAAAAGGGAATTCTCGTCTCCGTCTCGGCAGGAAATCAGGGCCCCGAATTCTCAACCTTGGTGGACGGCGTCCCGTGGTCTTTCGCAGTCGCGGCGGGGACTATTGACCGGTGGTTTTCCGGTACTTTGACTCTAGGAAACGGTAAGTCCATCCGAGGATGGACTATGTTTCCAGCAAGAGCCGTGGTCGAAAGTTCACGTCTCGTCTACGACGAGCGATTATCTCCTTGCTTTCCGAGGGAATACATAGCAGCGTTCCCTGATGATAGCATCATTATATGCAACTTAACTGATAGTAGTTCGAGTTTCTCCATCATAATGAATGATCTATCACGGTCGAATGTCCGCGCAGCTATCATCATCTCCGAAGATACGACCCTACTCCGATCCGACACGTTTCCTTACCCCGGAGTCGTGATCACGGCCTCAGAAGCACAGGACGTCATCAATTACGCGTCGAATAGTGAAACTTCAACAGCAAGCATTAGTTTCCTGGAGACTTTAGTCGGGACAGAGCCAAGAGCTGCCCCTGCCCTGGCGGACTTCTCGTCCCGAGGGCCTTCTAGAACCTACCCCGGGATACTGAAACCCGACATTACGTCCCCAGGAGTTCTAATTCTAGCCTCTTCCTATCCTTACACTTCGGGAGCAAGAATTGGCAGGAATATAATCCTCGAAAGCAACTACACTTTCTTATCAGGTACATCGATGGCATGCCCTCATATCTCCGGAATCGCGGCACTCCTCAAATCGGCTCATCCCGATTGGAGCCCCGCGGCCATCCAATCTGCGATGATGACAACTGCAAATAAGCGATAACACTAAAGAACGGATCAAGGACATGGGGCTTAATTATCAAGTTGCCACCCCTTTAGGCATTGGGTCGGGTCAAGTTGATCCGAACCGAGCGCTTGATCCAGGGCTCGTGTACGATGCATCCGTGCAAGATTATGTCAATCTTATTTGTTCCATGGGCTTCAGCCCCGAACAAACTCGGACCATCATAAGATCGAGCTACAATTGCTCGGATCCATCCTCGGACTTGAACTACCCGAGTTTCATTGCTCTGTACGAAGTTCAAGAAAACAGAACTGCGATTACACAGAGATTCAAGAGGACTGTCACGAACGTAGGCAACGGAGCAGCCATGTATAGAGTGAAGGTGGAGACACCGAAGGGGTGCAGGATCACGGTATCGCCGGAAACATTAGTGTTCGAAAAGAAATATGAGAAGCAGAGGTATTCTGTTAGCATTGGTTATAGGAGTAACAACGAGTCTGTCGTCGCGCACGGCTCAATCACTTGGGTTGAAGTGAATGGGAAGCACACTGTAAGAGTCCCATTGTAATTTCTCCAAGTGTTGGTACTAATGAGTAGCTTTCGCCATTGTTTGTTGATCTTTACTGGACCATTCTTCTAAGTTTTCATAATTTATTATCCTGTCATTATCATAAAGGCAAATGTTCTTCAGGTTGGGTGAAATCACGTCAAAAACTATCCCTCTATCCACAAAATTCGTCGTAAAATTCCTATATCAACTAAGATTCCCAATCACATCAAAAAACTATATATATCAAATACAACAAGAAACCAAATTTATTATTCGTTTATCATTTTTGATACAATAAGAGATTAAAATTACAAAGGAAAAATATATGTTCTTTGACAAACACTCATATAAAACGGTCTCCTGCATGAGACGGGGCCTCTCCCAAAGTGTTAAAGCATCAATGCTCAACTTATGCCCCGTCTCATCGTGAGACCGTCTTATGCAAATGTGTCTCATGTTCTTTTACCAGGAAGAGAGCATTGTCAATTGATGCCTTAATTTGTCATCTAACAACCACTCATCCTCGACCACGACATGGCCTCAATTCACACACCTACACAACCTGAAGGATCAAAGTACCCTTTGTGGAGTTGATATCTAAAGACACAAGGTATATAAGCACCTTTATTTGTTTTACTAGGTAAGTTATCCATTGGTGTTCTACATTTTCTGACAATACATTCTTGCTCATTAAATTTGGGCCGACTTGACGGAGCTCCCTCCAGGCCGATTTTGCGGAGGTTTCAGCAACTCTCACGGGGATCTTTGGTCGTTGCTCCGCTGTTACTTTCCTCTCTGATTTTGGCAACCCGAAGGATTCGTTTAGGTGCATTTCTGCTTCGTCCTTCTCTTTTTATCTTTGTTTGACGTGGGATTTGTTTCGCCCCACATCATCACGTTTTCCTGAGTTTTCTCACTACTAATTTCCAAGATGTTAGGCAAACATTTAATTTGTTTGCTCAATCATTGAATTAGCTACATGATCATATGTATAAATGTCACAATTCTGGAGGGGCTCAATAAATCAAACTAGTTGTAGTATTAAATTATTAGCTGTCAGCCCCATTTTATCTCATTTGTTGGACTTTATAGTGAATGATCACGCCTCTGGTGGTCTGTGGACCGTTGCTTGCGCCACCTTCATTCATATCTCTGGGTCCCACAAACGAAAATTGGGACACCTATTTTAAAGTTGTGTTGGGTCTCTTATTTGAATTATTATTAAAATATCATCACATATATCCAAAATATTCATTTTTTTTTTGTAGTTAGGCATCATTTACAGAGTGTGTGGACTGTGAACTGTGAAGTGGAAGTATAAAATTAACGTGACAAAAATGAAATAAATTGAATGAATGATGAAACACGAATAGAGGATATGATTGACACAAAATCGAAAACAAAAAATGATGCTAATAATATCTATACATATATATCTATGTAATTATATCTATTTTTATATATACCCCTCTGATAAAATAAATAATGAGATTTAATCTCCAAAACCACTTGGTTCTCTCAAACTTACCTGCATTGCACGTGACAAGGCAATTTTAGAGCAACTGCAGTTCATTTAGCAACCAGAAAAGAACCTGCAATTATATTATTTCTGGCAAAATTTCACTACAAAATAAATCATGTTCAATAAACTTGTAATGCAGTTCTGAGATACACAGCAACCTTAGATACTATTACAACAGAGACACTGTCCAACAAATAAATTAAATCCGCAAGGATATATACTATCTTCTTCCCCAAAAACGCTCGATTATCAAACATCACAAATGAATCATAACGAATATTTGTATCTTAACAACCTTAATAAATATCTACTATACGACATGTAATAATGAGCACTCACGTATGATTGTACTCAAATGCTGAGGGCAAAAACGGTATTTACATAAGATAGCAGTGTACCAATAGTAAAAGATACTGCAGGGGACGCCTTTTGCTATTGCTCGTCATCAGTTTCTTGCTTCCTTAACGAAGTGGTGTCAGTTTGGGCGATGCTGCTCTCGTATCCACTACTATCACCTGGCTCAGTTACGCGTTTCTCAACTATTGGTTGTGATCGTCCATGTTCCTTTCCAGCCCTACGATCCTGTAATTAATCGAAGAAACATACACAGCTGCTTTAATAACCAAAATGCACGTATTTTAGCATCTTATTACACATAGTTTATTTCGTGCTGCACCTGATGAAGATAAACTCCAAAAACACAAACGTACACGTGGATAAGGCACATAGTATAAATGTATTAAATCAATTTTTTATTTTATTTTTATTTTTTATAATCAGAGCAACTACTTAATGTCATGGTCACACTCAGGTTTCAGCACAAATGTAGTGACCACAACTCTTAAGAGGGTGTTTGGTTCAAATTCGTCAAATCATTCGACTGCTCCTCAACCAACAAGTTTTTAATCCCTTTTATTCCAAGATTATCACAAAACGTTAACAGTGGCATCATTCTCATTGTAATTCATTATTCAATGATTCTCAATATCATTCCCATTGAACAATTTGAATCGGGTGCCCCCCTAATGTGAAAATAAATATTTTTTTTGAAAGAGCTTCCAATTCAGATTCGTAGCATATGTAATGCTTATGAACGTCTAACAACCATGTTGTGCGAGTGGATAATAATTGATACCAAAGCATAAGCAATTTAATCAACTGTTGTAAAAGGGTCTGGAGTTTACAGCTTGAGGAAGGACTACCTAATGGCTAATGATGATGAGTTGAACTTAAGAAAGTGGACTAGTTAGATGATGAAAACTTACTTCACGGAAAGGAAAATCGTCAGCCTCTAGCATGTGCACTACATGCCCCATTTTTGGCCTCTTCTGAGCATTCGGGTCAACACATCGCAAGGCTACCAAAAGGGTACGTTTCAATGATCTTGAAGAAGGCTTCTCTGGTAACTTAGGATCCAAAACTCCCTCCGAATTCCGATTGGAGACCATTGCTTTAAGCCAATCGACAAGGTTTACCTGAAAAATAATTGACTCACTAAATATATACAAGTAATCGAAAAAAATATTGCAAAATGAAGTAAATTCTCTGGTAGCATATATATACCTCCCCTGGAGCACGGCTATAATCCACCGGGTTCCTCCCAGTAAGAATTTCCATTATAAGAATGCCAAAACTATACACGTCACTTCTCTCGTTCAACA
Organism: Stenogyne calaminthoides; assembly: GCA_037126765.1. NCBI lineage: Eukaryota > Viridiplantae > Streptophyta > Magnoliopsida > Lamiales > Lamiaceae > Stenogyne > Stenogyne calaminthoides. The sequence goes on along the minus strand of JBBCBC010000029.1, from coordinate 29,297,132 downwards.
TGCCTGTGCTGGCATATTCTGGAGCAACGTAGCTGGAAACGAGAAGCAAAATGACAGTTATATATATCCTTCATTTTTATCGAAATTATATATCTTTTGAGGTATAGGACATACCCAAATGTTCCCATAACTCGTGTGGTGATGTAACTCTTTTCGGAGCCTATCAGCTTCGCAAGACCAAAATCGGATACCTTAGCATTCCAATGTCTGTCCAATAAAATGTTGCTCGATTTTATGTCACGATGAACTACCTTAGGTTCAAGACATTCATGCAGATAGGTCAACCTGAGATCACCATCAAGTTTAAGTCATAAAAGGGATTGACAATGGGCTCGTATTGATGGAATGGTTTTTACGCATTTACCCCTTTGCAGTTCCGAGTATGATGTTCATTCGGATATCCCATGTAAGAGGGCTGCATGGTCCTACATCTCCATGAATCCACTGTTCTAAGTTCCCATTGTTGACATACTCGTACACAAGCATCCTGAAAAACGAAAAAGGTGAAACTTACATATGTACTAAACTACTAATTAAGGTCAGCATTAGAAATAACACAATCAGTTCTGCATTCTTTGCATATATTAATCCTGAATCTTAAGACAAAATTAATTACCTGTGAGTTCCTTCAGCACAATAGCCAAGCAACCTCACTAAATTCTTATGTCGAACTCGTCCAATTGCTTCAACTTCAACCTTAAATTCTCTCTCTGCTTGACCCCTGAACAAATTGAACCCTCAATCAAGAACACAAACATCATCTTCTACGGTGGTTTTTGCAATTGTAAACCCAAAATCACTTTTTGTTATCCAAAAAAGCTAAGTCCACAAAAAAAAAAAAAAAAAAATTTGATTCTCACTATTCAATCAAGTTCCCAAACACCCCCTAAATATGCAAACCAACAAATCCAACTATTGGCTTCCTTTTAAACAGAGATCCCTCTTTTTTCCTTCTCATTCCTCCATCAAAACACGTGCATAGTTGCTTACTATCCTAAACCATAATCAAAACAGCAAAATTCATCCACAGACTAAGTAGAACTCACCACAGAACTTATCAACATATCAATTGACATGTTCAACATAAGCAATTATGACCATATGACATCAAAACCACAATAAAACCTCAGAAAATTATCAAAGTTGTTGCATCAAATACCTGTTATTGAGCAAATTCTTGACAGCCACACTAGTATTATCATCGAAAACCCCTCTGTAAACAATCCCATACCCACCTTCCCCAATCACATTCTCATCAGCAAAACTGTTAGTCGCTTTCTCAAGCTCCCTCAATGTATACCAATGGCCCCACCCCAAATGCGACACCTCCGGGCCCTGACCCGCCTCCCCACCGCCCCGGGCCTCCCCACTCCCGTGGCCCGACCCGGAATCCGTTCCCCCCTTGTACGAGACCCTGTTCTCCTTCCCGGTCTCAATTTGGATCCCCTGCCCCTCAATCGGGTCAATTTCCGGAACCGGGTCCGATCCGCGCGCCGACAATTTCGGATCGGCGTCGTGCTTCCGGGTCGGGTCGATCCGGATTTCCTGAATCTCTCTGGAAACTTTGGGGATTGTGGAATTCTTGTGGGGTAATGAGAGGGGGGTTTTCTTGTTTCGCCGCGATGTGAACCAGAGGGAGATTAGGAAGAGCAGGATGACGAAGGCGGCGCCGACGCAGATTCCGAGGACGACCCATAAACGGAGGCCGAAAATTGAGGTCCGCTTGGAGAGCTGGTCGTTGAGAAACGCCGGTTTTCCATCGGACATTTCTTATCAGTGTGGATTTTTTGGATCAATTCGAATTTTGGGGCATTTGAGTTGCTGAGTGAGAGACAGAGGGATGATTGTGAGTAGTGGGAGAAGAAGAGAGTGAGGAGCTGAGCTGGGGTTATCAAAAGCTGTAATGATGGAACTTCTACAAATAGGGAAAAGGGCCCGCTGATGTTTGCAGTTTGTTTCTTTGAAAAATTGGGCTAGTTTCGTCTGTGAAATGTGAATCTATTAATAATCAATGCTCCTCTGTTACTTTAATCCTGCTGGAAATTGGAATTCCAGTATGATACTACTGGATTCGTATCCACTGGTAGATACACGATACATCTCTAGTATTTTTACTCTAGTATTATAGGCTATATTTGAAAAAGAGTTACACTTGTATGAGGCGGTTATACGGTAAAAGCGAGACGTAATTTGGGTATTGACACTTTAACATTTTGGGGGAGGGAGGGATTGAAGTAATTTGTATTAGATTGTACCTTATCTCATACATGAGACCGTCTTACATAAGTTTTGTCATTGAAATATTGTATAATTATATTTACTTAATTACTCTACTTAAATTAATTACCTAAATTCATAATCTAAAAGTCGAGAGATGTATGTTTCTACTGATTCTAACTTTTCTATTCAATTTTTACCAAACACTCTACATCTATTTTATAGGATTGTTTGTTCATTATATTCCAACTTGAGTTAAAGTCTAGATCTAATTTAATATAAATAAACACATATATCTATATACTAGTACGTATTCCCGCGAATTTCGCGGGTTTAAAATAAATAATACTACCTCCGTACCGTTCTTTAGGGTTTTTTGACTATTCATAAGGATTTATGGGAATAGTGATTAGAAAGAGTTGTTTATTAGTATTTTATGTGATAAAGTGATAGGTAGTTGGGGGTAGAAAGAGTTGTTTATTAATATTTTATGTGATAAAGTGATAAAGTGATGTGATAAAGTGATAAAGTGTATTTCCATTTTAGGAAAGAAACCTTAAAGATTGGGACAAAAAAATGGAAAGAAAACCTTAAAGATTGGGACGGAGGGAGTAATATTACTTTTTCATTGAATACTTACGCGAGAGAGATTACGACAGTGTTTAGGAGAGACAAAAAAATTAAAGACAAAAACTTATATAGACCTGGTTCATGTTTTAAACCTTGTTTTTAATTCATGGTATTTGACCTTATCCAAGATATAATACGGGTCAAGTCTAGTGATTTAAAAAAATAAGTGAAAATGATCAAATAATCTATATTCATAACATAAACCTAATTCATGAGAGACCAACTCAAATTAAAATTTAATGAACGTTCAAGATTATATTGCTATAAAAAGGGATCAAGATTATATTGCTATAGCTAACTCTTGAAAATCTTTTAAACAATTAAATTTTTTAAAGATATTGTAAAATATATGTTTGACTGAAATTAGATATTTTTTAAACAAAGATATTTAATAGAAATGAAATAAATAAAATAAAGATATTTATATATTTTTTGTATTGTTTAATATAGAAAATATATATTAATACAATTATAGAATAAGATAATATCTTGAATAATATATATATATATATATATATATATATATAAAAATTTACAATGATCACAAAGCTAGAGACACGCTAAAGACAAGCACACATTAATCTAATTTAATTTTTTGTACTGTTAGTAAACAAATGACGTAGTGAATTATAAAAAATATATGCTAGAATAAAATAATTAGCATATCTTCTTTAATTATATGAGAATAGGGTGCAAGATTCTTGTTCTTTTCTGTTTATATTAACAATACGTTATACGACCTAATTGTTGGTTTTGTTTAGATAGATACAAATTATTAGTGATGATTGCTTATGATGGTTATAGGTGGTGCTTTTATTTTATGTCATTTTACTTTAAATAATTATTTAGGGTGGAGTATGCATGCGTATGTATATTGGATGTTAGTGATAAAAAAAATGTATAAAAAAATGGTTGTGCACTTGAAATATTACGATTACTTTACTTATTAAAATACAAATTTAAATAAATGATAACTTCCAATTATATCCGCATGATGTCATACAAAGTATGAAATATGTTTAATTAAAATATTTTATTTATTAATTTGTATTTGTTTAATTCATTATACATTTTAATATATGAGTAGGATAGGATTTCTGGTGCGTCTTTAATTAATATTCTCTCCGTCCCAATTATGATATTAGAAAGTAAATTAGCTTAGTAATTTTTTTTATTATAACTCTATTTATTTAATAATATATATGAAAATATTAATAAATGAATTGTGATGGAGTAAGTGTTATACTTTTAAAATGTAATTAATGTATGGGTTATATAAAAAAAGCGAATAAAAAATAATTACTTTAAATAAAAATAAGTTTACATAAGCCTCTGTCGTTTGTGGATGGCCTTTCCGGCATTTGTCTTTTTTCTGCTTGTAACTTCACTTTTGTTTCAAAAAAAAAAATTATTAAAAAAAACCGAACATATATAATTGAGATGGAGAAAGTATTTTTATTTTAATAATGGTTTTATTCTAAAGGTAGCAGTGAATACTACTCGTGAGAAAGAGAGAAAACAAGTGAATAGTTCATATAAATAGCTAATAAATGCAGTCAAGTCAAACACCATATATTTCTTATGTTTATAGCTATTGAGTAGTGTGAATTGAAGACGTATTAATATGAGTATCTCTGAATACCAACTTCTCTATAATTATTGGAATTTAAAATTTAAAATTTAAAATATCCAGCTTTAAATCCAACTTTCCTACTTATGTACCACTATTAGCCACGATATTAATCCCTCGGCCACTTGAAAGATTGTTCAATTTTCTTTTTAATTTGTCCCAAATTATAATCTCTTTTAAGAGTATGTAAATTATTTAAAATATTCATATTTAAAGTATGTTGAAATTAAAAATTGTTATTTTTGTATTTATTTAATAAAAGATACAAGTGATATGTGTAATATGTACAACACGATATTAAGAAAGGTAGAAAACAAGCTATCCAGATTGATTGCAGCATCACATTAATTTATTCATATCATTTATCATTGATGCAATCTTGATAATTATAAATTGAAAAAGGAAATTGAAGAACTATTATGCATAAGCTGAAAACAGGAGGTTAAATATATAGAAGAGAAGAAATGTTTGTTGATAGGTTTTAAGATTTGAGCATTCCACCTCATTTAATTTCACACACCATCTCCATAACTCAAATAAACATCATATATCTCCTCCAATTTGTATCCTTCTTTTTCTTTCTACTATAAAGACACGCCTGGCGATGAACTGTTCCCAGAGCAACTTATATCCAATTGCAATCGAGACAACGTATCGTCCCTGCAAATATCCTACACAAACGGAATCAATTACGATGTATCCACCATTGATTCGGATGTAAACACAACGTGAAATCAATGGTGGATATTACATGATTAATACCAATATAAGTCATGCAACTTAAGTTGATTCCACTTTTAGTCACTTTTTGTCTGCCTTATTCATTTGAATCTTGCATGTTCAAGTTTGGTCGAGAATTCGATGATTGGCTGCAAAATTGCACGGTCCTTTTTTATAGGACCTCGTGCAATTTTCTTGCCGATTTTTTTGATGCATACACACGAATGCATGTAGGTACACATGAAATCAATGGTGGATGTTATATCGTTAATATCATAATGTACTTCATGCAACTTAAATTGATTCCACTTTTGGTCATTTTATTATTAACTTTATCAATTTGAGTGTTGGCGTGTCCAGTTTCAGTACTTTTCTGTCAGGAATTCAAAGATCGGCCTGAAAATTGCACGGTCCAGATCACATGCAATTTTCCGGCCTATTTTTTAGTTCCGACAAAAAATGACCAAAATTGTACACTTGAGGACTCAAATTGATAGGAAAAAAAAACTAAAAGCGGAATCAGCTTAAGATATAAGACAATTTTTCTATTAACTCGGATATTACACCTAGGATGAAGGCCGCCCAAAAATACCTTTGTGGAGGGCAAATGATTAGCCAGTCCATAACGGTTCTGCACTGGCGGTATGTAACTCGGGAGAATTCCGGGATTAGGAGTGTGTGACGTGGAGGGTATGAGCATCGGAAGGGTCGAGGAAGCATGGTTGGTAGGCTCGAGAGGAGTTTGCAAAAAGACATCTTGGTCCCTAGAAAATGTGTCGGTGGGCCTGTTTGGGTTCAGCAACGGGTTACCTTCATCCATCTCCAGCCCGGCTGAGGGTGCTATCATCGACTGCAACGATCCCAGTGAGTAGCCGGGGTGTAAACTCAACCCGTTTCTCATTGTCAACATCTGCAAATGCAATGCATGTACTAAGTGCAAACAAATTTGTACTTTAGAGACAAATAAAAAACGAGTTGAAGTTCTAATCTCTGAGAAAGAGATCAAGATCTTGTATTGATATCCTAGTAATATCTATGGGTTAGTGTGCATGTGAATTTGAATACAGATGTATAAATAGAAAGAGAAGAATGTTGAGAGGTTAAACTAAAGAACACATCAGATGAACTTTCTATAAATATTGAGAGGTTAATCTAAAGAACACATCAGATGAACTTTCTATAAATATAATTGCCACAAGTAAAATATGCAAACTTCAAAGGCTATTGCAAGAAAGAAGCTTTAGATGGTTATATCAATTTTAGTCTATAAGGAGTTAAATCGGAAGGCAAAGACATAGGGCATCGTCATACTATATAAATTTATTTTATACGTATTATGCATCAAAACAATCTTGATCTTAAACAGTGTAAGAAGTAGTATATTAACTAATACTTTTGAACGAAACAACTATTACAGATAAACTAATACTATGAACAATCTATGCAACTTCTAGCAATGCGTTCAATCTGAAGGCTTTTAACTCACATACGCAATGCCACCAAAACAGAATTCTCGAAAAAACCAAACTTGTATACATCAATGGCAACAACTGGATTAATTAAGTAACCAAAAGTGAATCCAAACACATTTTATCACCGATTGAGCATTTTGTGTTCATATCCTACAAGCATATGTTTGAAGGAGAATAGAAACCAAAACCTGGACTTGCAGTAGAAGCTGTTTTAGATATTCAATGGCTTCATCCAACATTGATGCCTTGTCGGTCTAGCATAGGAAACACCAACGTTGTTCACATTAGTTCAGTTTTTCATGAAAAAAGAACAATAAAGATTAATAGAGATGTTGTATTGAAACATTACCTTGTTAGAATTTGGAATTAAGTTCTGAAGTGCTTTCAGTTTCTCATTAATTCGACTTCGTCTCCTCTGTTACAGAATAGCAATTCATCAGACAAATGTGCAGCATAAAATCTTCATAATCAAAATTTAATTATGCTGAGAGTAATTATACCTTTTCTGATAAGTTATGAACTTCAGCAGCTCTAGTTCTCTTCGAAGAACGTGGCAGAGGAGGATTGCCTTGCACATCACAACCTTCAGCTCCCTACATTTCATGATTTTCCCAAAATAAATTACTAAATATGGAGATCAGTGATCAGTGATCACACGAGATAATAACATCCCAAATAAGTCCAAATTGTGAAGATAAAATACAAACTACAATTCCCAAAGAAATTAATCTGATAAATTTTTGCTGCAACATTAGAAGTAGTACTAAACTTATAGTTCATTCACAACAACAATCAAAGGGAAAAACAGTACTGCAATAAAAATCCTTTAAGAAAAAGAGTAACACTTGTGTACATAGAAACAACTAATATTGTTCAGTGAAAACAAGTAATACTGTTCAGTGAAACAACTAATACTGTTCAGTGAAAACAGGTAATACTGTTCAGTTAAAACAGGTAATACTGTTAAAGAAAATACAATTGCCTTTTAAAAGAACAGCCAAAAGAACTTTGATTAAATTTCGGGAAAGAAAATTGATCATTTCTGTCTACCTCAAAACTTGAATCCAGATTCTTGCCTCCGGTAGATGGGTTCATCTCATCAGACTCTCTAGTGAAGAAGCAACTGGGATCAGAAAAATTGATGCTACTGGAAGATTCCGCCACCGTCCCTCGGCCGCTAAACAAGCCGCCGCCGGCCGCGGAAGCGGCGGCGCTCTCAGTAGTGGCGGCGGAAGAGGACGAATTCTGGAGAAGGATTTGAAGAAAAGAAGACATGTCTTCAGATTCATTGCCTCCATAGAAATCCGACATTTCAGTAACAATATAAGATCACAAAATGCTCATCAACAGAAAAAATTAAGAAAGATCTTGAAAATGAAAGATCAATTTCAAAAACCCATCTCTCCGTACGCTAAAAGAAGGGAGAAATTTCTACAACTTTTCGAAATTTTGAAATTTGTGGGGAAAGAAAAACTGTAGCTTTAGTGGGGATTTCTTGTTTCTGCTTGTAATTGGAAAATTGCAGGCTTTGAATTGTGAGAAAACAAAAGATTTTGGGTTAATAGAGGTAATTTTCTGCTAAATCTCAGAAACCCATTTTCAAGTTTTCTGCTTTTTCATATTCCGATCAAGAAAAAGGTGCTGCTATAATGGGGGTGTATCTAATTTTTCTATTTTCAGAAAAGAGGACGGCTTCTTCTATCTTTCCTCTTTTGGCAAATGATTTGAGTTTGTAAAAGAGCTTTTAAATCTTTGGTCATCCTATCCCTCCTTAATTCTGCTAATCTTTGACTATTTACAAAGAGGGGCCTGAACTTTGTGTTCATATATGAATGATCCTTTACTTCTAGGAAATGGCACTTTGGGACGAAACAACTCAAACAAGTGTGCTCTCTGCTTTGGAGAATTTGTTGGACAGATTTTGAAATGAAAAAGGAAATTTCAAAGAGAGTTTTTCGTATTCGAAATAATAACGATAATTTAACATTATCATAGATATGCGCTCAAAAAAAAAAAAAACTATCACAAATTTAGCTATTAATGTAAAATTACTCTAGTTGCAACCATTGGACCATGGTTTGAATCTACAAAATAGCTTGCATAAAGTGTATATTTAATAAAATATTTGTTTAACAAAATATTGTTTTCTTTCGAAAAAAAATAAAAATAAAATATTGTTTTAATCATAAATAAATAAAAATGTGGCAAAAGCTCACTGGGTATTTTGTCTGCTCACAAAATCAGTAGTTCAGAACTTGAATATTCGGGTTACATAGAAAATGTCATTTATTTTCAGATTTGTAATTCGAGTGATTTATTATGTTTTTTTTATTATTTTGTTGTAATTTTAGATAGTATTGGATAAAATGATCATCATTTATTTAAAAAATAAATAAAATTATAAATAGATATGAGTTGGTGTCCTATGAGCATAAATTTCTACGAACTCTTTTTTATAGTATTACTATAACGCATACGAAATGTCATTATTTATAAAATATTTAATTTTTAAATAATAACATTTTATATGCACAAAATTTAACCTTAAAATTATATATACACACAAAAACAGTAATAATCTATGTACATAACAGTGAATAGTTAGAGCATTTTCACAAGTAAGTTTTAACACTTTCCAAAAATAAGTAAATTTATACACCGAATTTCCATGTGAGAAAAAAACTGAATGTATTCAAACATATATCCGATTATTCTATTCTCCTTTGCAGCCTTTATTTCAATTAATGTTTCTTTATGTGTTTCAAAATAATCATCCCACATGATCATAGTACTAAGCAATACATGATTAAATACTAAAATGTGAAATGAAATTCCAGCCAAGCCAAAAAAAAATAGAGAAATATAACAAAATAATCAATTTTATGGAGCAGTTGCAACTGTTATCAAAAAAATATTTAATATTAATAATAATTTATATTAAATTATAGTCTCTGACTATTTTATCCCTTTGTAGCTGAAAATAAGACTAAAGGAAGGCCAAAATATTGTTACACCGTTGATTGCACACCTTATCCAACTGGATTCCACCTTACCCTAAACAGATTACTATAGTATTTTCAAAGGCACCATTCCCTATGTCATTCCAACTTGCGTGTACGAAATATTGATATACATTTATTTAATCAATTTATTACTCTACCACTATGTGAAGATATTGTTTTTGTCCAATATATAAAATAACGTTTCTTAATATTATATTCCATGTTATTTTTTGGAAATATAACGGTGGTAATTATTATAGTACATGATATTTTATAATAGTATGATATAATATAATAGATTATTAATTTGTTGTCAGATTCACAGATATATTGGATAAAATTATTCACATAGAAAAAACAGCCCTATAACTATAGTCTATATGTGAAATAAATCATAATTATTTCACGAATTCTTATTTGTTCTTTTCCACTAATTCAAACTTATTTTTCTTTTTTTATACCTAAATTTTGATTTTCTCACAAAGAAATATTGGGTTACTTGTTGGAGGAACAATAAAAACAACATTTTTTTACGTTAATTTTATGGAGGACATTTATATGAAGCAACCAAAAAAATATTTGTCAAGGGGAACATTGAGCTTGTTACAAGAAAATTAATGGATTCATGCACTAAATTGAGTTCTAAATTGAGTTCAATAGGTGTGAGGCAAACATTATTGCTATTTCGAAAGGTAAGATAATGATTGTACCATTTTGCTATTATATGTTGATGACATATTGATAGCATGTTATAGTCCTTGAGAGATGAGCAAGTTGAAGAAGTAGCTATTTGTTCAGTTTGTTATTGAAGGGCCTTGGAGATCAGGCCAAACAAATCTTGGGTATGTTCATTGATCGTGATAATGTGGCAGAAAAATTGTATCTTTCGTGGACTGAATATATAAAAAAAAGTCTTGAAAAGGTTATGCATAGAAGATGTGAAGCCAGTTCGTGTCCTGTTGGGAAACCAGTTCAACCTAATAGTGAAGAGGAGCGAGCCCACATGCAAAAACTCCATATGATTCAGCAAATTAGAGTTTGAATGTGTTATGGTGTGTACAAGAGCAAACATTACACATGCGGTCGGAGTAGTTAATCAGTTTATGGGTAATCCGGGTAAGCACCATTGGAAGACAGTAAAATGGATCATCAAGTACTTGATAGGTACTACAGAGAGAGTCTTATGTTTTAAAGATGAAAGTGTTGAATTGGCAGAGTATGTTGATGCAAACTTTAGCATTTAGTGATATAGACAAAATGAGGAGTACAACCAATTATGTGTTTTCTTGGGGCTTCTAAATTATAGAAGATCGTAGCATAGTCCGTTGCAAAAACAGAGTATGTAACCGTTGTTGATACCAAAAATGTGATGAGTGGGTTAAGACATTAATGTGGCTTTTGTTGGCATCAAACTTGTTTGTAAGTTTAAGGTAGTTGGGATTTAATGGAGAACAAAAGGAATGTTCTTCATTAAAGCCATGAACATATGAATTAATGCTTGGTTACTTAAAGTTAGTGAAAACAATAAATTGCAAGAGTGTTTGGGTCAAATGCCTCTTTTTTTGGCTAATAAAGCCTTAGTATTGAATGTGAAAGTTGGAATCCCTAAATGAGTCTTTATTACATGTATTTATACTATCAATTCTTGAATATATCTCTTCTAGGGATCTAGGACCTAAGCATTTAATGACCCTCAAGGTGCATTAAATGGAGCTGTCTTTGGTAGTTGGGTGGAGTGCTTCAGTGGGATTGTTGATAGAGTTCCTAGCCTCGGGCCGCCCGCTGAAGGTCGCTAACACTGTTCCCGAGGTCGCTAGGGCGATTCTTAAGGTCGCTGACCCTAAACTCGAGGTTGCTCGTTTGACCTTTCCTCATTTGGGTATTCTATTTTAGCGGCCCTTAGAGGGTCTGAGAGCAGGCTCCCCAAAGGGAAAGTCTTCTCTGTCGCAGCTTGCATCCTGGGGCTCAGTCATGCAGGCGCCGCTATTGGGGAATCGCGCTCTCCATAGGTCGTATCCCCGGGATCCCGCTAGATCGCGACCATGTGGTCCTACCTTATCTCGACCTAGCGGGTTTGGTCTCCTCCCTGCGACTTACCGAGGTCGCTGAAAGTTCTAATCGATAGCCCGCTCGACAACCTAGGGACATAAACCCAAGTGCTTAGACCCCGCGTTTTACCCTAATTATCCCATCACAACAACCGTGATTGAGGCTACTAAAGAGATGGTATGGTTGCAGAATCTCTTTTGTGAATTGGGTACAACGATAGTCATAGTGTTATTCACTTAGCAAAGAATGAAGCACATTGAGTTCAGACATCATTTTTTTTTACAGGATAGTTCAGACATCATTACATTTGTTATCTCGTGGAGAATAAGATCTTGTAGCTAATGAAGGTTCAAGGAAGTAAGAATCTTGTTGATATTTTGACTAAGATTGTGATCTTGGAGAAAATGATGTTATGCATGACTTCAATTGTTCTTAAAAAATGAGATGAAGGCTTAACTTTACTACTAGCTAGTACAGTTATCAATAAGATGAAAGAGACATGCATGTTACATTTGAAATGAATCTCCACGTGGGAGATTGTTCGTGGTTATGGAGTCTAAACTACTGCTTTATGATCTTTAAAACAATATTCGAGTTAAATGGGTCTTTAGGGTTACAACCCAGTTTTGGGAATAAATACCCCTCTAATTTATTGTATTTATTATCACCGAAAATATTAGTAAATTTTCTGGCTTAGTAGTGCTCCAGACTTAGTCAAATCCATGATGATCAGGATCAACAAGTCCATATTATTTATTTTTGTTTTTATCAATTTCTCCATAATTATAATTAAATTCCTAACAAGTAATGTCTCTATATTTAGTATATACTATATACTATGTCAAATATAATAGAGAAACTTTTTTTTTTTCTCATGACTTATATATTACCCAATTTTCGTTCAAAAAACTTTAGTTGTTCAATTTTTGGTCCCATAACTAGATCGATTGTCCAAATTTTGTCCAATTTTCATCGAAAAATCACAAACAACGTCGTTTTCAGTCACACGTAAATCACGTGTTGGTAAAATTTATTCATTTCTAAATTTTATAAATTTTAAATTTTAATTGTGATTTAGTTCATTAAGATATTTACACATGTTTATTTAATTGAATAAAAAACGTAAAAGAACATAAAGAAAAAGATAGTCCATGTCCACATAAGTGAGGGGATCGGAAACTCCCAAATTTACTGACACCTGATTTGCATGTGATCGTAACGACGTTGTTCGCCTTCTCATTGAAAATTGGACCAAAATTTGACAATCAATTTATTTATGCAATAAAAAGTGAACGATTAATTTCTTGGACGGAAAAATAGACATTGAATAAGTTATAGGACCCAAAAACTTTTTTTTTTCTTCAATATAACATGCATTATAATTACACTTTATCATTCAAGTGACGAACCGGGTGATTAGTATATAGATTTTTATATTAGAAACTAATAACCTACCTAACCTTCTTACTGATATTTTCCTCTTCAATATCAAAGATAATTTTTCGAAATCGATATCAAAGATAATTAAAGAGGATAAATTTGAAATATACAAACGTAAATAATTGTGTTTTAAATTAAAAAGTCTATACCTTAAGAATATGTTTATGTAATTATTCTTCTTCTTCAATGTAGCCTGCCCTATAATATTAGGGGCTGGACTAAAAAAAATTAGCCAGTTAGGTCAACATCACTTAGGGCCATTAATTAAGAATTACTATGATTTGCTACTGTAGCACAATATGGAAATGAAATCGACAAACTAACATGCAATAGAGTTGCAAATTAGTAGAAAAATGTAAACAAAAATTTGTAAAAATATGTTTCATGTTATGAATCTTATTTTTAATTCATGACATTTGACTTTATTTAGGGTATAATAGGGGTCAAATTTAATGATTTAGAAAAATATATTGAAAATGAGTAAAATTAGTCAAATAATTCAAGTTCATAGTATAAACCTTGTTAATGGGAGACTAACTAAACAATGTAGATTTCGTATGCTGTGAAACTTGTTTACCGTGAAATTGATTTTTTTTTTAGACATCTCTCTCTTTAAGAATATAAGTCACACTCTTTAGTAATATAAATCACACCCTTCAATTATCACTACGACGCTCTTTGCTTTATAATATAAGTCACACCCTTCACTTTTATGAGTAATACTCTTTATAGTAAAACGTCACACCCTTTACAATAAAAAATCACTCTTTAGTAATATAAGTCACACTCCTTAACTCAGTTTCACCGTGAAACTTGTTCACAGTGTACTTCGCCAAAAATGTATGGTACAAGTTGCAATTTAGAAGAAAATTTGTATAACTTGCAGATTAATAAAAAAGTCATTATACATATTGCAAATTAATATTAACTCTGAAATGCTCCAAAAAGACGGATTCACAAATGAATATTTATTACGACTTTAAGCCATAATAAGCACGAAACATCCGTTACATTGCATAAAGTCATTGAACTGTCCCCTCAATACAAGATTCATTGAACCACTCAAAACAAATATTGACAAAATAATTGGATGAATTTTCAGACAAATCAAACAAATATTCAATCCCACCCACCAGCAGCACAAGCCAAACAATAGAAATATTTCCCAATAAGGAATTGCAGCACACCACCAAACAATATAAACAAATGTAGTCCAAATAAAATCTAAATGTCAAATGTAGCATACAACAATCGAACAAAAAAAAAAAAGTTGAATTTTCACGAATCTAGTTACCATTATTGTCTAAAAATGTAGTTCATAAAGGTTCTATTTTCACTTTAATAATCATTTTCAAGCGCGATAAATTAAGAAAAGGAGAAGATGCCAAGCTTCATTTGAAAATGGCTATCATCTCAGGCGGACAGACCTGTCGTTTTACAAATGGGGCACAGATTCTTGTGCGTGAGCCACTGCTTAATACAATTCGCATGGAAATCATGTCCACACTCTAGCGATCCAAGATCTTCCCCCACATTATATTCCTCCTACATAAAAAGAACATAGAGGGTACATAAACATGAAAGGAATTTGAAAAAGTCGGTTTCGCAAGATATTCTGAGTTGACGAAAATGGCCTTACTCGACATATACTGCAAGGCTCCTCTGTCTCAATGGGATCGTTTGTTTTGTTCCCCATGAATTTCTTTTGCTTCAAACGGCCCGCTATGGTTTCTTCATCCAACCCGGTGGACACATTTCCGATGCGCTCCTCCAGGGCTAACAACTCCTGTAAAAAATAAAAAATAATAATATATATTAGGCAAATACTTCTATGCACCAGTTGCACCATGCAACTCAAGTGCATTCATTGGAATGATATTAGTTGTTTTACTGAAAGGTATTTAATTGGTCAATATTAGTTTTTTCACCGAACGATATTAGTTGTGCACCAGTTGCACGGTGCAACTAGTGCACCCAAGTGTTACTCTTAAACATGGAACTGTGTATTATAAATGTAAAAAAAAAAAAGTAATTCTACCTCATAAGACATGTTATCAACATCCAACCGCATTTCCCGATGTCTATCATGAACGTCAGCCATCCCAAAAAAGACCGAGTGATCAAGGATCATCATATCCTACAAGAGATAGACGATTAATTTGGAAAAAATTGTGCCCTATATATATTATAAGGTAAGAAATTAGCTTCAAATGCTGAAAGTGAAAAAAAGATAAGGTGTAATGTAATTCCCTTTATTTCTCTACGCATTGTTTCATTCAACTCAAAAAAAAAAAAAAGGAATTCTTGTTCCTTAGACACGTTTATATAGAGTTCCGTTTCAAAAAAGAATTAAAGTGCCAAAAAACAAGTTAACCAACACATCGTATAGAAAAATGACACGTAGAACTGATGGATCATGTTGGAGGTTTAAAAGAAGTTATTAGTTAATAGAAACTTTATATCCTGTTTCCTCCTAGCAAAGAATAAGATGGGATACTGTTATGCAGATACATTCGCATAGGACTCACAAATTCGGGGTGCCATTAATGCATGTAATTTATGACTGAATGGTAATAAAAAGAAATGAAACTAGGAAAAAAACAAAATAACCAAACCTCAATTCTCAGGCCCTCCCCTCTTCGCATGAGATCCAACACGTGGCGAATCTGCTAAAAACAATACGTAACATTATGGTTTCTGAAATAGAAAGGTCAGAAAAGCCATTTATTTATCTAGATATCATGTTGCAAAACCAGAACAAACCAAAACCAAAGGACAGATAAGCATTTAAAGCTATAGACACGTCGAGTGAAAGAAAGAAATCATCTGCATACAGTCATACACGTATTACTTTATTCCTAAAAGAACCTTTGATGGTCTAACCTAATGTAATTCCACCAATTATGATTTAGTCGCTTTAATGCAACTCTACGACAAATTTAGCTCCTCATCGTATCATTTTTTAGGTAGAAACTTACCTTCCGTTTATATTTTGGTATCTTAACTTTATGTAGTCATTCTGAGTTCTAACCTACCAATAGTTCTTCAGCTCATATTCAATCTTTTTCCTATCCCTCTAACCAAAATCCCGTTCAAGTTTTAAACGTATCATTTTTCATTTAAAGAAGCAACATGCTTGGACTTTATCATGGTGAAATCAAGAATTTCCAGAAAGAAATATCGAAGTCAATCTCAATTAAAATTGAAAAACATGTCATTATTTACAAGGAAAGTGTCCAAACAACTAATTAGCTAATAACTCCAATTCGTTAATAGAAACACCAATTCCTAGTGCATAACTAAAAAAACACTTGACAATCAACATTGGAAGTTTAAACTGTGGCGAAAAGAAATTCAGATGGATGATAACAAGGGTGGGTTTTTTCGTAAAATGGCACAAACACGCGTGATTGGAATAAGTAAATCACAATGAGGTACATGCACAAGAGACCGACAATTTAAGTACCCAGTATTCCAATTAGCATAATGTCCAAACCTTTCAACCATGTGTTCCATGGATTTATTACAAGGTAATTAAAATTACAAAACCAAGTACCACAGAACATTCCAAAAAAGTACACACAACCACCAAGAAAACTTAATACTCCCTCAATTCAAATTTAACCGTCGTTTTTCGGTGTCACATGGATTAAGTCATTTAACACATATAATTATTTGTATAAAATAAGTAATATACCCATTTAAAGGTCACAAGTGAATCATTTCTGGTCATTTATCTTACCTAATATCCCAAAAATTAAAGATAGAGCACAGTTGGAATGTCTCTTGAAAATCCAAAAGCCACAGACATTTTTTAACAATTATTTTCTCTAAAACGACAACTGCATTGGAAGGGAAGGAGTATATAATTTAAAAAACCAAGCAAATCGTCACCAAGAAAACTTAATATACGTAATCAACATGAAGCACTTAGATGTAAATAATGTAAACACGATACACTTAAATTCATGTTACAACTAATAAAATATAAAGTATCAGTGAACATAAACCTTTATGCAAACTCAGTCCAAGAATTACCAGCATGATAATACAGAATATCTTCCCAAATAATAAAAAAAACAAAAGAATTCGATATACCTCGGACATTATACTGCCTCGTCCTTCACCAGCAGCAGCCAAAGACCTCAACGAGTGTGGTAATCCAAACGAGCCATCAAGCTGTCTATCCAGAAGTGATGATCTTGAGCTAAGCAAACGATGACCATGACTCTCAGATCCCGTCTCCTGAGACAGAGCAGGAGAACCCAATCGTATAGCAAGATTACCATTGTGCCCTCCAGCCTCACCAGCTGCAGAGGACGACAACAAAGATCTTCGTACCATTTCTGATAATCTTCTAGGGTATTGATGATAACTTCGGTGGGCCCAACTGGATCCAGAAGAATTGGCCCCAGTACTGGGGCCTGCCCGAGAACTGGATGCCACATTACCCAAAATGGAATTATTTCCTCCATGCAAGTTCCAATTCGTACCATTCTGAGACGAAGATCCCATCTCAGGAACAAACATAGGATGTTCTGAAATGCTTCTGGGAATACTTCTAGAAGGTTCTCCAAAAATGGCAGCATTCCTCTCTTCAGAAACAGATGAGCGGCTACTTCTTGTGCTAGATGATCCACTCCACCTAGAATGATGATGTCTACGAACAGAAGGAGCGTGCAAAACTGAATGCCCGTTTTCCACAGGAGGATCGGGATTCAAATCCAAACAATTACGAGTTAACCTTGAAGAGTACCGGTTAACATTTCCAGCATCGGTTGAAAATGGATTTTCAGGGATTGGATCCTGCTGATACAAGCCATTAATGCTGCGTAAACGGAAGTTTCTTCCGGAAGTTTCTGAGGAAGTCAATGAGAACGGAGTTGGAGGAGCGTGGGCTCCAACACCGAGACGAAGCCTTGCATTTGCTTGCTCCGAACCATTGTTAATGCTGATCTCGCCCCTTGGCTCGGGCATATTAGTTTCGGTTTGAGAAGCTGGGATAGCATGCCATTGATGATTTCTTTCCTCATTCTGATAACAATGTGAAGAACTCCCAACTCCCGAAGATTGCCCTTCGAGTGTTTTTCTCTTGCACGACATTCTCCGACCATCCAGCCTGTCTTCTCTCTCATGGAACATAGAGAGCGAAGATCGCATTTGCTCATTAAATGGTCCAATCGGTAAGTACGAGCTGGGGCATTCAACAAGCTGGCATTCGTCGTCGTCGTCTTCTTCATCAACAAATCCCGAAACCACATTAAGATCCTGAGGAAGGGCAGTGGTGGAATTTCGCAAAACTAAAGATCCATTTGTAGTCTGGTTCACATTAGGAGTTTCATCATCATCAGAATCCAATGGAACAACATTAGATTGCTCGTATGGCTGCTCAATATTAGCTTTAGGGCAAAAACTCCACAGATGTTCTTTCTTCCTTTCGTTTTGATCATCTTGATGCTGTGATGAGTTGGCACTCGTTTCACCTAAACCCCACTCAGCATTCGCTGATATTCGGTAATCTGGAAGACGATTTTGTACATTAGTCCACGACATTTTGGGCTCTAAGCCTGAGTCACATGGCCCTTGCATTAGGGCTAGAGTTTAATTTATATAAACACTTAACAACACAATGTACGCGGCCACAAATCTGCAAGAAATAATTTCAACAGTTAATTATAGAGATTTGATACACCATAAGTTTATCAATGAATCAAGAATGGATATCCTAGAAATGCTACATTAGGCAACGATCATTCTTTATAGGAAAATAAGAACAGTAACTGATGCTAGAGAAACTTCTTTTTATAAAGCTGAACGAAATTTGCTGAGATTGAAGAAGTTACAAATGAATTTAGTCATAACTCATAAAAATCAGCTACATGAACATTAAGCCATTTTTTAGAGAATCATTGGAGTATAACAGAAGACATTCGTTAGTCCTAAACCTAATTGTATTTTTTATCGAAGAAAAGTGGAAGAAATTCCTAAACCACCCACAAAATGGAAAACCCCTAAAGCCCAATCAAAAGAAGGGCAAAACATGATAGCTGGTAATCTCCAAAATGGAAAATTGGAGAAAAAAACAAAGGATCAAAACATGAAATAAAACCCAGAACAAGAATGGTCTAAATCAAACATCAAGACATAAACAAGGAAAGAATATGAGAAACATTACCAGCCAAAAAGCGGAAGATACACCGATAGATTTACAGCCCAGGCCTGAAATTGAAAAAGAAACACACACATTAATTTAAAAATAAAATCAACAAACCTCTGAAGAACAAAAAAACCTTTCTTTCATGCACAAAACGAACAAAAATAAAAAAACTCCTCCACCCCACCTCTGCTTTTCTTCCTCACAGAATCAAAAAATGACAAAAGCACAGATTATAAAAAAAAAAATCTAGAGACAGAAAATAGAGGGATGATGAGAGAGAGAGAGATGGAATAGAAACAAAATTGGTGAGTGGTGCGGATGCAAAAATTAAGAGAAAGGTGGGGGTGATTAATGAGGGCAGTAATCTTTAATTTACTCTCAAAACCACCCCACCTGTAAAACCACAAACCCACATTCATTATTCATACCTTGTGAAAAGGACAAGAGAATTTCAAGAACACAGCAATAAAGAAAAGAAAAAAGACTCAATTTTGTCATTAACCCATGATAGAAAAGGCAAAGCAAGAGGGGATTCCTCCCAGTAGTTTCCACTAATTTTTAAATTTTTAATTTTTTTCTAAAAATGGGGTCATGTTGCGAGGTGGCTCACCAAGATGTCTCCTTTTGTTGTCAGATGCGCCTGTTTTTCAACTCTTGCTCCAAGAACGCGCCGAATGCAAAGGAAAAATCTTTAACATAAATCAACGAAAATTGGACACCTTTTTTTTTTCTTTTTCTTTTTTGGTATTTTTGCAATGTGGTTTACAAAATCTTTCACGCCGTCCACCTGTCCTTTGTTCATGTATGAAACATTGCATTCATGTGTTTTTATATTCTTTTAGTATTTTTTACACATCTATATTATCATCCCCTGTTTAGGGAGTGTTTGGCCACCGGTGGGACATTTCTTATTCTTTCTATTCTTGATTGGAAATTTTCTATTATGGTATAGTATATATTTTGTGATTTCATTCATCCCTTGGGGTTATGTAATTTGTGGCATGTGAAGTTATGAAATTGAATGAGTAGATTTTTTGTGCTTGTTACTACTTATAATATCAAGGCATTTTTAAAATTGGTCCTTGTGTATTAAATGTAATTTTAAAAATATTTTTTTTACCCAGATAATTTTTAACGGTTTTTACTTTTTTATTTTTATTTTGTCCTCATGTATTACATGTTTTCTTATTTTTTGCCCGAGCAGTGGACAGTGATAAAAGTTCTGAATCAAAGCATTTTTTCTCTATTATACTTTTGATATTTTCAGAGACTGTTTTTTATATTTTATTGTAAATTTATGTTGTTTTCAAGATACTTTGGAGGCGTATTTTATTATTTCTATTGAGTAGGAATTGTTATTAAAAATTTGGGGACAATTGACTAATGAATAGAATGACGAGGTGGTTTTGGAGAAGAAGATAGACACTGCAGAGGGTTGAGATTTCTTTGGTGTGGGGCTGGGGAGAGATTTATATATATTTTTTTTAATTCCAGCAGACGATAGATATATAAATTATTTTCCATAAAAAAATCGTGTGGAACTTTAGGAAGTCTCTTTTAGTACTATAGCATTTAGATGAATTTAAGCGGTCATAATCGATCCCAATCGCGATGGTTTCTTTTTCTGGTTTAGATACATGGACTTCTAATACTCAAATATATGAATGAGAAAGGTTTAGTTTGATGCGATGAAATTTTCGAAGTGATTCATACAAATTTCCGTTTATGCATCTTCTTTCTTGATTTTTCTCTATCAATGGAGCACAAGAACGATTATTAAAGTTTTGAATTAACTAATATATTATTTCTAATACTTTTTTTTAAGGTACTTCATGGACTTTCATTTTTATTCATATAATGAAAAAAATGTTAATTAACAATTTGAAAAGCACTAATATTGTTCAAATACACATATTTTTCATTATCCTTCATTTTTATTTTGTGTTGGTATATATATTGCTACGACCTAGTGCGGCTCAAAATTTAAATTGAAATTGATTATGGAGTCATGAGTAATCAATTGCACTGGCAAGTATAATAATCGCATATCGATTATATATGTGTGTTCAAAACTTCTAATTCTTTAGAAAACACGTTATATATCATAAATGTTATCTACCAAAATAATGATGCCTAACCATTCAGAGCACGAAAATAGAGTTTTGAAATTCAAATGACTTAGCTCTCTTGTTCCTCCATTTAAAAATAAAAAATAAAAAATTATAGTTCATTATATTTTAATCTCACACAACATATGCATGCCAAATTGCCAACCCTATAGATTCTGATTTAACCGTCCGATTTGAACCAATAATTATATGAATGTACGCCGTGTGTATCTATATTTATATAAGTTTTTTTCCGATTTGAACTAATAATTATATGAATGTTGCCGTCACTATATTTATATAAGTTTTTTTATTGAAAGATCTTTGAATGAATTTGAACCAATAATTAAAACAATAATTAAAACAATGCTACATAGTGTAACATGTAAATAACCTCTGAATTCGTCCAAAGTAAATTAAGGATTAACATGAAACAACGAATTATACACACGTATATATAGGTATGTGTGTATAATAATATATATGTATATATGTATATATGAATACGTAGAGTTTAATTTGCAGATTACTTGAGAGGTTGGCATACTGTTTGGTGGTTGGCGCCGTTTGCAGGGTCTACTTTTTTGTTGAGGGGAAATCAGGTTCAAACCTTTACTTACAAGTTACAAGACATATAAAAAATAATGAAACTTGCATTATTTAAATAAATAAATAAATAAAAATTCTCAAGATCATTGGGGTAGAGAAATACAATTAATATTTGGAATTCATTTCTACCACGTTCCTAAACTAGAAATTAAAAATATATTATCATGAGCCGGCCCAATTATTGTACTGCTCAAATAAGGATGTTTAACTGATAATTTTTAATAAATTTTTGAGTAATTATAATTTATCCAATTTAATGCATTTTTGACTTGTTTGAACGGGTAGAAACGGAAGTATACAAAAAGGTAACGGGCATACTTTGTAATTTGTAGATCCTGCCCAACAGTAAATTCTGACATGACCCATTTAAACAAGGAAACTGTAATGGAAAAGCAGATGAATTTACACCTAGATTTTATTTCAAAAAAGTGAAAGTTTGAGTCAAATTTTATGAACTTCTAATAAATGATACAACTACTTAAATAGTAATCTGTGTATTGATTTATATAAACCATAGTACTTCCTCGTTGCAGCACAGTAACAAGTTTTTTTTTTTTGGAAAGGGCAGTAACAAGTTTTTCAAATTAACCAACATTTATTGTGACGAAATGTGAACGGTTGCTATTGCATTGAGAGGATTAAAATATGAATTTTAAAATTAATGAACGGATCAGAAGTTAGAGTGAACTCAAATTTGCTTAAAAGTTTGTTCACGATTAGATTGATGAGTTCAAAATTCTTATCAATCTAAATAACTTTTGTTACAACAAATATTAATCTGTCTTTTGGGACCTTCGGATGTAAATAACATTACTGGAAGAGTAGGTCTAGTATGAAAATTTTCATGTATGAAAATCTATAAAATTGTTCAAAATCAATCATCTACATTCTAAACACTAAATAATGAATCATAAATTATGACCTATTCGGGCCGGGTGAATCATGAACCAATTGGGCCGAGTGAACCATGAACCACTCAATTTTGTCTTATCTTCACCAATTACAGAATTTGGTTGTAAATTAAAGTTTTTTCATGTATGAAAATTTTCATACTAGGCTCTGTCTTACTTGGAATACTGATCCCCATCGTCTCTCCAATGGAAATAAAAAAAAAGAAGAAAAAAAAGTATAGTTGGTGCAAATCAGAGAGAAATTTTAATTTACAAAATAAAAAAGGAAGATAAAAAGTATAGTTACACAGTTTTTGCCTCTTTGGTGCAAATCAGAGAAGGCAAACTGAACATCACACCCAGGCCGGCCTTGGGAGGAAGCGCAACTGGATTGGGCTCGAGGCAGCCCAAATGGTATTTGGGCTATTCTTCGGCCCACCAAATCTACACATGTCTTTAAGCAGAAGGGTATTGGGTCAACTATACTTGCTAGGATGTGCTTGGTTGAAAGAAATTTTGATCTTTTTTTTTTAAAAAAAAATCCTCAAAATTCATTTTTTTAAAATATTATTACTATTTCATACCAAAGACTGGTAGAGCCGCTTCAAGACCATCTTGATGGACCGTCTCAACCAATCCGAAAGTAAGTATGAGCTGGGCACCTTAGGCCCGACCCATTGCCCAATACTCTAATTATTTTTTGTAACAATTTTATCTTTTACTAGAATTAAGATTTAAAATTTTATAAAATTGTGTTTTTTAGAAAGATTTGATCTATATGTATATTATAAAGAATATTGATTTGAAATTTATATTTGAAAATATAAATTATTAATATGGACCATTTCAAATATTTTTAAAATTATTTGCTTTAATTCAACACAAATCATTGTATATGAGAAAAAAATTCAGTTGTCCTCAATTTTTTATATTGTCCAGAACTTTGTATGCCTATAATAAATATTTTATTTTTTCTAAATTGATTTAACTATTTATATGGACACTAGGCAGAGATAGTATTTTTATATGAATTATTTTCTCTGAAAAAATTAAATTTGGTTAATATATTTTTCAATAGAAAATACAAAATTGGGCGTTGGCTAGTCCATTGGCCCTCTAACTCAAGTGAGACTAGGCTGAATTACATTTTATAAACCGTATGGAAGTTTGGGGCAGTCTGACCAACCTATTAATTGGCCCAATGGGCTGAATGGGTTCAGCCTGACAGCTTGGGTTGTCAGTTTTAGTTTTCTGTTAGATACAATTAATTACAGAAATTGAGGAATCGCCTACGAAATATTGTTAAATGGCTAAAAAATTTATAAAAAAATAATTTGATCATTAAAAAGTGTGAATTATCTACGACCTGCCTATCAATTTTTAGAATAAATTATAAAAAAATCATCTACGCAAATAATTTTCTAGGTAAACAAATTACCTACGAACAAACCTGCCTACTCATTCGTAATTTCCGTAGTTAAATAAACTACCTACACAAATTATTCCCTAGACAATTACATTTGTAGTTTAAAAATAACTTACAAATAAATTTAACTTTGAATTACATTTCTTTAATAAAAATGTCTATATGATTAGAAAAATTTGTAAATTAGTCGTAGCCTCCTAGGCAATAACATTATCTAAGGACTAAATTATTTTTTAAAATTTTTTTGTAGGTATATTGAAAAATTTCATGGGCAGTTTTTTATTTTTTGTAGTGATCTTACTGATTTTCCGTCTTAGGTTTATTCTATTTTTCTTTTTCCTGAATGGAAGAATGGATAATGTTAAGTTTTTTACTTTTTCTTGACATATTCTGGAATTGTTCTAAAATTTTTGTTCAGAAATTATTTTCAATGATATAATTGATAATTGTTCTGAAATTGCTCACTCGTGCCCAGCTTCTTGGAAGAATTATTCTGATTTTTTTCTTTCTATGTTGTTGTACATTTTTTCTAATAGAAATTATTTTGATTATATGGAAGAATCGGTAATGTTGAACTTTTGAGAAAGATGAACTTTGAGGGCAATTTGTCTATTCATACTTGCAAACCAAATTCGAACGTTTAGCACAATTTTCTTCTTCATTTATTGCTAGGCATTTATAGCTGTAACAAAAGTACAAAATTTCTGGTAAGCATTTAGTTCATTCGAGTTAATTATCAGCTTGCAACTATATACATGCAGTATACATGCCTGATGCATATATTATATGAATCCAAATTAAGTTATATCATACCAAACAGATAAAAATATTTGACATGGATTTTCTCACTGCACTTGTACTACTACTAATATCCTCTTGTATGCTGATAATTTATCAGCAATGGCGCAAAAAATCCGCAAATCTCCCGCCCGGTCCTTTCCCTTCTCCGATCATCGGCAACATTCTCCAGCTAGGCGATCATCCGCACCGATCTTTGGCAAAATTATCCAAGATTTCTGGTCCGTTGATGCACCTCTAGCTATCTTGTTGTGTCCTCCCCTGAAATGACGAAAGAGGTTCTGAAAGAATTTCATCTCATATAAAAATCAGAACTTACAGAGAGGTGTATAACAATTTTTTTTTAATATTATATTCGTAACAGATTCTCCTGAAACACAATTTGATATGTTCGAGCCGAGCTGTGCCGATTGCAGCACAGGTGCAGAACCACCACGAGGCTTCAGTAGTCTTTTTGCCAGCTGGGGAAAACAAATGGCGTAATTTTCGCAAAATCTGCAAAGAACATATATTTACTATGAATAAGCTGGAGGCGAGCGAAGCCCTTCGCCAGGAAAAGCTCGGCCAACTGCGCAGCTATCTTGGGCAGTGCTGTGCTGGTGGCCGAGTTGTGGATATTAGCATGGTTGTTTTTGTAACTGCGCTAAATTTGACGTCCACCACGTTGTTTTCTCTCGACTTTGCTCATTTGAGTCCGATTCAGGTCAGTTTCGGATCTAGTTCAGAACAAGGGTTACAGTTGCATGTACCAAAATGAATACTCCCTCCATCCCATGATTACTGCAACACTCCCAAAATACCCACTAAAACTCAACACCTCCACCTTTAATTACTCACAATATTCCTTCTTTATTACAATCAAACCCACTTTTCACCTTTTTCCTTGGTTTGCGATTCAATTTTAGTGTTGCAATCTTTTCGGGACGGAGGGAGTATATTCAACCTATATGCTGTTTAATTATGCTTTAGTTGCAAGAAAGAACAGGCCACGTTAAACAGAATGAAAATATTTCGCCTAGTCTTAACAAGAAACAATATTAATTTCTCTATACATACTATACTAAATAAATAGGTGCTTAATTCATATTCATCGTGCGGTTCAGTTACTACCTAATTAATTAATGAATTTGACTTGAATTTGTTAATTATAAAATGAGGTTTATAATATTTTCGTAATATGTATCATGTATGTTAAATTACCTTAATTGAAAATAATGTGTTTCCTCCGAAAAAATGAATACTCGACAGATTGAGATATAATTGTATTTTTTTATTTAATTTGCATCGTGAAGTTATAAATATTAAATAATATTTTTATTAATTTGAAATTCTGAATCGCCTCTAATTTAGGTGAAGAAATGATGGACATTATTACCGGCCTATCGAGCATTTCCGCCACTCCAAATGTTGCCGATTACTTCCCACTTTTGAAATTGATCGATCCGCAACGTATTTTTCGGAAGGCGACGTTTTACGGCGAGAAGTTATTCAATGTTTTGGACAAAGTAATTGAAGAAAGGTTACAGTCTCTGCAACAAAAAAGACTGATTTCCTCCAAGTGCTCCTTCATTTGAACCAAGATACCGATGCTAACTTGAGCCACCATGATTTAAAACATTTACTTTTTGTGAGTATGAGGAATTAATTAAAAACAATTGCTTGCCTAAAGTTTCTTTTCATGCATACTTTTGGAAGACATGGAATCTAAAATTGTCCCATAA
The DNA here is from genome assembly GCA_037126765.1 of Stenogyne calaminthoides. Lineage (NCBI taxonomy): Eukaryota > Viridiplantae > Streptophyta > Magnoliopsida > Lamiales > Lamiaceae > Stenogyne > Stenogyne calaminthoides. The sequence goes on along the minus strand of JBBCBC010000029.1, from coordinate 29,270,263 downwards.
CTTTTTTCATAATTTTTAAAATAGTCCAAAAAATGTTTGATGTACGAAATTGGTTCTAATTTTTTGCGAATGTACCATTTTTGTACTAAATTCATCGAAATTGATGAAACAATGTCGTTTTTTTATCATGCATTTCAGCCGGTAATCTCCAAATTGAATGCTCACATGTAAGGTGCATGACAAAAAACTATATCGTTTCATCAATTCCGACAAATTTGGGACGAAAATGGTACAGTTCGCGTAAATTTGGGACCAATTTCATACATCAAACTTGTTTGGGATCATTTTAAAAAATGTGAAAATTTATGAAACTATTTTGTGTTCTATCCCTGCAGTTGTCTGTTCATCCGAGAGACATTTTCACTCTGATATTTCCACCACTTAGAGCTAGAACTATTCAATTTTGTAACAAAAATGATCGATTAAATACTAATTCAACTTCAATATCTTTGCCAGGACTTGATCATTGCAGGAGCGGACACGATCACAGATACGATGGTGTGGGCAATGACAGAACTACTTGGCAACCCTAGTAAAATGTCGAAAGTTAAGGAAGAGCTTAATAGTGTGATCGGAGAAAATCATGAACTAATTCAAGAACGCGACATCCCAAGACTCCCATATTTGCATGCAGTACTCAAAGAGACCTTTCGGTACCACCCAACCGCGCCCTTCTTAGTCCCTCACAACACAAACGCTGATTTACAAATCGACAATTATTCCGTTCTAAAAGATTCAACTATACTTGTTAAAATATGTCTACATGTTACTTTTGAAATATAGCCATAACTAGTCCATGAAAGAAAATGACCTAATAAAAGTCAAGATTGTACAAATTAGAGATTATATTACACTATATGATAAAAATAAATCTGATTGCATAAAAATCACGACACTAATTTTAATTTTTTTTCATTATTTTGTGAGTTTTTCTTTTTTTTGCACGCAATTGAAAAATGACTTATTTAATTATTGTAATTATTTTACAGACTATTTTCTGAATACACCTGTTGACAATGTATGAAATTTAAAAAATGTATCAAAATATGGTACTTAATGTGAAACAACGAGATAGTCGAGATAATATTACAGTTTATCCTGTAACTTTTGTCGTGTCCATTATTAGTCTTATATATATATATATATATATATATATATATATATATATATATATATATTTGGTCCTTTTTTCAAGAAAATTAAAGGTTAAACGACATATATATATATTGCAAATTACTACCCCTTGAGGGGGTCATAGTTTGATGGGTACAGCCATGAGAGGCAAAGCCTTGTGGAGTGAAAGCCCAAACTTCTCATCCATATCTAATTTACTCCCATCAACTAATTTCCAATCAAAATTGTGAATCAAAGAAGCCACCATTAAATGTACCATTCTGTAAGCCAATGGTACTCCTGGACAAATTCTCCTTCCAGCACCAAACGGAATCAGCTCAAAACTGTGACGTTTGGCATCAATTTCCGCATCCAAGAATCTTTTAGGCTCAAAAGAGTCTGGATTTTTCCATGTTGTTGAATCCCTTCCAATGGCCCATATGTTGACTAGGATTATCGCGTTTTTTGGTATGGTGTAGTTGTTGATTTTTACGTCGCTTTGATCCATTCGACGTGCTATGAAAGGACCCGGAGGGTGGTATCGGAAGGTTTCTTTGATCACAGCTTGCAAGTACGGGAGATTTGAGATGTCGGATTCTTCGACTTGTTTATTTTCTCCAATTATGGTTTTGAGTTCCTTTTGAGCTTTTGATAGAATCTTGGGATTACGTAGTAGTTCTGTCATTGCCCATTCCACCGTGCCTGATGTTGTGTCTGTCCCTGCAACAAATAAATCCTAACACGAATTTCATTTAGAATTTGAATTTTGAAATATATATATCTTCGAAAATATTATTTTATCTAATCTAGCTCATATAGTCATATTAAACTCCGTTCTCCTCAGTCATCAGAAATTACAGTGCTAGTCTTATAAGTGCAGGACTATTCATTTTTGGTCGGGTATGAATTGAATTTTGCATTTTACAATGGACAATTCCACTTTTAAAATGTTTAAGGTGAAAAGTTGTAGGATTAAAAATTGAATCGACCGAAGTTACAAGACTTAGTCTTGAAAATTTTCCAAAAAATTACGGGACTAAAAAATGTTTTTAGCTTGTATTCTAATTAAGCTTGTGAAGTTAATATCAAGAATCGTGGGTAATTTATGCCATGTCCAATTTTTAGTCTTGTATTTTATTACTTTTTCAATATTTGGTCTTTTGGACTAAATTAAATTGATACATAAATGACCAAACTTAAAAAAGAAAAATATAAAGTACAATAATTAGACATAATAAGGATCAAATGTGATACTAAAAGGACCAAAATAAATCAAAGTAAGCAATATAGGACCAAAATTGAAAAAAAAAAAGGTAATGAAATACAAGACTAAAACTGTACATGCCCTAAGTTACAGGACTAAAATTGGACACACCGTAAGTTACCGGACGACTCTTGATATTAACGGTTTATTTTATCGGAGTACTAACACAAACCGCATGTATTGATGGATCTGGATAATTATATACATACATTAGAAGATAATTGACTAAGAAATCCATGCAATTAATCCGACTCTCAAAGCTAAATAAATATTACTCCACAAATAGTTTGAAAAATAATTAGACTAACCAGAAGCAAATGCTTTATGTCATCGCGGCTTAATTCGGGCTGATCTCCTTCACTTATTTCCAGCAACGCTTCCAACAAATCATTCTTCTTCTCAACCTTATTTTCTTCCATCATTTCCAATCTCTTATCAATTATACCATCAAATATGGCAAGCAATTCCCCCATATAAAACTCCGCTTCCCTCTTAATCCCTTGCGGATCAAGCAATCCAAGAATCGGAAAACTATCCGCAAGATTAGGCCTCCCAATAACCCCCATCAACCCATGAATCGTCTCCTTGAGTTGTTGAGACGAACCCTTATCATAATCGGCGAATTCGACCGAGAAAAGCGTGCTCGATATCAAGTTCAACGACGTAACGAACGCGGATTCTCCTATATCAAACGCTTTCCGATCAAGGCAGCATTTTTCGACGAAATTGAGCAGTTTTCGGATTTTTTCGTGGCGAACTCCGCGGCTAAGATCCAACCGTTGGGTCGAAAACATTTGCTCTCGGCAAATTTTGCGTAGGGTCCGCCATTGGGGGCCGACGGGGAGGCAGGCGACGGAGGTGCGGTGGTGGCCAAGCGCTGTGGTGGCAGCCGAGGCCATCCGGCCGGGGAAGGCGTGGTCGTGTTGTTGAAGAATTTGTTTGGCGATTTGTGGCGACGATACGACGATTGTGTCTAGACTTCCGAGTCTGAGGTGCATGAGGGGGCCGTAAGTTTGGGAGAGTTTCGCGAGTGATTGGTGGGGTTTTTTCCCGAGTTGGAGAATGTTTCCAATAATCGGGAAAGGGTACGGCCCCGGAGGAAGTTTGGACGACCTCCGGTGACAGGGGTTAGTTTTCCATCTCTGGAAAACTAACCAAGTGATACATAAAAGTAGGATAGAAGGGAGTGTCAAATTATCCATTAAATTTTAATTTGTTTAGTAGTAATTTGATTTTGAACAATTTAGATGCATCAAGAAAGTGTATTTATTGGCACAGGCTTTCTACTATGTTTGTCACAACTTGACTTATTATAATTTAATGTTTCATTTTTTAATGTATATAATAATGTACGTAGGCTCGAGGGCATACCTATATATAGCAGTGACGGAACAGTTGCCTCATTGCTCACTACCTATAATATAGATATTTATTTCTTTGAATGTGAGGTTCAATATAATAATAGTGATATGTGAGAATTCACTTTTCGTCCAATAACTTAGGACTATTCCAAAAAAAAATATAAAATTATTTATTTATTTTATCTATTTTAGTCGTAGGACGTCCAATTTCAGACCTTCTTTATCCAATTTTAGTCCTTCTCAACTAGAAAAATTCAAATATCTCCGCAAATACACATGTGGGGGTCACTTGATTAAATTGGAGCTTTTCTTTCCAGCTTATAAAGTGGTAAGTTGAAGCGCCAAATAGGCAAAAAAAAAAAAACCCTTCATAATTCCGCCAAGCTTTTAGGCGCTAGGCTCTCTCTGCGACGTTGCTTATACATGAATTACGAATAGTAGCTATAATACTAGCTACTCGATTAATTGAATGGGCTAGAAAGCCATACGGTTAATTAATGTCAAAACTGTCAGGCTACAAGATTTTGGAATCATATATAGGTTAATTGTTAAATTAATAAAAGTAATTAATGTACACAATAACTTGTATTTTGACTATTATTTTTAAATTCAAATCAATTTGGATTATTTATGCAGGGTACTCCCTCCGTCCCAAAAGACTTATCACACTTTTCTTTTTGGTCTGTCTCATAAGACTTTGCACATCCAAAAATAGACACACTCTTCTCCACTCATTACCTTACAACACACATTTATTACCCCCATACACACTTACTACCCCCATAAAGCAATTTTTCTTAATCTCTGCGCCGAAAAGTTGGCGCAGAGTCTTCCAGGACGGAGGGAGTATTAATTATTAGATAAAAGATTTTTTTCTGCTCATGACTCGAATTCATGACCACACGGTCTGTATAATAGTGCTCAATCCACTAAGCTATAATATAGAAAAAAAGGTTTAATGTTACAAAGTTTGAAATCATTTTTTTTAGCTATGTGAATGTTTTTAGGACCATTCTTATTAGTCAGCATAGCTTACCATGTCCATAATATAGATATCTATAATCTCTATAATGCAAAACTTCTATAAAATGATGTGTCAAGTAATAAAATGATGTGGCAAAACCACATTCTTCTATTTCAAATTCCTCTAATCTCATAATTTAGAGTGTTGTTTTGATCTCAACCGTTAATTTTATCTTTTATTTTCTATAAATTGTGGTATCTCTCATTCATTTTTCTCCATTCATTCTCTTCCATTTTATTTTTTTCTGTTCATTTTTTTATATTGTCTTCTCTAATAATTTTTTGTTCGACTTTTTTGGTTTTGTTTTGCAGGTTCTTATTATCACATAATGCTTGAAGAATGTTTTGTAGGTTTTTATAACTTTAGACGTCTTTTATGTAGATTCTTCTACTTACGATTTCTTCATGCGAAAATATTAGTTTTTTCAATGTTTTTCTGATGTTTCTTCCAGTCACCTCCATTCTATTTAATATTATTTTTTTATTTAATCAACAGATTTACGGAATATGATCTAGGGTTTTCATTGCAAGTGCATTGTTTGGATGGTTGAAGACTTCATCTACAAATAAGAATTTATTTTTTAAGTTTCGAAAGAGTATTAATATATATATATATATATATATATATATATATATATTATATATTTAAAGTTTTGGAGACTTTGTTGCTTGATCTATGTAAAGTTTGATGTTATTAATATAAAAAATATAATTTTTTGTTTTCAATCATCTTAATTTGAATTCAACTTTAATCTTCTTCTTTTTTCTTTCAATTGGTCTATTAATGTTAGTGTACTTCATTATTAGTTACATAATTTTGTTACATATATGCAATTTAATTAATTAATTAATATACATAATCAACGCATATAATTAGATAAAAATGTAGAATTATTTGATTTTTAAATTTGACACAAAAAATTTAAATTACTATTAGAGTTCTAAATCAAACAAGTGCACATAGTAATTTTTTTTTTCAAACAAAGTGTGCATAGTAATTCTTAATGAACAATTCATCAATTACATTTCTTACAAATTTAATATTCTAAAAACTAATCTAGCATATAAATATTATTTTATAGTCAACTTTGAAGTTCCTAAATTGTAACTAATTAATTAATAGGAGAAAATCATGGAACATATATTGAGATTTGTGATTTAATTAATATTAATTATTTTTTTATTTTATGTTAAATTAGTTCATCCACGTTATGTCTATTTTAATACTAGACAAAAATTTGTATAGACGCTGTTAACGCTTTATGAACTCTAAGTTATTTAAATATCATTTTATTACATACAAAAACTCTCACTGTTATGTATAAAAACTATCACTGTTATGAACAAAAACAATCAGTACTGTTTAGAAAATGCTTTATATTTTTAAACAGTAGTTTTTTTTTTATGCATAACAGTGATAGCTTTTACACATAACAGTGATAAAGTTCATGTGTGAACCTGTTCATATGTGTTAGGGATTATAAAATCTTTAACCCTAAAAATTAGGGTACACTATTGATTACAAAATTACGGTCAACTATATTTCATATAAAAATTTGGTCCACTATTGATTAAAAAATTAAATTAAAATTATTCTAACTATTATTTTAATTACTACTTATTACATAGGAAAACTACTACTGAATAATAACTCTATCTATTAAATTGGTTGATTCACCATAATTTTAGTTATTAATCAATTTATGGAATTACTTTGTTAATTAGTTACTATATAAATTGAATTTCGGTTTAATTACCTACTATAAATTGAATTCATGTAACGAAAGTTATGGATTTTATTCAAGGATTGTTAGTCAATTTAGATTTAAATTTTATTTGATAATTAATTACATCTTTTTAATTATTTGGTAAAATCTGTAAATTATACCATCAACAGTTGACTTATTTAATATTAATGCACTCCCTCAATTTGTGTAATTGAAAGCACCTATTTTATTAGATGGTATAATGAGTTTAGCAAATAATAATTCGTCAATGTTGAATTGAGTTAGATGTGTACAGAAAATTGTAAATACTTAACCAAAATACTTTAATTATGTTCAATTAACTTAATTAAGATTAATGCACCTCTTCAATTATTTTTTACTCAAATATTATTTCTAATATTAGAATTTGTATAAACTTTTAAAGAACAATAAATGATGATTAATTGTAAATCTATTACCAAATATACCAAGTCAAACTATATATAATATGATACTATAGTACTTTATTTTATTTTGAATGAATATTTACTATTTTACATATTTTAGATAGTACTGTATTAATGCAACAATTCGTCATTATACTTAATATTATCAATTAAATTAGCATTATTTTAAAATTATAGTTAATAATACGCGTAATGTCAGTCTACAGATTAAGAGGAACAACTAATTGTTCTTGAAAAATATTAGATGTATGAACGAGTATAATTTATTTACAATTAGTTTTAAATTTAAATTAAATAAACTAATAAATGAATAATTTCTTTTTTTGTTATAGTATAAGTAATTTTAATTGACAAGTACCAATTACCAAAAGTTCGAAAAAGCTAAATTCATTTTGATACATTGAATTTTGGTTTGGTATTCTTAAATATAGTATATATTAAATATTAATTATGTTATATTAATTGTACATAATTATCAATTACCAATTAATATTTACTCATGTCCTATTCACAAGCTAATTGATTTTTTTTTTAAGATACAAGCTAATTGATTGATAATACCTTCAAATATCATACCATCATCCGTTTTTGAATGGAAATCAATTTACCAAATCATCATTCATCATTGTTGAATTGGAATTAAATATGTGTTGAAAATTTTAAATACTTAATATGTACCGAAAATATGATAATTTCACTGAATCTTAATTAACATTAATGCACTTCTTTATTATCACGTTTTATTATGCAGTAAAAATTAAACAAAGTATAATACAAAATTTGTATACATTGATTCAATAGACGGTTACAAATATGATGCGCCTTCTAAATTTTATAATTATTTTTAAAGGCTCCTTAATCGGCGATTTAAAAATATTTAAATATACAGATATTTGTATATATCATATCAATTGCTTATAATTTATGATCACCAAACTAATACTATATGTATTTATAAGTTATCAAAAAAACCCAATAAATAAAATTTATATAAGATGATAGCATTCAAAATAAAATTATTTATTAAATATGTATGTGTACCTCAAATTTTTTTATATTCAATATAAAATAATAATTTGTGTAATTGATGGAGTTTGTGTTCAATCTAAAGCTTCCAATTTATATATTAACTAGGACATAACCCCGCGTGCAACAAGGGATTCAAAATACTTTTTATATTATTAGTTTTAAATTAAATAATTCAAATAATTAATTAGTTTCTCGCCTAATGTTTTATCCTACTCATATTTCTTTGTCTTTTACAAAACTGATTATTTTTAGTTATTATGATATTTAATTACTTTGTATAATGATATGATGAATGTGAGGGTTGATGTACGTAGTCTTCTAAGTGGTGAATTGGGGTGTATATGTGTTTCATTTGTTTTGTCTTTGTGCAGGTGATATGATACTCTCTAATGCACTAGGTCGGATGTTTAAATAATATATATATTTTTTAATTGGGGCGTCTTTTATGACCATTTTTACGATTTGAGTGGTTTCTTAAAGAAGAAGAAGAAGAAGAAGAGAAGAATTATTGAGATCAGATCTAAGATTTACGATATGATGAAAGTTGTGGATTTGGAAAACGAATGAAAGTTATGCTTCTCTTATCTGAATTTTCGAGTTAATTCATTGAAATATGGTGTGTAATGCATGCTTTTGGATTTTTTTTTATCAGATAAATAACATTTTATTAAATATCATGGCTATAAGGGATAACCATCTTACTTTACTTTACATATTTAAAAATATATCACATATAAAGGATCAGCCAGCCAAGAGCTGAGAGATGCATTACAAAAAATAAAAATTTTCATAAAAAACCAGCTCCAAATCTTCCTTTGATTTCCTCCATAATTTTAGACTGGATGAAGTCCGTCTTCTCAAATGAATTTTCATGTTGTGGATTAATTCATTGAGATTTATTTTCACAGTGATCTGAAATTTTAGATGAATCGTGACAAATTTATTTTCAGGTATCATTTCACCTTTCACATGATTTTAATACAAGGTAAACTTTATGTTGTATGTAAATGAAGTTATAGTTATAACTTAAAATATGTTTCACTGCATAACTTAGATGTGAAATGATATGTATATATACATGCGATAATTGCATTTGAAAATATTTCTTGAAAGATACGTATAGATTCCATCTTTATTCATAGTAAATGTGAACCTTTTCTAGTTATAGTGTGCATAGGATCAACTACAGTAAAATATTATTTAAGGCTCGTTACTTAGCGGAGGTGGCAATTTAAAGACAATAAGCTCCAGTTTGGAAAAATAACATTTATTTATTTATTTTTGGCAAAGTATGACATTAACTTTTTTTTTTTTTTTTTTTAAATATAAGACATTTTTCTCACACTGGCGCACCTAAATTGAAACTAATTAACCTATAACTGAAATTTATTGTCCTGAAATTATCACGGCCTTAATTACAAACCTGAAAAATATCAGCAACCTTATTCTTAAATGGGACCAAAACATACTTTATACTCTTATCTGTGGATGTAATATATGAAAACGTAACAACATAATTGAAACAAATGTATAAAATGATAGGTGAATAAAATAAAATAAAAATAATTCATCTTGGAAATGTAATATTTATTAAATTTAATTAGTATTATATGACTTTGTGATAATTGTTTGGTATCGAAGATATGCATTTAATGCTTTTAACAAATATTGGTCAAAAGGTTGGGTTGTGCAATGATATGAATTATTACTAAGCTGGAAGTCATGTTCTTGAGGAAAAAATAAATTACGGAAGGATCCCATAATTGACGTTAACCACTTCAGATCAAACATCATTGATTAAGTTCAAATGAGATAATTCTCAATCTGTTTATGCTTCGCAATAACGATAAATAAAAGTCAATGTCAATCGTTATCGAACATAGATGTGTACCTTTTCAAGTCAGTTTTTGCATTGGGTTAACTATGGAAAAATATTATTTTAAAGTCCGTAATTTAGGGAAGGTGACAATTTCATGACTAGTAAGTTTCAGCTTGAAAAAAGTAGGATATTAACTTTTTTTAAGGCAAAAATAGGACAATAACTTATTTTATGGCACATGTAGGACATTAAAAAAAAATCGCAAATGTGGGACATTATTATTAGTATTTTACATATATAGGCCATTTTCTCAAATTGGCGGACCTAGATTTGCAAAATTTTAAAACTTAGGGCCTACTTTTGTAGAAACCCAAAAATTTACAGACCTAAATTTGCATAAACTGATCGAAACTTACAAGCCTACTTTTCCCACCTAACCTACTTTTTTCATATTGAAGCTTATTGTCTTTAAATTGCCACCGTTATAATTATGGACCTAAAAAATATTTTTTCCCCTTCCACTACATAGTGTTGTCTCAAGACTGAAGAGCAAAAAAGATTTTAAAAAATTATCTTGATTATGATGAAAAAATATGCAAAATTACAACTAATGTTGTTCAAGATTATTTATTTAGAATTTTTTGATTTTGAACATTAACTTATTTTAAATTTATATTTATTGTGCTAATACATTAATATTAGCTTTTTTTTCTTTAATATTATATTTTAATTTAAATATTATTTAAGTAGTAAGTTAATATATTTTTTGTATTCTACACATATAAATTATTAAAAATTAATTACTATTATTAAAATAGAACTAATTTAAATAAATTGAAGTGTTTTATCAAAATTTAATAATATTACCCGTCCATAGCGGATAATTTACGTGCACAGATAGAGCAATACTTGCTTTCATAAAGTGGAGTCTACGAGAAGCTTTTCTCTGTGAAGCCTGGTGATACTAAAATATATTTGAGTTTTGATAGTGTTTGCAGAACGAAGTTTAAGTCTAGAGCTAATGGAGAGTTATTATTTGTTTATATTTTAAACTCGATTAAGTGTTCAGGACTATCAAACCACCATTTGATTTTGAAGGAACGAGTGTCGGTGACTCGGTAATGCTTCTAAAAAATATTGATCAAAAGTCAGGTTTGTGCAATTGCACGAGGTTAGTCACAAAGCTTGAAAATTATATTTTTGAGGCACAAATAATTTCAGGAATGAATATTGGGAAAAAGGTATTTATCCCAAGAATTATATTGAGTAATTTGGACTACACAATGCCTGTAAAGTTTAGGAGGACACAATTTTCAATCCTATTATTTTTTGTGATGACGAGAAATAAAAGTTTGGGTCAATCTCTTCCAATTGTAGGTTTATATGTTTTCAATCGGTTTTTACACACATACAAGTATATATTGCAGTATTTAGAGTCAAAAATAAAATATGTATGTCTCTATCTAAATGGGGGACTTTACAAGTTACAAGTATACAACAAATATCATTTACTACTTTTTTTTTAACATTTTTAATTTAGAGCTTTTTTTTCCAAATTAAAAATTTTCGGATTAATTTATTTAGTTTATAGAGTCATAATATAATAATATATAAAATCAATATTTGAATATTTAGATTATATTTTTATTTTTAATATTTCGTGAGCAAATTATTTAATCATAAAAAATATTATAATATTATTAATTATTTTATTTAAAAAAAATCTTTTAGTCCGCGAAGTTCGCGGGGCTCATACTAGTAACATATATATGTGTGCATGTCTATTATTCTTCTGGCTTTTATATTTTTCACTTTTTTCTTTTTAGCATGCAAGGCAAATGATTCGAATTCATGAACCCTCGAAAATAGATAGTGATACTCTAATCATTTGAGTTATCTCACTTTGTCTTATATTTCTTACTTTTTGTTGAGGGAAATTAAATAAATTAATTAATTTCGCACCTCTCTACAAGTTCGGACTTTTAGATGAGACATAATTTTTTCACGGTATCAGAGCCTCAGGCTCAGCCCAGATCCTGGGTTCGATTCCCGTGAAAAATACTCCACCCATTTAAATTGTTCACTCGTTGGGCCTTCTTCCAGAGGGCAGAGACAATGATTTGACCCACGAGTGAGGGGAGTGTTGAAGAAAATTAAATAAACTAATTAATTTCGCACTTCTCTAAAAATTCGAACTTTTAAATGGGAGGAAATTCTTTTACTTTTGATATATGCAAATTATGTAAACAACGCTTTTGTTCAAGTGACAATAAAAAGACACTACTTTAGAAAAGTAGCATCATTATTCAAGTAACAATAAAAAAATACATTAAAAAAAAGACACGTAAGCTACTTTAGATAAGTAGCACCACCAGCCGGAGGATAAGTGAAAGGTAGACTTTTATGCATGGAAATATATAACTAGAACTGATTTCTTTCATAGCATCGTCGACCTTATCTAGATTGATGGAATGTCTTCCCTATCCTCCATGTCAATGATCTTCACGAACGTTTCCATCTGCATAATTAATTAAATAAATAAGAATATATTAAAATAAAATGATGCCCATTGAAAAAATATTGATGGAAATAGAGGTAAGAATATGTAATTACTTTAGTGGAGGAACGTTTTGATACCAGTTAAAGCCAAAAGCGAACATGGTTAAAGAGCAAGGAAAAAGGATGGATAGTATTAGTGAGTAGCCTAGTAAGTATTAGAGTTTTGTAATTAAGTGTGAGAAAATAAGATGGTGGAAGGGTGCTATATATAGGAGAGGTTGCGCACACAATTTCACAACAATATTAATATCCAGCCTCGCTTTGCCGACACAATTTCTATAAAGAGTAAAAAGTGTTATTCACTTTGTAAAGTTGTTACTCTCTTTCTTTGTATTTATAAGAGTGTCAAGTGGGAGTTAGATTAGAGAATACCCTCTCTCACTTATAAATACACATTAGAATAGTTTTAGTCTTTAACTTTTCACATTATCCGTTTATGCAATTTTTGTAACCGTTTCATATTGAACTCTTCAATCCTTCAATACAGTTTCTTCGTTTATGTATCTTTTCTTGTTTGATAAGATGGTATCAGTTTTTTAGAACTTGATATGCCTCTTTCGATCCTTGCTTCCGCGTACGATTAAGAGTTTTATGCTCGATCATTTTTTTTCCTTGCTCTGATTCGGTTGAAATCGAGGGATTTTTTTTTTTGGGTTTTTTGTTTAGTTTCAACAGTTTTCGTTGAAATTTATTCTTGGGTGTTCGGAATAGTTTCCGATTTGAAGTTTACCTTTGATTTCTTCGATTTCTTGGATTTTTCGATCCAAATTGATGGCGGTGAATGGTGCTCTGATTTCTCTGGACCCGGCGGTGAATCCGCTTTCTCCATACTACTTGCATCACAATGACAATCCGGCGATGTCTATTGCCCTAGAACCTCTGGATGGTACGAATTTCATTTCCTGGCGGCAGTCTGTGGCTCGCGGATTGAGTGTGAAGAACAAATTAGCGCTCGTGGATGGTTCTCTTCCGGTTCCGGCGCAAGATGATGATAGGGCGGTGTATATGGCCTATGTTCGTGCCAATGATCTTGTGCTGCAGTGGATCCTCAATTCTGTGTCCCCTGACATCAAGAAAACTCTGAGGTACTTTCACACTGCTAAAGATGTTTGGAATGAGTTGATAACTCGTTTTGAGTGTTCTAATTTGACTAGGATTTTTCAACTTGAAAAATCTTTGAATACTATTGCTCAAGGTTCTAAGTCTTTGGTGCTTTATTATAATGAATTCAAATATCTCTGGAATGAGCATGTTAGTCATAAAGCTGTGTTTACTTGTCATTGTGGTGTTATGGCCAATTGCACTTGTGATTTGCTCAAGCAACTTGCCAATGCTCAAGAACAAGATTGTGTGATGAAGTTTTTAATTGGGCTTAGTGAGTCTTATGCTGCTGTTAGAAGTCAGTTTTTGTTGCATAAGCCCTTTCCTCCACTGGCTAAGGTCTATTCCTTGTTGTTGCAAGAAGAGTCTCAGAGGGCTTTGAGTCTTCCCACTTCTGTGTTACCTGAATCTGTTGCTATGCTAGCTGTTGGGATATTTTAGTTTTGATGAATTATGCCAAAACATTATCAACTTGTGTTATTCAAGCTAATTTACAGATAACAAGTTGAGGGGGAACGAAAGAACAAGTTGAGGGGGAACTCACGAAATCAGAAGAAGATGATCGATATCAGACGAGGCTGCAGACGAGACTGACGGAGATCAGATGAGTTATATGAGTTCCGAGTTAACTGATGAGCTATGCAAATCAAATGTGAAGAAAAGCTAAAGCCAGCAAATCAGAAGAGAAGGTTGCAGATCAGAAGATGAGCAGATGAGACTGATCAAGATCAGACGTGATCGAGATCAGATATGATAACCTGATATGCTAACCTGATGTACTGACCTGATGCTATCCTGAGATGTTGACCTGAAGATGTGTTGATCTGATCAGTCGAGCTGATCAGATCAGGCAAAGAAGAAATCAGATAGCCTGAGTAAAAGTGATATGAGGCTCAGTAAGCAAAGTGATCTGAGGCTCAGTAAGAAAAGTGATCTGAGACTCAGTAAGTAAAAGTGACCTGAGGGTCAGGATGTCTGAAGTCAGAAGAACTGAACTCAGTCAGCCTGAGTGTCAGTATGCCTGATCAGACAAGGTCCGCTGAAGAGAAGTCTGCTGAATCAAGAAACCTGAGACTCAGTATGTCACCGGACACTGAGGCTCAGAGAGACCTGAAGGCTCAGACAGACCTGAAGGCTCAGATAGAACTGAAGATCCTGAGACTCAGAAGAATCTGAAGAATATAGCCGTTGGAATTTAGCTGACGTGGACCAATGAGAGGAAGACAACCAGCCTGAAAAAGCTGCAGAACTTACAAAGAATAGTATGGATTTGAATGTGATTCTCTCCAACGGTAACATTCAAATCCACACTATAAATACAAGATCTTCCATCAAATTAAGTGTGGAGAATGTAGCAAACGATGCTACAGAGCTAAGAAGACATATACTCAAGCTTTCCCACCATAGAATACAAGTCTGTAGATATACACATATATTCAATGAGTGTTCTAGAACTCAATCTAAGCAACCCACGATGTATTCTAAGCTTAGAGAAATTTTCCCAACCTTAGCATTGAGGCTAAACAAATGTAAGGGAAAATCTCACCATAGTTGGAGACAACACCAAACCCAAACCCCATTCTCGTAAAGAGATAACTAGTGGTGAAGAGAGGTAGTTATTAGGCAATCCCGAGAGAGGGTGATAAGTCCCGTTGGAGTGTGAACCATTAAACATCTAGAGGCGAGCCCGAGAGGGTGATAAGTCCAGAGGCGAACCCGAGAGGGTGATAAGTCCAGTTGGAGTGAGAGCTCGTTAAATATCTAGAGGCGAGCCCGAGAGGGTGATAATTCCAGTTTGAAGGAATTTCCCTAGGAACAGGGAGAGTGGATGTAGGAGCTTGAGTCTCCAAACCACTATACTTTGTTGTGTTCTTTATTGCTTTACGTTCTTATTTTGTCATATGCACTCGATTGTAAGCAAAACATAACACATGAGCTTAAAACGCAAAAATCTGGAATCACCATTCCTTCACCCCTATTTTTTTATATGCATTTCATGATTATTCCGCATTTCATGGGTTTTTCACCGGGCCTATCACTAGCTAATAATTTTAGGTTCTATAAGGATAAGAAAAAGCAGTTAAAATGTACAAATTATAATGGGAACGGCCACTCCGTTGATAGATGTTTTGAGTTAATCGGATACCCCCCTGGTTGGAAAGGTCCTAAGGGTAATAAAGGGAAGGATAGAAGTGCTAATGCCATAGTGTCCTCTCCTGATAAAACTGTGGGTTCTAGTCCTCTGTTCACTCAAGAGCTTCTTGAGCAGCTCTTGTCTTTGGCAAAGCAAGCTCAAAAGCCATCCGAGCCTACTCATTCAGCTGCTGGTGTGTTTGCACATACACTTCCTGATACTAATTCCATTCATCCTGAAGGTAATCATTCTTGTTTTCATACTGCTGTTGGTTCTAAACATTATACCTGGATTTTAGATACATGTGCAACTGATCATATGGTGTCTGATTTAAGATGTTTCACATCATCACCTACACCAGCTAACATAAAGATCAGTTTGCCTAATAATGCTATATCTACTGCAACACATATTGGTAAAATTGTTCTTAATGAACACTTAATATTGTACAATGTGTTGTATGTGCCTAATTTTGCTTTTAATTTGATTTCAATTAGTCATTTGACTAAACATTCCAACTGTTCAGTTAGCTTTATGTCTTCAAGTTGTGTTCTGCAGGACAAGGTTTCCCTCAGGGTGATTGGTTCTGCTGAACAACATGGAGGGTTATACCTGTTAAGAGTTTCTCATTTTGCAAATTCAGTTGCCTGCTCTGCCAAACATGGTACTTTTGACCATAGGCATAGTAGATTATGGCATATGTCTCCTGCTAGTATGTTGCAAATAAAGGGTTTAGGCTTAGTCCCTGCTGATGTTCCTAATCATTGTACTATTTGTCCACTTGCCAAACAGAAAAAGAAGCCTTTTCCTATTAGTGTTACTTCTTCTATAACTTGTTTTGATCTTATACACTGTGACATATGGGGGCCTTTTTCTATTACTTCTTATTCTGGTTTTAAATATTTCCTCACTATAGTTGATGATTTCTCAAGGTGTACTTGGATTTATTTGTTAAAATCAAAGTCTGATGTGAGGGTTTCTTTGGAAATTTTTTACAATATGGTATTGACTCAATTTCAAAAGAAAATAAAAATTATAAGAAGTGATAATGGTTGTGAGTTTTTGTTATATGATTTTTATCATTCTTTGGGCATTATACATCAAACATCCTATGTGGAGACTCCACAACAGAATAGTTTGGTGGAAAGGAAACATCAACACCTTTTACAGGTTGCTAGGGCTCTATTGTTTCAATCTGCTTTACCTCTTACTTATTGGAGTGATTGCATACTCACTGCTGCATATCTGATTAATAGAATGCCTTCTATGGTGATCAACAGTTTGTCTCCTTTTGAAAAACTTTATGGGAGTCAGTCTGATTATACCTTTTTAAAATGTTTTGGTTGTCTATGTTTTGCCAATACTTTATCTGCTAACAGATCCAAGTTTGATCCTAGAGCTGTTAAGTGTTTGTTTATAGGATATCCTTTTGGAACAAAAGGATACAAATTACTTGATTTATCTTCTGGGAAGGTTTTTATTTCTAGAAATGTAACCTTTTTTGAAAATGTTTACCCCTTTGCTGATAAGAAAGGTGCCCATGAGTTTGTTCAACAATTAATTGCAAGAAATTTCTTTTTAGAAGAACATGCTGATAATCTTGATGATTCTCCTGTTGCTTCTATACATGATACTGGTGTGCAATCTGTAACTGATGAGGTACATGACACTTTACCTTCTCCTACTTCTGATTCTGTAAACAATGATGTTTTAAATACTGAAGTTTCTGTTAATATTGAATCTTTGCATGTTTCACCTGTTAGAAGATCTTCTAGATCAAAGTCTCAACCTGCTTATTTGAAAGTTTATGAAACCTCTTTGCCACAATCTCTGGTTCATGATAATTCTGTTGTTAATTCTGAAGCAAATATGATTGTTGCTAGTGGAAAACAGTATGACATTGCTGATTACATAGCCACTGACAGATTATCTCATGCTCACAAGGTTTTTACTGCCTCTATATCTCTAAATCAAGAACCTAAAACCTATAAACAAGCTAAAGACAATCCTAATTGGCAGCAAAGCTATGAAATCAGAACTTGATGCATTAGAAAGGACTAAGACATGGAGTTTGGTTTCTTTGCCTCCAAATAGGGAGTGTATTGGTTGTAAATGGGTTTATAAAATCAAGTATAAACAAGATGGTTCTATAGAGAGATATAAGGCTAGATTAGTTGCTAAAGGGTATACTCAACAAGAAGATGTTGATTATTTTGATACTTTTAGTCCTGTTGCAAAGATTACTACTGTGAGAATATTGCTTTCTGTTGCTATTGCTAGAAACTGGTTTATTCATCAATTGGATGTCAATAATGCCTTTTTACATGGTGATTTGAATGAGGAAATATACATGAGTCCCCCTCCTGGCTACTGTCTTGAAACTGATAGCAGGGTTTGTAAGCTTAATAAAAGCCTTTATGGCTTAAAACAAGCTTCAAAGCAATGGTTCAATAAGCTTTCCGAGTCATTAATTGAGATTGGTTATGTACAATCCATGGCAGACAATTCTTTATTTTCAAAACAAACTGAAACTTCTTTGACTATTATTGTGTGTTATGTTGATGATCTAATTGTGACTGGAGATTCATTAGATAAGATACAACACGTCAAAACATTTCTGCACAATAAGTTTACAATCAAGGACTTAGTTATATTGAAATACATGCTAGGTATTGAGGTAGCAAGATCAGAAAAAGGCCTTACTCTGTGTCAAAGAAAGTACACATTAGACCTTTTAACTGATTTTGGCTACTTAGGGAGTAAACCTTACAACACACCTATGGATTCCAAACTCCAACTTGTTCAAACAAGTGAAAACAATAGAACAGATCCTAAATTGTACAGGAGGATTGTGGGAAAGTTACTATACCTCACAGTAACAAGGCCTGACATCTCATATGTTGTTCAGTCCTTGTCACAATTTATGAGCAACCCCTCTAAAGAACACATGGCTGTTGTGCATAGAGTGTTGAGATACTTGAAAGGAAGTCCATGTTTGGGTATTTTTTATTCAGCTAATAATGATTTCAAGTTACATTCTTACACTGACAGTGATTGGGCCAGATGTTTAGAAACAAGGAAAAGTGTCACAGGTTATGCAGTGTACTTGGGCAATTCATTAATATCATGGAAGTCCAAAAAGCAGACTACAGTTAGTAGGTCATCAGCAGAAGCTGAGTACAGGGCCATGACAACTACAGCTTGTGAAACACAGTGGATTCTATACATTCTAAAGGGCCTGAGAGTACCAGTTCAGCTCCCAACAACTATCTACACAGACAGCAAATCTGCTTTTCAAATGGCACTCAACCCTTGCTTACATGACAAAAGCAAACACATCTCCATTGATTGTCATTACACTAGAGAGAAAATCAAAGAAGGAATACTGAAGATTATCCGCATACCCACAGAAGAAAACCTGGCTGACATCTTAACAAAGCCATTGCTACCCACTAAATTCAACAACTTCAAGTCCAAAATGAGGCTCTTGAACATTCACTCTCATTTTGAGGGGGGTTATAAAGAGTAAAAAGTGTTATTCACTTTGTAAAGTTGTTACTCTCTTTCTTTGTATTTATAAGAGTGTCAAGTGGGAGTTAGTTAGATTAGAGAATACCCTCTCTCACTTATAAATACACGTTAGAATTGTTTTAGTCTTTAACTTTTCACATTATCCGTTTATGCAATTCTTGTAACCGTTTCATATTGAACTCTTCAATCCTTCAATATAGTTTCTTCGTTTATGTATCTTTTCTTGTTTGATAAGAATTTCTCAATTAAAACTTCTTGCACAAAATATATATATATCTCAATAAATTAACACTCGGAACCAAATAAGATAGAGACAAAATTTGCCAAATAGTACTAGTTTAAAAAGAATCTGGCCGGCCAGAAGCTGCCAAATAGTTTCCCCACAATGTAATTCACGTTTCCTAACCAATTTTTTTCTTTTCTTTTTTGGCTCAACCCTCAAATTTACATAATTAATTTCAAAATATGAAACTGACCATTGCCATAATAAACGAACAGGTAAATTTAATGTGATGTACTAAAATTTTCCTTTGTTACTATGGTGTTTTACTGTTTTATTAGCTCAAAAAGTTACGACCTTTGTTTTGTCACTCCCGATCTTAAAAAAGAAAATATTTACATGCTTTTTCTCCATCACTCTATATGAGACATTTGCATATAATGGATTTTGGGCAACCCAGGAAAAATATATATCATTTTTCAAGTCAAAGAGTTGTACCTCGCTTTCTTTCAAGACATTACGGCCCCTCTTCTTAATCTAATCCTATATCCTCATAATCATGGTCAGCTCTCTCAATCATCTTTCTTATCTCATTTATTTTTCATAACAGGGTTGTAGAAGATGGGTCTAACATGGTTCTCATTACAATTAAAAAGTAGAAAGATTCATCAAATACATCAACGAGGGGTGACTGTTCAAGTTCTTCTAATGGTATTCTAGATCCTGCACGTTCGATCACAAAGGGCAGAAAAAAGAGGATAAAAGGACACTTTCAGAAGAACACAAAGAAAAGAACACCAATTTTATCAAATGAGATTGGTAGCAAGACTCGATTGTTCTAGTTTTTAATTTCTTTTTCTTCCTAATTTTCGTACTTGATAGATTTTGTTATTGTAGTAAATAATATTAGAGTATCACAAATTCCCTCACGAGTATCAAATATCTAGTCAGGAGTATTATATGTTTATCAAAAGGATACAATTCAAGTCAATGATTCATATTGCATATTGAAAACACTTAATGTTGTGTTTAATATTAGTAATATTTTGAATATCGAAACAAGAATCTCTTATTATTGTACAGAGTATTAGAGTATCAAATATCTCATCTGGGGTATTAAATTTATGGTCAAGAGTATCAAAATTTTATATGATTATCAAAATTATACATTTCAGGCCAATGATTCTTATTGCATATTAAAAACACTTAATGTTGAGTTTAATATTAATGATATTTTGAATATCGAAACACGAATATATTATTATTGTACAAAGTATTGGAGTATCAAAAATCCCACCTGGAGTATTAAATAGTAAGTCAGAAGTATCAAAAACTTATATGTTTATCACAAAGTATACATTTAAGGCCAGTAATTCATATTGCATACTACAGTGTATAAGAGTACCAAAAATCTCATCTAGAATATCAAATATTAAGTCAGGAGTATAATTTATCAAAATTATATATTTTAGACCAGTGTTGTTAGGATTAAAGCAGCAATTATGGAGAAAGTAATGAAAGCAAGAATTAAGGAACAAACAATTTGGTTACCCAGTTTGTCAGGAATGACTACGTCTGGGGGCACTACCAAGCCAGAAGATCTACTATTTTCGAGTGATGTGGTAATGATACAATTACAATGAGTCAAAAGAGATGTTTAAATATGAGCTAAAACCCTAAAATCCGCCCGCCTGGCAGAATTCCCGAACCGTTCGACCACGGGCCTTGGTCGAGCGGTTCTGCACGAGCTGAGCTCCTGGTCGAGCACCCTCTGGGCGCTGGAAAGGGGGGTGCTCGACCGAGCTAAAAGTGCTCGACCTTTGGCACTGGTCGAGCGCCTCCCGAGTTCTGCATCCAGTCTCCACAACCCAACAATCTCCCACCTGGAGACTGACTCCAACTGTAACTTGTCTCCTCCGTTTCAAGGGTTTCTTTCTCACTGGTAGTAGTGCCAGGCCTTCTTCTCAGTTTCCAAGGCCAGTTGAAGTCATGCATAACTTCAACTTCTCTAAGGTCACAACCTTAGTCAACATGTCAGCAAGATTCTCACTTCCTCAGATCTTCATCAGTTGTAAGATCTTATTCTCTATGAGGTAACGTATGTAATGATACCTTAACTTAATGTGCTTCGTCCTCGAGTGAAAGGCCGGATTCTTTGCCAAGTGAATAGCACTCTGACTGTCACTATACAGAATACTATCATTTTGCTCCTTCCCCAACTCACACGAAAGATTCTGCAACCAAACCATCTCTTTGCTAGCCTCAGTAACTGCAACGTACTCTGCTTCTGCAGTGGACTGAGCTACGATCTTCTGCAACTTAGAAGCCCAGGAAATTGTTGTACCACCAAAAGTAAACACATACCCGATTGTACTTCTCCTTTTGTCGAAATCACTTGATGTCAAGTCTGCATCAACGTATCCTGCCAACTTGACGCGTTTGCCCTCAAAGCACAAAGCTTGTTCAGTAGTACCTCTCAAGTACTTTAGGATCCACTTCACCGCCTCCGAATGCTGCTTGCCCGGATTACCCATAAACTTGCTAACTACTCCCACTGCATGTGTAATATTGGGTCTTGTACACACCATAGCATACATCAAACTGCCAATTGCCGAAGCATACAGAGTGTTTTGCATGTAGGCTCGCTCCTCATCACTGCTGGGTAAGTCCTTGTTGGATAGCTTGAACTGACTTCCCAACGGGACACGAACTGGCTTTGCATCCTCCATACTAAATCTCTTCAAGACCTTCTTTATGTATTCAGCCTGAGAAAGATACAACTTTCCTGCCACCCTATCACGATCGATTCGCATACCTAAGATTTGCTTGGCCTCTCCAAGGTCCTTCATAGCAAACCTATCAGACAACTTCTTCTTCAACTTGCTCACTTCCCGAGCACTTGAGACTGCTATCAACATGTCATCAACATATAATAGCAAAATGATATAACCATCATCATACCTCTTGAAGTAACAGCAATGGTCGGCTTCACACCTATTGATCCCAATCTCGTGCATGAACCCGTCAAACTTCTTGTACCACTGTAATGGAGCTTGTTTCAACCCATACAAACTCTTCTTCAATTTGCAAACAAGCTCACTATTCCCCTTTGACAAGTATCCTTCAGGTTGCTTCATGTAAATGTCCTCATCTAAATCACCATGAAGAAAGGCTGTTTTCACGTCCATCTATTCTAACACCAAGTTTTCTGCATCCACCAGACTCAGAACTAACCATATGGTAGTTAGCTTCACCACTGGAGTAAAAACATCAGTATAGTCAATACCATGTTTCTGCTGAAACCCCTTCAAAACCAGTTTTGCCTTGTAGCGCTTGCTTCCATCAGCCTCCTATTTGATTATGTAAACCCACTTGTTATGCAATGCCTTCTTGCCCTTAGGAAGCTCAACTGGTTCCCAGGTTCCGTTGGTCATCAACGAATTTATCTCATCATCCATTGCAAGTTTCCACTTGTTCACCTGTTCACTACGTGTAACCTCTGCATAACATTCAGGTTCACCACCATCAGTCAACAATAAATAATGAAGAGAAGGAGAATACCTATCAGGAGATCTATGCTATCTATTAGATCTCCGCAGTGGAATTGGTGCTGGTGGTGTACGTGGTTCTTCCTCAACAATCTCCTTATCGTCTTGAACCTTATTGCTCCCACCAGAGTTCGAAATGTCTAACTCCACAACCTGAGTCTCAGAACCACCTTCTTTGGATATCCCCAACCTGTCCTTGTACAAAACCTGCTCATTGAATACAACATCTCGACTACGGATTATCTTACGATTTTCCTCATCCCAAAATCGATAGCCAAATTCATCACCTCCATATCCAACAAACGTACACTTAACAGATTTAACATCCAACTTACTTCTACTAGCAGCATCAATGTGAACATATGAAACACATCCAAATATACGAAGGAAAGACAAATTTACCTCCTTACCAGACTAGGCCTCCTCTGGTATGCCATATTCCAAAGGAGTTGAGGGTCCTCTGTTTATCAAGTAGGCCGCAGTGTTAACTGTTTCTGCCCAAAACATCTTTGGCAGCCCACACTTCAATCTCATGCTTCTGGCACATTCACATAACATTATGTTCATACGTTCTGCCACACCGTTCTGCTGGGGGGTTCCTCTCACGGTTTTCTCCATTCGAATTCCGTTCGCCTCACATAATCCTTTGAACTCACGGAGCTCGTACTCTCCACCATTATCCTATCTCAGGCACTTCACTTTGAGACATGTCTCAGTTTCTACAAGGGCCTTCCACTTCCTGAAAGCATTAAAGGCATCAGACTTATTTTTCAGAAAATAAACCCATACCTTCCTCGTAGAGTCGTCAATGAAAGTCATGTAATATGACGCTCCACCAAGAGATGTCACTGGTGCTGGACCCCACAAGTCGTTGTGGACTAACTCCAGCTTTTGCTTCTTCAAGGTTCTGTCTCCCTTCGAAAAACTCACCCTTTTCTGTTTTCCGAATACACAGTCCTCACATAACCCGATGTCAACTGTCTTGAGGTCTGGCAGCTTACCCTTCGAACACATAACCTTCATCCCTTTCTCACTCATGTGGCCAAGACGACAATGCCACAAATTTGCATTCCCCTTCTCACCTGTAAGAGCAATGTTATCCTGGGTGTTGCCTATCATGTACAACGTTCCCTCATTTTTGCCTCGTGCCACCACCATGGCACCTTTGGATATCTTCCACGTGTTGCATCCGAAGATCACATTATTCCCTCGTCATCATGCTGCCCCACTGAGAGTAATTCCTCTTCAATCCAGGAATGTGTCTCACATCTTTCAACTGCAACACAGTTCCATTTGGTGTCTTGATCTGAACATCCCCCCTCCCTTTGATTTCTAGAGGTTCATCATCAGCTAGATAAAACTTCCCAAAGTTCCCGGAAGTATACTTCTCCATTACGTCAGCACTGCTGCACGAATGAAATGATGCTCCAGAATCTAACACCCACGATTCTAATGGACTACTTACGCTCAAGATTAATGCATCTGGGCCCTCATCAGTAGCGGCGTTCGCTGAATTGTCATCCTTCTTTGGTACATTATCCTGTGCCTTAGCTGGTGTCTTGCACTCCCTCTTGTAATGACCAAGTTCATGACAATTGTAGCACTCGACTTGACTCTTGTTCTTCTTGGGCTTATCTTTGCCCCTTGACTTTGATCTACCCCAATTTGACTTCCCTTTGGATTCAGATCTGCCTCTGTTTCCCGCACTCAAGGCTGATCCTGTGGCCACTCCCAACTTCTTTCTGTGAATTTCTTCGCTCATGATTAGATCTCTCACCTCGTCAAACTTCAATTTCACTTTACCTGCTGAAGCACTAACAACCGTCACTGTCCCACTCCAACTCTCTGGAAAAGAAGACAACAAAATTAGTGCTTGAATCTCGTCATCAAAATCAATCTCAACCGAACTCAATTGGGCTATCGTCATATTGAATTCGTTGAGATGGCTGGCTACCACAGTATCGTCCGCAATCCTCAGGTTGAATAACCTCCGCATCAGATGAACCTTGTTTGCTGCAGACGATTTTTCATACATCTCCGTCAAAATCTCAAGCATCTCCTTTGTGGTTTTTGCTTTCACCGTATGTAGGGCGACGTTCATGGATAACGACAGACGAACCACACTCATCGTCTTCCTGTCCAGCAACTTCCACTCGTCGTCCTTCATACCTTTAGGTTTAGAGCTTAAAGGTTGATATAAATCTTTACCGTACAAGTAATCCTCGATCTGCAACTTCCAGAATCCGAAATCCGTTCCATCAAATTTCTCTACAGGCGATTTCCCTTCAGCCATCATAATTGCTCCCACCGGATCCCTTTAACCCGATGCTCTAGATACCAGTTGTTAGGATTAAAGCAACAATTATGGAGAAAATAATGAAAGCAAGAATTAAGGAACAAACAATTTGGTTACCCAGTTTGTCAGGAATGACTACGTCTGGGGGCACTACCAAGCTAGAAGATCTACTATTTTCGATGGATGTGGTAATGATACAATTACAATGAGTCAAAAGAGGTGTTTAAATAAGAGAATGGGCCTAAAACCCTAAAATCCGCCTGCCTGGCAGAATTCCCGAACCGCTCGACCACGGGCCTTGGTCGAGCGGTTCTGCACGACCTGAGCTCCTGGTCGAGCGCCCTCTGGGCGCTAGAAAAGGGGGCGCTCGACCGAGCTAAAAGTGCTCGACCTCGGGCACTGGTCGAGCGCCTCCCGAGTTCTGCATCCAGTCTCCACAACCCAACATGATCCATATTGCATACTGAAAACAACTGTATTAAATTGTGTTTAATATTAGTGATACTTATTTTGAATATCTGGACAAAAATCTCTTAATATTGTACAGTGTATAAGAGAACCAAAAATCCCACTTGGAGTATCAAATATTAAGTCAGGAGTATCAAAACCTTATATGTATATCAAAAGTGCATTTCTGGCAAGTGATTCATATTGCATACTGAAAACAACAGTATGAAATTGTATTTAGTATTAGTGAAACTTATTTTGAATATCTAGAGAATAATCTCTTTTTATTGTACAGTGTATAAGAGTATCAAAAATTTCACCTGGAGTATCAAATATTAATTCAAGAGCATCAAATATTTAGCCAACCATTTCGGTTACTCATATTTCTTTCGAAAAACAGTATAATCAAGCATACCTCAATGAAATCACCTTTTATGAAAAATACATCAATAAACCATGACTAAGTATTCACCAATAACTCAATACACCAAATAAATCACCTCTAAAGTATTCACATGTTTTCTCATTGAATGCTGAGACTACAATCTGATAATCATCTAATTAATTGCAACTAGAAATTAAAATCATGACTCCTCCTCCTCCTCGAGCTCTACTTTCATCTCCATTAAAAGAGGTTTCTTTTACAAAAATCAATCACCTTTGCCCGCATTTCATGTTTCTTGATGTGCATCACTAGTAACAATCCTTGCGCAATAAGTAGCTCTTAGCGCTCGACGCACCACTGCCTTTATTTAAGAAAATTATATATTCAAAATCAACCGAATACACAAAATGCAAAATAATTTAGAAGTTACAAAAGTTAATTAAAAAGTTTCAAACATTTTCTAATACAAGAGTAGTATATACTTCACCCTTGAAAAGCTTCATGTTATTCATTAAGAAAATGACACAATCAACATTAGGTTTTTTAGTTTGCCAGCTGAACGCGATATTTTCGACCTCGTACATTCACCTTGACAACATCTAAAACCACAACAACTTCACATTTCTGATATCAAATTTGGAGTTCTTATTTCTGCTAGCAACATAAGGAACAGAGAGCATGTGTCATAAATCTAAGCATTACATATATTTGTTACTCTTGTGATCTATATTTAATTACTTTTTACTGAATACAAGCTTCTCAAAGCCCCATTGCCTGATTCACTCATATCAAACAACCAATTAGCAACCAATATTCTACCCATTTCAAACAAAATTGCAAACAACCAATTAGCAACCAATTTATCATGTTAGGTTTTTTCCCAATACTGGAGCAAGCCTTCAAAAATCAATAACCAAAAACTTGTGATATTTTTTCAACAACAACCTCTTTCTAACTCATCGCTAGAATTGAGATCTTATCAAAAAATGGGGGAAATCAAAATGTAATTAACCAATAACAATGGTCCAACAGTGAATTCAATCAAAGAAAAAAATAATTGAAGAGGACAGGAAATTGATAATGGTGCGGACACAGGAATAACTACGAGTTGAAACAAAAGTAGCAAGTAATTGATAGATTGAAATTTTCGACCGTACCTTGAAGCAGGGAGAAGGAATATTCGCTGCAACTACGGACGAAGTCACAAAGCTTCTTCTTGTGGCGGCGAAACAATGACGAACGAAATCACAAAGCTCCTTCGTGTGGCGGCGAAACAACGACGAATGGAGTCACAAAGCTCCTTCTTGTGGCGGCGGGCGAGCGAGGTAGCACGACGGAAGAGAAGGAGTTGGGAAGAAATTTGAAAATTGAGAGGGCATAATGCAGAAGAGAATGAAAGAGGGCATATTGGGTACTTGGCTTCCAGTCAAACAAGTTCAATGGAATATCCGATCAAACATGTTTAATATGGGTCAAATAGAGACCCATCTCATATATAAGACCGTCTCATACGAGTTTTTGTCTTTTTTTTTATTCTTCCGAGTCGTCCTATGGTTTCACCTTTGTATTTTTTATAATACATCAATTTTTATTTACCTAGTTAATTTTTTTACTAATTACAGTGCAAGCAATATAATTCTTCTTCCATTTCCCAAAAATTGACCTACAGTGTTATTATTATTATTAACCTACATACTACAGTGTTTAAATCAATAACAAACGAAAATTGAGTTACTCTCCATCTGTTCTAATTTTGATTGTCCACTATTCGTAAATAGTCGTCCTGATTTTGCTTGGCCATTTCCTAAAAAGGAAATAAAGCAACTTTCAATACTATTTAATACTATTATTTCTCTCCACCAAACTCACTTTACACTATTTAATACTATTATTTCCCTTCACCAAACTTACTTTACCCACTTTACACCATTTAATACTATTATTTCTTACTTTTTCTTAATTTTCGTGTCTACAATAAATGGATAATAAAAAATAGGACGGAGGGAGTACTGTTTTTATAGGTTATAATATATTATTACCAAATAATAATATAATATTTTTTTAGAAAGTTATGAATCGCTCACGTTTATATACAGAACCATTTACTCCCCAGTATTTGTTTATAGTATAATTCATGATACCTATCGATATATAAGTGAGTGGAGTTCACTGTATTCTGCTCCCTCCATCCCCCGTAAATTTGCACATTTGATTTGTCAGATATATTAAGAAAAAATAGTTTTTTAGTGTTTTGTTGACTTTTTAAAAAAGATGAAGGGTGGAGATTGTGAGGGTGAAGATTGTGAGATTATTTTCCATTTTAAGGCGAACAAGTTGGTAAGGGACGGACGAAAAAGAAAAGTGTGCAAGTTGCTAAGGGACATAGGAGTACTATTTTTAGCCTCTGAATATCTGGACCAAAAAGTCAATATATAGTTTCCTTATATTCTTGTACTTAAAAACCAAACATCCAGACAAATATCTCTCATGTTAAATGACTAATCTTGCAGATCTAAATAAATTACTAGTCCTATTTTACTCTCTTATTTGCTAATCAAGTTTGTTCCTACATTTTTTAATTATACTAATTAATTGATGAATTTTGACCATCTAAAAGCGTCACTGAAATATGCATTATTACATCAAATAGATCAGAGTTAATTCAGGATAAAAGAAAATCTCCATCATATAAAAAAGCTGTCTTTTTCTTCCTTCTGGAAAAAAACCAAGATAGAAAAGAAATTAGATGGAAATTAATCAAAGCAAGGATTAAATTATAGGTTAAATTCAACACTAATTAAATATCCTAATCAAGATAATCTTCCTTCAGGGTGCAAGGGGAAAAGATTGAGCGTCCTATCTTCCCCTCCTTTTTTACAATAGCTTTCATCTTCTTCTAAAAATCCCCATGACATGCACTTTCTCTTGTAAGAAGTATCATTATTATTCACTAATAATGACTTTTCCTCCACCCCCTGCACAAATTTTATTTTAATAAACTCATTAGTAAAAAAAAATAAATATATTATTCATGTCAATTCACTTAACACACAAAACAAGAGTGTATACGTACACTGGTGCATCGTGCATGACATATGAAAATTTGTCCAGTGAATAATATTCAGACTAGCCAATTAATAATGTTCAATAAAAACAAGGAATATTATTAACAAAAAACGACTAATATTGTTCAACGAAAATAACTGATATGGTTCAAGAAATTAGAAAATGTATGATGCAATTGGTGTATACAAACGAGAAATACCTTAGTGGGCGACAAGAAGAGAGAAGTAGCCGTTGTGAATGGAGAAAGCGGGGTTCTAGGACTGTGGCTAAGGCCAAGACCGTTGCGTTTTTGCTTCTGCCTTTCTCGTGCTTTGTGGTTTTGGAACCAGTAAAACACGTTTTTACCTTCAATTTTGCCGTATTTTCCGAGCTGCGTTGAGATTTGCTCGATTTGTTGAGCGTTAGGGGTGCGCATTCCACTTCTATACAACATTTCAAGTATTCCTATTTGTTCTTGCGTCGGATTCCATCTCGTCCCACCCGGTTGAGCCGTCTCTACCTATGTAATATACATAGTTCAAATTAATTAATATAAAAAATCGTCCTATAATTTAGGTTATGTTCAATTTTAGTCCTATATTTTGCTTTTTTTTTCACTTTTAGTCCTTTTGTGGAAAAAAAGTAAAAACAAACAAGATAAAAATTAGATAAAAAAGGGCCAAAATTGAAAAAGTAAAAAATGCTTGGTTATGTATATTTTTACTTTCTTATTTTAAAAAAGAATCAAAATTCGAAAAGTACATATAGAACTAAAATTGAACACGGTATAGTTTACCTTTAAAATAATAATGCCAATTATTGTAGCAGTGTTTTCAAAAATAAAGTGGCTAGTCGAAAAATGAATAAATATATAAAAAGGACTTCTCATTACCGCTTGAGTCTTTTATTACGACACACAATTATTTCATCTCGTGGAGTATTTTATCCAGTCATGACATTATGTTAAAATTGTGTGCCCCCGTGCGTGAATTGCTTATGATGGGTCAAATGATTTACATCCCATGCATGTCCATATAGTTCAATAATTTAAGGAAATAATTTATATTTTTATTAAATTAAGGAAATGCAAAATTTGACGCATGCAAAATGTGGCTATAAAGAAATGTGAAGTAGTTTTACCTGAGCAGATTCTTTCTTGTGAAAATCCAAAGATGCTGTTTTTGTATGGCCACATTCCGGTCTAATGAAGCTCTTGAGATCGAATGTACCCGCGGCGGCAGTGGGAGCGGCGGCGGCGGTGGAGGTGGCGGAGAGTTTGGGGGCGAGGGGCCGGAAACGCTTGCAGCCGAGGGAAAGAGAGGGAGAGTCGTGATCCCAAAAGCCACGTGGCAAGTGGTGAAGCTTCATGCCTTGAATTCCCATGGATGGAAGTGTGATGAGAATTTATGGTGGTTATATAGAAAAAGATGATGTGAGAGGAAGAAAGAAATAAATAAAGGTAAAAAGTGGGGGAAAAAGTGGGGTGAATGTAGATTATTAGGGAAGACCAAATGATGAGATGAGGTTGACTTATGATTTCCATGTTTAAAAGAGAATAATGGAAAGTTGATCTAGCTAGAGAGAAGAAGGGTTGATGCAAAATTATAAAGCGACATGTAATGCGTGGAATTTGTATGGAATATGATTAATGATTTAATGACTCTCTACTGCAAAGTTTCTAACAAAAAGACCCTAAGATACAAAGTATATTTAAAGTGACTATAAGATACAATTTGTACCAAAAATACCTCTTATCTCATTTTTTGTATGTATTTTTATAATTTTATTTTTTAATTTTGACCAAGTACACATTTTGGAAAAATATATATTATTTTGAGAAAGTGCAGATTCGAAATACAAATTTTACAAAATCTAAAATTTAAATTAAATTACATAAAAAATTGCAACTAATAAGAAGTGGAATAAAAAAGATGAAAGTGTAGAAAATTAAAAAAACTGCACTCCAAAATTGGCCTAGTAGTACAGAAAATTAAAAAAACTGCACATCAAAATGCGTCAGAAGTGCAGAAAACGTGTCAGAAGTGCAGAAAACGAACAGAATGACAACTTAGACTTTTTAACCATATTTTCATACCTTAAAGTCAAAATAAAATTACTTTGTAATTTAGAGTCACTTGGAGAGTGACTTTGTACCTTAGAGTCACTCCCCATGTTTAATTCATTGATAACTGCACACAACAAATAACTTTTTATGTATAATATTTACATATATGCAACAATTTTTAGATACTACTTTCAAAATCTTGTAAAGTACCCTCTCCTATTCTTTTAGATAGAATTTTTTTCAGATGAATTAATAATATTTTTTATATCAAATTTAACCTTAATTAATAATAAATAATTTGAGCCACTCTTTTTGGGAGACTATTTCACATATATAATGTTGTTAAAGTTCATCTATTATTTAAAAAACAAAGAAAAGAGTACATGCAAACTCTCATGTGAAATTTGTTCATAATTATAAAATTGAGTTTATTTTATATTTTTCTAAACAACGTTGCTTATTTTTCCTAAATAATATTTCTTGTTTTCAGTGGACATTACTATTTTCACTGAACAATAACACTTTATCAGTATTAGTATTTTTCACTAAACAATATTACTCGTTTCTATTGATGAATACTAATTTTCATAATTAGTGTTAGAATTAGTGGATAGTGTCCAATATATATAGGGTGTTGGGTGCAATGTGTATTGCATCCTATAATATATACTTTTTTTTTATAACTCGGTATCCAACTAGTTCGAAGACCTATTAATTCGGGGAATCATAACCCACCGTTTATTAGCAGGGACGCCACTTCAAGCCAGATCAAAGATCTATATAAACTGACTCATCTCAAGAGTTTGAATCTGAGATCTAGAAAGAAGCATACTCCTAGGTCCCAAGTCTACACCACTTGACTATAATATTTACTTATTTGATCTATCTTCAAAATTTCAAAAAATAAAAGGTAGATAGAGAAAGAGGCCATAATTAAATAAGCGTGCGTGTGGGTGAAAGAAGGTAGCTAGATATACGTGTGGCTTGATTTTTTGGTGCATGCTTTCATGATAAGGTTAACTTATATATATAAGGTGCTTATGCTTTTCGGTGCCCTCAATTTTAATTTCAAACTTTATTCAGTGTAAAGTTAATTGGAGGGAATGTGCAAAAGAGATTCCCCCAATCCCAATAACTTGAAAATGCAAACCCCTTTTCTTGTGTTTTTGTTACCTTTTCCAGATACCAATTTTTGTGGTGTTGCAACAATTGAATGCTGTCTTTCTAATCTAAAGTATTCATGGTCAAGTGTGGATAACTCAAGTGGTTAGAGCTTTACCAGGGTCTCGAGTTCGAGACACAGAGAGGAAATATTATTTCCTCTTGTGGTGGTCCCTCTCTTGTGGGGTGGTGGTCCCCTTGTTGTTGGGTTGCGGTGCGGTTGCGATTCCGAGTTACGATTTCGGGTGGTCTCCCTCTTGTGGTGATTGCGGTTCCAATCTACAGCAAAATGAAATGATGCTGCCATGTACCCGATGGTAGAAAAAATTATTGTAATTGATTATGTTATGAAACTTTTGTAATTGATTGTCTTTCAAAAAAAAAATCTAAACTATTCATTCACGTTTAATTTGGTTATACACATTTAAAAAAAAAAAAACTGAATTATATGCCTTAAAATTACTAATGGTTTTTGGTTTTTTTTTGGGGGGGGTTTAAACTGAAAAAAAAAACTATTAATTATATTCGATTAAAGTATAGGAACCACTTTTTTTTTTTTAGCGCAACTATAGGAACCACTTGGACTTTCGGTTGAATTTATCTTGATGAAATGATTTAAATTATTTATGGAAGTATATATCAACTATCAAGTGAACTTTATACATTACTACTGGTCGTATCATTTAAAAACAAAGGAAAATTGAATAAAGTGGAAATGAAACCAAATGGGACTTGAGAATATAATATGCATGCACAAACAACCAAATCTAACTGAAAGTCATGTATTTATGTGTGAGAGTGTGTATATAAATACATATCTTTATCTGTCTCTTTACCATCGGGAACTGTTTGTTTCCCAAATAGTATGAATCCACCAACTTTACTTTTTTTTTTAATCCTTAATTATAGCAAACAAAGATTTTGCATGATTTCACACATTGCCATTGGGCTTAACATCCCAATTTCAACAAGTCAAACATAAATTATTTGGTGATGCATGATACATCACGTATTTGTCACCGCAGTAGCGATTTATATACTATTCTATTATATTCAAGATAAAAACTCGTAGTATGAGAAGATTTCATACATAAAATAGGATATAAATTATATAAATTAATTTTTATTTTTTATAAAGTGTTAAAACATCATGTTTAAATTATGATTAATTTTATCATTAGATCATCTCATGTATATGTTTTTTTTTCTAAAAGAGTTATGGATAGATACATTATTTGTTCAGTTTTAAATTGGAGTGTGTGTCAAATTGAAATTAAAAATTGATATTTTTATTTAAAAAAAAAAGATTAAAAAATCCTTCGTTGCACATCGAAAAATACTTTGGCCAAATGGTTTATATATATAAGTAGACTCATCAATTAACGACTCATAAAAAGCTATTACATGAGTACACTACAGGGGAAAAAATAATTGGTTACGTTAATTTATAAGCGACTATGGAATTTTCTAACAAAATTAATTTGATCAGTAAATATTATTTATGTCTAAGAATTTTTAAAATTTTAATAGGTGAATAAATTATCTATAAAAAAATTACATACTCATTTGTAATTTTTATAGACAAATAAATAATTTACACAAATAATTTCGTAAGCATTTTACATTTACCTAGCTAATTTTTATTTTTGTAGTGTGAAAGATTCTCTTATGCTAGGGAGAGGGGTGTAAATCTTGATTCAACCTAAAATTTTGGATTATTGAATTTATGTGCGCACACAAATAAAACATTCACTACTACACATTTGAGCTTGGACAACTCCACTTGGAAAACCCTTTTAAAAAGAGCTCTCCAAAATCGAGCTTGGAGAGCGGTTTTTAATAATTAAAAAAAAAAAATATTTAATGCGGTACGAAACCGCTCTCCAAAGGGAGAGCGGTTTCGAACCGCTCTGCAAGAGGCTTGCAATGCGGTTAAAACCGCTCGGCCAAGGGAGGCCGGTTCGAACCCAACCTTCAAGCGATTTTCAGAAATTTAATATAGAACGAAATCGCGTAGCCCTCTCATTTCCCCCAATTTGTTCTTCCTCCTCCCTCTCCCCCAAAATCGCCGCCGTCGCCGTAGCTCCTCCCTCTCCCACAAATCGCGCCGTCACCCTCCTCCTCCAACCCACATTGTTCATAATCGCCTCGCCATTTGTCCTTGGTCCTCCTCCCCCCCAAATCGTCTCGGTAGTCATTTCGCAAGGCTCCTCCCTCTCCTCTCCTACTGCCCGTCGCCGCCCCCCCTACCCCCATCCCGCCGCCATCCCCTACCGCCGCCGCCGTTGCCGTCTTCCTCCTCCATATATAGGTATTTTTTTATATATATGTGTATATATATATATATGTTATTTTGTATATATATATATATTAATTGGTTACCCATTGCCTGGAGACTTAGATCACGACTACGCCATACAACATACGGTGCAAGTGATAGTGGAGTCCTCTGATTTTGATATGGTCATAGTTCCAATGAATGTTTACTTTCATCGGAATTCTATTGAAGAATACATCGCTCGGGAGCATGTGATTGAAGTCGTGAACGACCAGTGGTTGAGTGCAACGAGCATAGCCTTTTATCTCAGGTATGTGTTTATTAATTAATTCTCAGTATTTACTTTCTATATATAGTTTAATTTTCAAATTAAATATTAATTAGCGTATATATGTTGGTTAAAGATTTTGGGTGAGGTATATCTCTCCAGAGATCCTCGAGCAGGTGGAATGTATTCCTTCGTCTCCCCCCAAGTGTCTTGCTTAGTGGCTGATAGGCCACAGACCATGGAGTGGTTAGTTTCTCATATGCTGAGTTATACTGACAGAGATCATCTCAATTTTTGGCCAACAAATGTGGGGTGAGTACAATAAACATTTCTTTAAAATTTATATTCATAATATATATGATATTTGCACATATGCTAAATTTACAGTTAATTTTAATATTCTTAATATAATATAGGAATCATTGGGAGGTCGCCATAAATATGAGCACATTAAGTGTATATTTTATGGATCCAGCTGCGAATGGGTTGACTTCAAATCGGCCTGATCTCACTTCGTACATGGAAGCGTAAGTTCATTTTTAATATTATAATATAATGATTTGTTTTACTTATTAAAATTATGCATATTTAATCTAACTTTATTTTTTAATTCTAATAATAATAGTGTGATGACGATGTATCGGAGTCGTCTTCCTAATCAAGGCTCAAGAGCTAACTTCAATAAAGTGAACTGGAATAATGTTAAGGTAAATTTAATTTATTAAGTTATCAAATTAATATAAAATAATTATAATTGTAATATGTGATTATAATTGCTAATCAACATGTACCGAGGCAACGAGGTAGCGATCACTGTGGACATTTTGTGTGCTGTTATATTGAAGATATAATATGCGCTTCTCAAACGTCGATTCCTATCAACGTAAGTCAATTTATCGATTTATTTAAATTATTATTAATTGAATAAAAATTCATACTATATATATCTAACTATATTGATTAATTGATCGTTGTTTGCAGTTTGTCTATGATCGTCCGGTCAAGTCTTACTCAAAACAAAGAATGAACAAATGTAAAATGGATTGGACAAGATACATTTACAATCGATTCTTGTATAATTATAGATAGAGCGGGATAACTTTTGGTAGCATATTACTTATATATATATTTGTATTGATATACTTGTTGGGGATTGAGTTACACAGATCTATTCGGGGTGAATATTTAAATATAAATTTAATTCATTAATTATTACTAGCATGAATTAATCCTATATTAATTCAAATAATAATTGCAACAACATATCATGCATATAAAAAGCCACGTAAAACCTACGCATGCGGAATCTACGGGTTTACGTGAACGTACCTCTCGGGATGGCAGTGGCTTTGGTCGGACGGACTAACCAAAAAGACTTCCCAAGTATTCCCTTAGCCCTTGCTCGACAATCCGGTGGAAGGATACTCGCGAACAATTAACAAAAGGAAAAAATAAACTTTGTTGCACCACTTATGTGGATTTGCTAATATTTCCAGCACATGGAATTGTACTTGGGAATGAACTAATCATCCCCTATTTATAGGAGAGGGAGTGGTCGAATTTTATGTAGAAAATCAATGTGGGAAAAGACTTTTCTTGGTCACCAAGAAATCTTGAATATATCTTCTATATTCTTTTTCCCATAATTAAAATATTCCACAAAAATCCCACCTCCTCTATTATGGTGATTTTCGAAAATTTAGTGCTACAAGAATCCAATATTTGGATCTTCTTGAATTTATGAGATATTCTTGTATTTCAAGAAATACATATCTTCCATAATATCTTTTCAAGAAAATCAAGAAAATCTTTCTTGCCCACTATATTTTCAAAATTTCGAAATATTCTATATAGATAACCAAGTGGGAGATTTCTTGAATTTAATGAGATAATCTTGTATTCCAAGAATACATATCTTCATTCCATAAAAAATTCAAAGAAAAATCTTTCTCCTCTTTTTTATCCATAAATTTCAAAAAATAGAGAAAATATAAGCAACAATATTTATTTTATTTTAATCACCTTTTCGGTTATTGGACTATATGTTGGGCTACTTTCGTGGGCCTTTAGGAGAATTAAGATTGGACCTTCTAATGGATCTTGAATATCTAATATTGAGCCACAATATAATTCAAGCCCATAAATATTAATTAATCCCACTACATAATTAATATTGCACCATCCATCTTAACCCATATTACGATCAATATGGCTCCGGTCATTATTTCCGTGTTTTAAGATTATCTAGCCCATTAATTAATTCAAGCCACCGAAATAGCTTTCCGTTAATTAATATCTTTTGTCCTTGGTCGAGGAACGGTTCAACATTATTATCCATACTGGGAAACTAATTCCACTTGCAAGATTTGGTATGATAAAACTTATGAACCTCCCAAGGGGCAAATCAAACAAGCGTGCTTGCACACGATTCTTCGTATTAAATCTTAGCAATCACATGTGACCAATAATATTGCCCAAGATAAAAAGTATTGAATCTCTCTGATTCGCTACCCATGATAAGTCAAAGCAATAGTTACCAATCCCACGTGATCCTATTTAAGGGATTTAAGGTTAAGAAACAACGAACCACTTTGGTCTAATTCTTCCTTGTTCGATTCAAGAATTTATCCTCCTCAGAGGTCCTATTCAAATAAGATCACCATGCACTAGTGTAATCTCTTGGTCAAGACAAACCAATCTGAGCCTTACACCTCAACCTTTCGCGATGGTTGTTTATTTCCATCTAGGTCGTGAATGGCGTACTTTTAGTTACAAGGGACTGTTAATTTAATCTTTTGTGATCTGGTATCACTAAATTAACTACAGTGTAACACGTACGAATTATTGAACAGTTATGCAGTAAATATATATAACATTCAATCATATTTAAAGCATCAGTGATAAACAATTTATTTCAGTAAATAAGTCTGAAAATTCAGTTTCGATTATACAAAGTAAAAAATACTTTTTAGTATAATCCCAAAAATACTTCATGCATGTTTTAATTTGTTGTATTTGACGGATATTTATTTCATGATATGTGTATGCGTTTATTAATTTATTTGATGTTTTGGTATTAATTGGACGTACGTATATATATTATCGTGTGGTATAAAATTTGGTTTTTAGTTTTGGTTTTGGTTTTGGTTTTGGTTTTATATAAACAGGATTTTAAAAATATAAATTAAAATTAAAAAAAATATATATTGGACAACGGGTTTTAACCGTTGTCCAAGTGTATTAATATATATATATATATATATATATATATATATATATATATATAAAAAGGGGGTAAGAGAGCGGTTTGTAAATTGTCCCAATGAATATTCTTGGGCGGTGATTTAAAACCGTTTGCTAAATGTTAATTTGCAATGCGGTTAAAAACCGATGTCCAAGTGCAATATATTGGACAATGATTTTTTTTATCACCGTATCAAACTTTCGGGGAGTCATATAACCGCTTCTCAAGTCATTTTTAATAAATTTCTCGCCCAAATCTATATTAGTGATTGAATCTGATCTCAAGTCACTTTTAAAGCGAATTGAAAAAATTCATCAATTCTGGGCCTGAGATAAAACCTCTAAAATATCAATATCTGAAAACTGTTTAAAAAAATATAATAATTTATTAAAATAAAGATTAATAGTTAATAAAATCCTGGTTTCTAAATTATGGCCAAAAAAATTATTGTAAGACAATTAATCTCATGTCATGAGGAAGAATGATTAATTAGATCGCAAATTAACAATGATTACCAATATTGATAATTGATAGGTCCGGTGTTTTGATGCTACAGTGCATGTACCACTGCAATATTATATATGTTGATGCATTTTCGGCATGATTGAGTAATAACATACTCCATACACTTCATAATGTTTGTCGTTTTTAGCTTAAACTTTGTTTCAAAAAATTTATCGTTTTAACTATTTGTTCACGTTTTTTTTTTCTAATTTATTCTTGTGCATTCTTAAAATTTCTCCTTCTAATTAGACTCTTTCTCTTTCATTCTAATGTTGGCAAGTTTTCTCCTTCTTTCCTTTTCATTTACTTAATTAATGAAGGGTACTAAATTTGTTAAAAAAATATATATTTCTTAATTTTATATAAAATAATAAAAAGGGCAAACATTGTAAAATGGAAGGAGTATGTTTTCAGCTTTTAAAAAATAGATCTCTTTAGTGGGTATATGAGAATATTAATTTCTCTCGGAAAATATTAACTAGTACTCAACCTCAGTCAATAGACAATCAAAATTGATCTCTTTAAAACCGCTGAATTTTTTTTTAAAACCCAAAGGTGTTAGTATTACATAAACAAACAGTTTTAATTCTTCTTACTAATTAATGAGTAATCATAACTGATTAGATATGGCAGCACATGAAATGTCATTAACCATAATTATGGACTTATCAACAAAAAAGTTTGTCGTTCCATAAATAACCAAATAAGCAAGCCGTTTTCTAGTTCACCTGTTGCTTTAATTTGTACTAATACTAATAGACTATACTAGTATACAGTTTCATTACAAATGTTAAGTGCAAAAAAATAAATTAGATCGATGCAGTATTTACCCTTTTTCCTTTTGAAAACATTGCTTTATTTATCATTATAAAATGCAATTCATACTTTGAATCAGGTCAGACTATGCTGGTCTAGAATTATTAGGATCGATATATCAAATTTTATTGGGAGGGATTGAGATATCAAAATAGTTGTTTGGAGGTTATAATATGTTTTAAAAATAATAATAGAACAATTTATTGATATTGAGTTATCTTATGTTTATGTGATCAATTGCTCTATGCATTTTTTCATTTTCCTTTTCAATCATGTTAGGCTGATTTTTGGTGAGTCTGGAATTGTGAAATTTTCTATGGTATGCCTAGTTGTGTTTTGAACATTAAAGGGGTGCTTGGCTTATTAAATGTATGAAAATGTGCATTGTTATTTTTTCATGCTCAAACTGTCCCTAAAATAGAATTTAAAAGTTCATTGAATTATTACTATTTTAAAAATATTATATTTTAATTTATTTATAATTTTTATACAGAATAATGATATTTTTTTTATACATGTTTATAATATTAAAAAAATAAAATTTATTATGTTCAAAAGGAATTTTGTCACGCAATTTGTAAATAAGGCACTAAATAGGAGTGTGATCTAAGAGGGGCTAATTATTGGTCAAAGGTAAAAGTGGGTTAGGAAGTTGGATGGCATGATAGATGGGCCGGGCCCACTCAGTGGAAGAAACGGTGGGAATTCATCATTACAATTAACAGCCACAAACGCATTCACCAATCACTTTTTTCGCTTCCAATTCCACTTGTAAATCTTAGCTACCTATTTTAATTTAAGGTATGATCCTAAATAAATTTAGGATTTCATTTAACATCTTTATCATGTTTTAATTTTTCGAGATTTGGTATATACTCCCTCCGTCCCATTTGAAGCTTCACATTTAATATTTTCTCGTATTTTAGCGAGCGAGTTTTTTATTAGTATTTAAAATGATAAAGTAAGTTTTAAAAAGACATATAATAGAGGAGTGATAGATCTATCATACCCCTCTTTAAAAGTCATTTTATCATTTCAAATTCAATAAAAAACTCGCTCGCTAAAACACGATAAAAAAAGTAAGTGTGCAAGTTAAAATAGGACGAATGGGAGTATGGTTATCTTTTACAATTTACCATTGACATGGAATGGGTATGAATTCATTTGCCCAAAGTATAGATAATTTGTGATAAAAATTTGTGTGCACTAATTCAATTAAATATTTTAGTATAAATAAATAAAGAAATTTGGAAAAATAAATTATACATTTAAAAAATGTATTTGATATGGACTGAGTTATTTTTAGTAGGACTTGAACATGAAAAGGAAGTGTGAGCCAAAAAAATTTGACACCATGAATAAATTTCATCTAATTTAAAGATTTAACTTTTTAAAATGGGCTAGGTCTTGTATGCACCATGTGCACCGTACACTTCATAATGTATTTTAGAAATTTGTAACTTGATGTACTGTAACTTGCAACTTATTACACTAAAACGTGCAATTATATTTTACGATCACAGATTGCACGTTTCAGTGTAAGAAATTGCAAGTTTCAGTACAACAAGTTACAAAATTAAAAAAATACACTATGAGTGCACGGTGCACCTGATGCACAGGAGACCTAGCTACTATAAAAAAAAGTTTGAAATCGACTCATTTATTTGAAGAGTTAGTCTCATGTACACTCAAATGTACTGTGTACTCATATAGCATTTTAGAATCGTGTGACTTGTTATACTAGAAAAGTGCAATTTATTTACATTGAACCGTGCAACTATTTTTCTAATTTTTTTGCATAATTCAG
The DNA here is from genome assembly GCA_037126765.1 of Stenogyne calaminthoides. Taxonomy (NCBI): domain Eukaryota; kingdom Viridiplantae; phylum Streptophyta; class Magnoliopsida; order Lamiales; family Lamiaceae; genus Stenogyne; species Stenogyne calaminthoides. The sequence continues at coordinate 29,229,072 of JBBCBC010000029.1, read as the reverse complement.
TGTAAATAAATTGTATTTTTCAAAGATAACAAATGATTTTAAAATTTATTTAAACGCATTGAGAAACAAGACATCAGATTTTGGTGCATACAAGATCTAACTTTGGTTGAAAGGTGAGTGTCACGTCATTAATAAATTGATGAAAAATAACATTGTGTATTTTTTTTAAAAGACAATTAATTACAATATTTTTTTCTACCATCGGGCACATGACAACATTATTTTATCTCGTTGTAGACCGAAAACCACAATCACCACAAGAGAGTGACCATCCGAAACTGTAACTCAAAACCGCAATCCAACAAGAGGGGGGACCATCACCCCACAGGGGGACCACCACGAGAGAGAATAACGTGCCTCGAACCCGCGACTTCAAGGTCTTAAGTGATAAAACTCTAACCACTTAAGCTATCCACACTTGATAATAACATTGTCTATAACTTTACAAAAGAACAGAACATTGTCCGCTATTACATTATTGACAAAATATACAACAAACAAGTTTCATATAAGGAGATTTATAAAAATGGATCATGTAATTGTGGGCCTTATATTCTTTGTTCATTAAATTATATCAATGTAATAATTATGTCTTCTTATTATTATTAAATAGTTAAATTTAATTAATAAAATAATATTATATTTATTTTAATATCTCTTTTACCGTATTCTCTTAATCAAGTTCAACGCAGTTGAGCTTTTATCAATTTTTTTCATATTTTTAAAAGTAATGGAATTTCAGAGTAAGGAGTTGATTTTTATAAAGATAACTGTCGGGATTTAAATTGATTAATTCTAAGTGAAAAATCTTTTACCCATGAGAAACTTTGATGTGACTAAAATGAAATGATTCATCTAACTACATGCATATTTAAAGGCTTTCCAGTTGAACCGAAGGAAAGCTAAAAAATTGTAAAAAAATAATAGCTGTAAAGAAAAACATCAAACAATTGCCAATAATTTTTATACATGAATTTAAGAGTGGATAAATTTGTAAGTTCATAATTTTATACGTAGTTTAATTTTACAAGTTCTTCCCCTTTCTTCTTAAAAATAAGATAGCTAGGATCCATTTCCACATAAATAAAGAGAGAATTCTTATATTTTTAATTTAGGTCCATCGCCAAAAGCAAGTTCCGTGCAAATTTGCATCATGTAAATTATCAAACAATAAATAAGTAAATCTTGGATAAAATTTGTTTATAGTATTAAAATTATTCCATTACACTTATAAATTAATATTAGAGTATTTTATTAATTTATATCATTATACTTATAAATTAATATAAAAACATTAAATGATATAAGTATTAGTTTATAACAGTAGTATTTATCAATTTATAAATATAATGATACTAATTTTATACCATTAACAAATTTCATATAAAAGTTCGTGAAAATAAATAATTTGACAATTCGCAAGGCACCTCTCTCCAAAAAAAAAAAGAAAATGGTAACGGAACCAAATTTTAATCGGGCAACCAAAGTGGATAATTAATTTTTTTAAGGGAATAATATTAAAAATGGATAATTAAATTGGGTGTCAATTAATTTACACGAATCCTGCTTTGGTGTAAAAATACGCAAATTATTGTGATTTATATGAAATGACGAATAATTGAAATGACATTCAGAATTTCCTTTCTTGGCAACTCTTTAATTGATTCTGCAAAATACGTAATTGTATTAATTAATTAATTAGTTAATTAATTATTCAGGAAATTAACTACAGGACAGTCCCGTTTGTATATATGTATGAATCAGAATTTGTAAATTAGTCGCAAAATTAATTAGCACTAAAGTCACTACGAATTGAAAAGTTTACCCAAAAAAATCACGAGATATAGCGGCATATGGGACAAAGTCATATCTATATTTTAAAAAGCTGTTTGGATCGGTCCGATCGCACAATGAATCGGTTCAAATTTTTGGACCGCTCAACTTTTCGCGTGAAAGTGAAAAAAAAAAAAAAAAAGCGGCACAAAACGCTAACTGTTTAATCGATCTACTCACTTATTTGGCATTATTTAAAGATAAAAAAATATATTAGAACTTACAATTTTCTAATAGTTATTAAAAAATTCATCTTGCAATTTTGGAGAACTATTTTAAAAATAAAACTTGATGGACTATTATTTTAAAAGTATAGATGATAATCTAACTTATGTATACAGAGTTTTGCATAATTATAATTTTAAATCGGCTCAACCGCTTAAATAATGGTCAGGCTCAGTTTAATTTGATTCAATCGAAAGAGTTAAGATTGTCATGTTAGGGGTGTTTGTAAATTCTATTCAAAATTTAAAAACACTTTTTAAAAATTAAAGTTGTGAGAGGGTAAATTAAAAATAATTTTAATGTCGTTTTCGGTTTTTTTTTTTTTTAGGGACTCGAATCACGGTCACTCGCATTTACAGTAGAGTATATTGTAAATTTAATTCAGACAAAAAAAATATTAAATTAGACTTTTTAGGACTTTAATCACCAGCTTTATAGCCACTTTCTTTAGGTCAAATATGGCCTTACTATCAGTAGCTAGTCTCTATAAGGTAAAGCTTCATGATAATTCGAGATCGATATGTAGTTTCCTTTTTTTTTTCTTTTTTTAACCCAGATCGATATGTAGTTTCAAGATCACAATATTCAATTTAATAAGAGTTCGTTGAAGATCATTGGTTTACCATGTCAATTTTTTTTTAGGTTATATAAATATAAATTTGCGAAATTTTCATACTTTTTTCATTTTTTATCAAGACACGCAGTCTTTCTAAATTTTTTAATTTCATCACAAGATCAACTTATGCAGACGTGACGGTTAGAATTCTTTGGAAAATTACAAGTAAATTATCTATATTTTGAGAAAGTCTTTTGTGAAATATTCAACACTAGTGTTATGTGCAATACAATATAAATAAGGTAAAAAATGCTTAAAATTCATTTGGTTTGGGCGCTGGTCGGGTTTAAAGGTGGTAGGGCGCGGCGGCGGGCGAGGCGGGGCCGCGCTGATGGGTTCGGGTTAAGCGAATGCATATGTATTTATAGAAGTATATTTTTATCAAATATGTATTGTAGCCTAGTGGTTCAGGTTTGTTGCTAATAAATTTGGTTGCAAGTTCGATTCTCATTGTACGCATAATTTTTTTTTATTTTTTTTCTCAAATTTTTGTGTGTTAGTACATCTATGTATAAGTGTTACTACATTATTATATTACGTGTTACCACATGAACAAAATCAGTACAAGCGTGAAAAGAAATCACAGTCCAGAATTACAGATTTAAAGAACAATCTCAAATTTTTGTGTGTTACTACATTTATGTATAAGTGTTACTACATTATTATATTACTTGTTACCACATGAACAAAATCAGTACAAGCGCGAAAAGAAATCACAGTCCAGAATTACAGATTTAAAGAAAAATTTGATGTGTTACTACATGAACAAAAAGAGTGTTACCATATGAGAAAAATAGTGTTACTACATGAACAAAAACCAGTACAAACGCGAAAAAAATCTTCAGTCCAAAATTACAGATTTATAATTTTTTTTATTTTTTTTCTCATATTTTTGTGTGTTACTATATCTATGTATAAGTGTTACTACATTATTATATTACATGTTACCATATGAACAAAATCAGTACAAGCGCGAAAAGAAATCACAATCCAGAATTACAGATTTAAATGACAATTTGATGTGTTACTACATGAACAAAAAAAGTGTTACCATATGAGAAAAAAAGTGTTACTACATGAACAAAAACCAGTACAAACGCGAAAAAAATCTTCAGTCCAAAATTACAGAATTACAGAACAACGTGAAAAAAAGTGCAGAAGGATCTGAATTTCATCACACTTTGTGTTGAGGGATAATCTAAACATCACACACATATTCTCTCTTCTTCTAGTAGAATTCATATCGAAATTCAAATTGAATGACCTGATTTCATCCAATAATCGGAGCAAAAAAAAAAATTAGGGGACGAACGAGGAAGAAGAAAGCCCATGAGATTCGCCAGAAGAAAAGATGAAGAAGAGAAAATCTGACCGCGTCGGCTGCGCGCCTGAGGAAGAAGATGAAGAAGCCCATTGACCCACCAACAATCTGCCCTAAAATCCATTCCCCTGACCGCGAAAAAAAAAAGACTCAATTACACATATCACTTGTATTCAATATTGCATACAAGTTTTTGTCCTATATTTTTTATATTGTTACGTACTTCATATATTATTATATCTGCAATATTTCATATAGTATTTAAATATATAATAATGTGAAAGATTTACAATAATGTTTAAAATTAATTACCAAATTAGTGATTACAAAAGTAGAAATCTCTGTAATAAAAAAAAAAGGCATTAACTAGTGGTTCGATGCATGCATTTCCTCCACTTTCTATACCTAGTTTTCCTTCTATTGGGAAACCTTTTTAAACTTGGAGGTTGATGGGAGAAAAAAGTATATGAATAGTCTTTTTATTTCAATTGACCGATCTTCAATTATAATCCAAATTAAAAAAAGTGAATTTCTGAAATCCATCATTGCCTTGATTGAAAGTTATTCCCAATTAGATTTAGATTGCCCTCTTTTTTTAAACACAGTGGAAACCCTTTTTTCCTTTTAATTTTTCTTTTACAGATGGAATAGAAAGAGAAAGTGGGGGGGGGGGGGTGGGGGTAATAAAGATGAGAAATTTGTCATGTCGTGTAAGGAAAAGTGGGTGCAAAAACTTGTTGCAGGGAAAAGGGTTTTTGTGTTGGAAGAGAATGAAAATGGATGACAGTTACAAAAAAGAATTTCATGAAGTGATGCCACTTTAATTATTCAAAATTCTGTCCAACTTTTGTTGATTTTCTCTTGTTTTTTTTTTTTTTTTTTTGAGACGAGGACTTCCCCACCAATGTCGTTGGCTCCCTCCTCAAATGGACGGGTTTATAAATCGAAGGATGTGCCCAAATGGCGACGACACTTGGGAGAGAGCCATCAGGATTCAATCCCCAGGACAAATCCCCATAATATTTCAATGGAGAATTTGTTCCATACGGGGTTCGAACCTGAATTTGTCGGAGGATTTCTCCCCACATCACCACAAACTTTACCAACTTGGCTATGCCCTTGGGGGCTTCTCTTGTTTGTTTGTATTTGAGATTGATAAGTTGAATATTAATTATAGGAAAACTCTTCTAATTTAAGTTACTATAAGGCAAATATGTGAAACTACAAGCATAAATATATACTCTATCCGTCTACAAAATTTATGCATACTTGACTTATTCGTCGTCCACCAATTTTATACACATTTTTTCTATAAAGAAAAGTTACGTTATTTTTATTCCTTAACCACCATTTAATTACTTCAAATATCATTAATTTCACTCATAAATAATAATTTTATTTATAAATGAACTCCACAATATCTTTACTTTATCTATTTTTTTTAAAACTTGTGTCACATCAATCAGCCATAAAATTCATGGACGGAGTGAGTATCATTTTAAGGATAAATAACACATATTTGTCATTTTTGATATATATATATATTTGTCCTCATAGTAATACAAATAAGATATTGAAAATAGTGTTAATATATTAACACAAAATTGTTATTATTTGAATAAGACTTTGTTACCCCTATTTCATCTACTTTCCTCTCAATTTTTATACGCTTCACCTTCTGAGTGGATCATATTTCAAAGCTCTTTGATCCGCGAAATATTTGAGCGTATGTGAAATATTTTATACAGAGGTATGTGATTTTAATAAAAACAATTAGAGAAGAACAAGAATTCATAAAGAAGGAAGTTGGAATATTTCTCGTTTCAATTGTTGAAAGATTTGAACTCTTATTTTATTTTTTAAAAAGTTGAATCACGTTAGCATGGTTTTATAAAAGATTACAGTAATCAACTTGAATAATATAAAACATTTTTCAATTAAGTGAGTTTCAAAATTTAGAAGCTTTAATGGCGATTAGCTAGAGCGATTTTTCTTGGGTTTCTAACCTCCTTAGTGGTGTTAACTCTTGACCTCTTTCACCAAAGTCCAAATATTGTTGCCTCATTTATGTGCCTTTTCCTTTTCATTTCCACTAACTATAATTGTCAATCCAAAGTCGTGCTTTCCATTTTCAAAGTGAAAAAATTAGTAAATATAAATATGTGTGTGTATATATATCGACCGTACATGCCTATACCGTGCAAATTTTGTGCATGATGTGCTCGTTTCATGCACAGTTTGCAGATGCATATTTCGTATTTATATTAATAAATTAGTAATCATATCTTAATACTATATATTGGTAAACTTAATTCAGTCTATGTGGCGAAATCACATTAGTTTGAGCAAAGTCCAATTAAACTTAATTCAGTTTATGTGGCGAAATTATATGGTAAATTTTTAATATAAATTATATATTTGGTTTATGAAGATATGTTTACATATATTGATATATCATTATATATTCACGTCCCAAAACATATCCATATATCTTTATATATATATATATATATATTTATATATTCGCGCCAAAGCATAAAAAACTTGGTTATCCAATTCGTTCTGCTTCTCGCCATATTTTTTTCGAGAAGAAAAAGGTTGTGCTCGCCTGTTGTGCATATTTGCAACATGTATATATACGTAATGTTAAATAATTTTGGACATGATTATGAAATTTTAATTCTCTTTTTTTTTGGCAGATTATTTTGATGAGGTACATTAAATTAAAGCACATATGTACAAAATTTTGTAGTGTGATTTTGTGTTGTATATTTATTCTGATTTTATTTTTTTATATTGCAGGAAATATTAAGGTAAATAATTTGAGTTATAAATTGATTATGTTTATTGCAATTGTGTAATTATTTTATACATTATAGAGAGTTTTTTTTTTAATATTGCACGGAGTATTGAGGTAAGTATTTTAAGTGTTGAATTAGTTGTAGATAAGTTTCTTTTATTCTGTTCATAGCGATTAATGTTCACGTTTTGTATATATTGCAGAGAATATTAAGGTAAGCAATTTGAGTTATGAATACGTTATGAATGTTTATTTCAATAATATAATTATTTTGTATATTGGATTTTTTTTTAAATTGCATGGAGTATTGAGGTAAGTAATTTGAGTGTTTAGTTGTGGATGGGTTTCTTCTAATTTGTTCATAGCGATTCACGTTTTGTATATATTGTAGGGACTATTGATGTATATAATTTGATTTATGAATTGATTATGATTGTTTATTGCAATTGTGCAATTATTTTGTATATTACAGAGAATTTTTTTTATATTGCACAAAGTATTGAGGTAAGTGATATAAATGTTGAATTAGTTATGAGTTTCTTCTAATATGTTCTATTTCATTTGATTTTATTATTTTATATTGTAGGCAGTATTGAGATAAGTAATTTGAGTTATGAATTGATTGTGAATGTTTATTGCAATTGTGTAATTATTTTGTATATTGCATGAGTTTTATTTTTATTTTTTTATATTGAGGTAAGCAATTTGAGTTATTAATTGACTATACTTATTGCAATTGTGTAATTATTATGTACATTATAGGGAGTATTGTTTTTTTGTTTTTTTAATTGCACGGAGTATTGAGGTAAGTAATTTGAGTGTTGAATTAGTTATGGAGGAGTTTCATTTATTCTGTTCATAAGGATTAATATTCACGTTTTGTATATATTGCAGAGAATATTGAGGTAATTAAGTAGTTTGAGTTATTAATTCGTTATGAATATTTATTTCAATCTTATAATTATTTTGTATATTGCAGATTTTTTTTTATATTGCACGGAGTATTGAGCTAAGTAATTTGAGTGTTTAATTAGTTGTGGATGAGTTTCTTCTAATTTGTTCATAGCTATTAATATTCACGTTTTGTATATATTGCAGGGACTATTGAGGTAAATAATTTGAGTTATGAATTCGTTTCTAATTTTATGAATTTTTTAATCTGGTTTTTTGTTCTATATTTAATTTGATTTTATTATTTTATATTGTAGGGAATATTGAGGTAAGTAATTTGATTTATGAATTGGTTATGAATGTTTATAGGAATTGTGTAATTATTTTGTATATTGCAAGAAGTTTTTTTATATTGCACTGAGTATTGAGATAAGTAATTTGAGTGTTGAATTAGTGGTGAGTTTCTTCTAATATGTTCTATTTAATCTGATTTTATTATTTTATATTGCAGGTTTGCCCATAAATCAGTAAATCATAAATTAAAAATTTTAAGTACATTATATATCAAATTTTGCGTAGATATGATTAGTTATAACTCTTTAAAATTGTTAAAATAATTAGATTTTTTAGAGATTTTGTAAAATATACAAATAATTAGATTTTATTTTCAAAGATTTTGTATAATAAATATTTGTCTGAAAAAAATATATATCAAATCTTGCGTAGATATTTTTCAAAATTTTCTAATAATAAATATTTGTCATTCAGAATAGAAAAAATTAAATTCGCCCTTTCAAATTGCAAAATCTTTCATAATAAATAAATAAAAATATTAAAAAAAATTACAACATCTAAACTATTTCAACCCCGCGTAATACGCGGGTATACGAACTAATTCATTATATTCAAGAAATAGATGATTAAAGATAATAAATAATAAATAAATTTAATTCTTTTAATAAATATTTATTTTTGTTAATAAAATTTAAAAGTAATGACTTTAAGATTAATTATTATATTAAATATTTATATATACATTTATAAATAAGCAACCGCAAAAAAATATGTAGAATATTTTCACAACACTAATGTTAAATTGGGACAAATTCTATTGTAAAATTGCGATCTTTGAAAAATATATAATATGTTTCCACAAACTCTATTAATGTTAAATTGAGAAACATAAATTTTAAATAAGCATTAATAAATTATAATCAATTGGGAAAAATCTTTGAAATAAATATGTATGGAATAAATATTAAAAAAATATAATGAATTGAGAAAAATCTTTGAAAAAAATATGTAGAATATTTTCACAAACACTAATGTTAAATGACAAAGTATAGTGTGAACAAGTTTCACGGTAAAACTGGTTAAGGAGTGTGATTTATATTACTAAAGAGTGTGACTTTTTATTTAAAGGGTGTGCCGTTGTACTATAAAGAGTATTAATCATAAAAGTGAAGAGCGTGACTTATATTATAGTAAAAAGAGTGTGTAGTGATAACTGAAGAGTGTAACTTATATTACTAAATGGTGTGACTTATATTACTAAAGAGTATGTCTGTAAAAAAATCAATTTCACGGTGAACAAGTTTCACAACATACCAACTCATGTTAAATTGGGAATAAATCTTTGGCATATGGGTAAAATCTTGAGAATAAATATGTATGAAATAAATATTAATAAATTATAACGGATAATTATGAATTTTTTTTTTTAAAAAAAAATATGTAGAATATTTCATTTTAAATTTAATCTCAACAGTGCATCTCACGGGTTCAAATACTAGTATATTTAAATATATATATACACTAATTAGAATAGGTTCCAAAATTTTCATATATGCAGAATAAATTAATAAATCATCCACTCCTGTATACATTTGTATGATTTCACATGCACCTAAGATTTTGATGAATCGAAGAATATTCATATCGTTTTCACTTTCCCCACCTAAATACATGGACTGATATTATGAAATGGTGAAAGTGAATCACGTGCCACCTTATCGTCCACGTGCACTGTATCCATCATTGCGATGTCCATTAATGGTCGACTTCCATGATTGGTTTTTAAAGAAAACCAAACACCAACACACATATAAAATTCTCCGAATAAAACATTCTACAATACTTATATATTTTTAATTGAAATACGTTGAGTCTAAAGTTAATAATATCATTGAAAAGCACTAATGTTATCATTACCATCAAGCAACGTAATTGAAATGCGAGATATACATATGTCGGTACAAAATAATTAATAGATAAAGAAATGTCCAAACTACCAAGTACAAATTTCGTGATGATTCATAATTATTTCTAATGGTATGGTTTAATAATTTGTAGATTCAATCATGAGAATAATTTCTAATTTAAACTACGAGATTCGTATGAAAATTTGAATGAATTTCAAAAAAAGTATTTGTAATTTTTTCGAGTAAATTAAATGATTAAAATACGCTTTCAAAAAAAAAAAGATTAAAACACAAACACTTTACACATATATACAATATTGCACTGATCAACATCGCTACGGTAAGCCTCGAATCATAGGATCATGTATATGTTACTATATGCATATATGCGTGTTATCATGATAACACAAATGTAAGTGTATGTTTTTTTTTTAACGATATTTTTGAAAAATCTCGATTGTCCCTTAAAAGATTTGCGAATTTCCTGATTCTTCCTTAAATACGTCAGTATTGCATGATGTGTTTCTCTTATTAAAAAAAAAACCTAAAACATATGTCCTTTCCTTCACCGAATTGCCTCGGATTAACGAGCTTACATGTGTTTTCGTATAAACAACAACAAAAATTATACGCTCAAAAACAGATTCAATAAAAGGTACTCCAATAATTTGGTCGAAAAAAAAGGTACTCCAATAATTGTCAATAATAAATACCAAATTTAATTTTTTTTGGTGGGGTGCTACGCAAATAGGTGGGCTCTTGCACCATCTGGAGGAGTATTGGGTCTAGATGAAAACTACATTAAAAAAATTTGGGCCTAAAGTTGCGAGACCATGTAAGTGCTCAGTTATTTAAAAATAAATATGGGCCGTGAGTTAGCCCAATATAATGTCCCACCAAATAAACCTCTATTTCGGCAAGTCCAGGCCAGGTTTTAGTCCATTTTATTTTTGATTGGGTCATCGTAAGACCCGCCAAGACCGTCTTATTCATAAATATTTTTAGAAGCGTGTAACTCTACAAAATAGAAACGTACAACTATTCCAAACAAAAGTATGGAACTATGTTCCCATATTAACAGTTGCATTTTTCTGTGTAAATAATTCGCACTTTTCAGCATAATAAATTGCACGCTTTTAAAATGCACTATGAGTTCAGGGTGCACCCGGGTGCATACAAGACATAGCCTTTATTTTTTAGGACATATTATTTGAAAGTAATTTGCAAATATATTTTATGAACTAATTGGGATATGAGAGACTTTTAATATCTAAATAGGAGTAAAGTAGTGACTAAAATAAGTTGAAAAATACCCAAAAAATATCTTTTAAAAACGTCAAACTGTAAAAAAAAAAAAAAAAAAAACCAACTTCATTCTTTAAGGGGTCGCTTTGAATAACAATAAAAGTAATTCGAATAAAGACTTAATTTCATAAAATCACAATATATTATTTAAAAGCACATGAAGTACCATGTAGAACTTGTCTTGGATCACGGCAAAAAGAGACATAGGCAAGGGACATTTCTTTTGTGATTTAGCGAACCAATCATTTTTGTGATTCGGTATGATTTAAGCATTCTTTTAGACTGGGAATTTTGATCTTAGAAATAGATTTTTCTTCATTTGTAAGGGGGAGTGTACATCTTATACCTCACTTTTAAATGAAGTTTTTTTATTGATTAAAAAAAAACCATGTAAAATGTGTGATATACTAGCAAAGGGGAGCTGAATCTTTACTTTTGCATCCTCAATAATTGGACCATTATTAAAAATTGAATATATAAATGTGTAAATAATAAATGTAATGCAAAATGGTTTGACCTTTTAACACAAAAGAGAATTTTGATTTTCAAGGTCTGAAAGTTGGATTTTCTTCATTTGGATATTCTCTCCATGGAACGTGGTCATTTTTAGAAGCCGTTTAAAAGTCTTCAACTGAAATTGTAACTATTCATTGAAAATTGGGGATGATCATCAAATGGTCAAATAAATTACTCCTCCGTCCATCTATAAGTTTCTCCCTTCCAATTTTTATCCGTCCAACAATAAGTTTCCTATTTTTATAAATAAAAAAAGTAACACTCCACTATCAATATATTTATTCTCATTTTTTACACTATATTATAAAATTGTCACTATTCCCCTTTACTTTTCATCCCAAATTCACCATCTTGGCCTACCATTTATTATTTTATTATTTTTTCTTAATCTTAATACCCAAAAGAAACAAGAAAGATATTCATGGACAGAGAGAGTACTTACTATAAATGTTATTTCTTAAAAGTTAGTCAAATATACTTAAATAATTCCTTTAAAAAAATACTTAAAAATTTATAATCTCTTTAAAAAATATATTTTATAAACTCTTAAAATATCTGTTAGGAATTGAACTGCAATTATAGAGAATTTAATAGAAACGGAAAATAAATAAAACAAATTTATTGACCAATTCGTTAAGAATGATTACTTTTGAGAGTACTATTCAAGAGATTTACTATTTTTTTTCAACAATAAGTGATAACAAATACAATGAAGCGATATGATTATTATTCGAAATTGGGTCGTAGCCATAAAAAGCCCACTCAACGCCAAACAGGTCTTAAGAATTATTTACAATAATTTCTATTTCAAATTAGTAATACTAGTCTAAATCTTATATGCATTCAGATGCATCGTTCATTCATAGTGTATTTTAGAATCATGCACTTGTTATATTGATAGATACAATTTGTTTACACTGATTCATGCAACTATTAATATGGAAAATTAAAATAATTGTATTGTTCAATGTAAACAACTTCGTTCTTTCTGTATAACAAGTGACATGATTTTAATACACTATGAGCGCATAATACATTTAAATACACATGAAATCCACTTTACTACAATACACCAATTACACCGGATAACTGATACTCCACAATTTTAATAAATAAAAATCAACTGAACTATTTTTTTTATATTTTTTGTGAAACATAACAATAAACGGTTGGAAAGTTGTACCAGCTGACAGCCTCATATTACTAATATTATTCAGCCTATAAACTAACTTATGTTTGTTTTGCATGAAATGTTTTTTTTCTTCATATAACTAAGTACTTTTTGTTATATATTTTAGATAATTTTTTACGAATGAATTAAATTTTGATCAAAAGTTAGAATTTCGCCAAATGCATTTGGTGGTGAGTAGAAGTTTTTCCACGGTTGAAACTATATCGAATTTAATATTAATCAGCTTCATTTATTTATGTAAGTTTGACATTATTTGTTGTCCGGGCGGCTGCCTAATTAATTTTATTGGCTAATTGTTAATTACGAACTTTAATAAATTATTAATTATTATGTAACTTATAACTAAAATTAACAAATACGATATAATCAGATCTTGGGAATAACCGACCAAACCTCCCCAAGATTCAACATTTCAAAATCATATCTCTGAATATATAATTTATGTTAATTTCTTAGTTATTGGATATTATGATGAAACGTATGTTTGCATATTCGTCCATAGGTCAAATTGAAATTATTATCAAATTCTATCTTTTGAATTAATTTCCAATATAAGGTATAAAATCATTAATCCAAATTTAGTTTAGTTTGATTTGTCGTACTTCTTTAGATGTGAACATAATTATATTACTAGAATCAATTGATTGTTTTAAAATATAGATATTTCAAGTCAAGTCTAAATCCATTCAAATTTCAGAATAAAATTTTCAATGCTATAATTAAACAAAATGAAGAATATAATTGGAAAACAGTTGGCAACTGCATATCTCTATGACATAAAAAGAAAGAAGCGTCCAAAAGTGAATTTAAAGACTTGCCCCTAAACAACGTTTGGTGATTGGTCCCCCAATTCACACAAAGATCACACATCATTCTAATTGTTTATTAATGATCATGCACTTATTTATTTATTGCATGTATATTATTATTCATACATGATACACCTCATGTAACAGGTAGTAAAATAATACCACTAGTACTATAATATATCATGATATACATAATTTCAATAATCTCTTTGGGGAAGTCAGAAAAAACAGTCGAATACATAATCCTACACATATATATATATAGTAGCACTTTTTCATAATTGAAAAAGTTCTACTTAATAAAAATTATGTGGTCTTATAAATATTTTGATGTTAATAACTCTTGGAAATAAAAGACGAGTGACACTCCTGTGAATCAAATATATACATGAACTTTATGTAAAAATTATCATGATTATACACAAAAATTCTCACTGTTTAAAATAGTGAGAGTTTTTATTGATAACAGTAATACTAAAAAATTCGAGTTCGGGTTCACAGAAAAAATCACATATGGTCCTGTAACTTTGCTCGATTCCAGAAATAGTCTTGTAAGTTTTTATTTTATCAATTGTGGTCCTTTTGGTTTCAATTGTAGTCTTCTTCGCCGGAAAATTGCCGGAAATATGATGTAGCACACAAAATAATGTGAAAAAACCATTGAAATGACGGGTTCAATGAAAGGAAGAGAATAATATAAGTTTCGACCCTCGCCTAAACATAAATCACTCGAAATTAGTCACGATAATGAATGTAATTCGTGATTTTGAAGTTGTGATTGTTGGGGAATTAATTGTCCGGATCTATTCGGGATGAATATTTAAATACAAATTTAATTCTAACAATTATTACTAGCATGAATTAATCATATATTAGTTCAAATAATAATTCAACAACAAATCATGCATATAAACAGTTCACATAAATCCTACGCATGCGGAATTGCTACGGATTTACGTGAACTAACCTTTCGGAGTGACAACCGTTGAGAAGATGGATCCCGTTCACACAAACACACCAAAAGACCTTCTCAAGTATTCCAGTGGTAGGAACTTGCGAACAATTTAACAAAAGGGAAAAATAAAATTATGTTGCACCACATTTGTGGATTTCTAATTTTTCCAACACATAGAATTGCACTTGGGGATGAAAAATTCATCCCCTATTTATAATACTAGGTGGTGGCCGTTTTTTGCCCTAGGAATAAGATGGGAAAATATTTTTCTTGATCTCCAAGAAATCTTGAATATATCCAATATATTCTTTTCTCCATAATTAAAATATTCCATAAAAATCCCACATCCTTATATTAAGGGGTTTTCAAAATTTTCCATTAAATAGGGAAGAAATAAGATCTTTGACTTTTCTTGAATTTATGGGATAATCTTGTATTTCAAGAATACATATTCCATAAAATCTTTCCAAAAAATCAAGAAAATCTTTTCTTTTTCTTCCTTTAATATTTTCGAAAATTTTGGAAAAATAAACAACAATAATTTATTTTATTTTAAACACCTTTTTCAGTTATTGGACTTTATCTTTGGGCTACTTGAGGGGCCTTTAGGAGAATTAAGATTGGACCTTCCAATGGATCTTGAATTTCCAATATTGAGCCACAATATTATTCAAGCCCATAAATATTAATTAATCCCACTACATAATTAATATTGCACTATCCATCTTAACCCATATTACTGTTAATATGGCTCCCGGTTATTTTTTCTCGTGTTTAAGATTATCTAGCCCATTAATTAATTCAAGCCACTGAAATAGCTTTCCATTAATTAATATCTTTTGTCCTTGGTCAATGAACGGTTCAACATTGTTATCCATACCGGAAACTAATTCCACTTGCAAGATTTGGTATGATAAATCTTATGAACCTCCCAAGGGGGCAAATCGAACAAGCGTACTTGCATACGATTCTTCGTATTAAATCTTAGCAATCGCATGTGACCAATAATATTGCCCAAGATATAAAGTATTGAATCTCATTGATTCTCTACCCGTCATAAGCCAAAGCAATAATTACTAACCACACATGATCCTATTTAAGGGACGAAGATTAAGAAATAACGAACCACTGAGGTCTAATTCTTCCTAATTCAGTGCTGAAAAATTTATCCTCATGTAGGTCCTATTCAGTGCATCAATCATGCACTAGTGTAATCTCTTGGTCAAGACAAGCTAATCTAAGCCTTACACTTCAACCTTTCACGATGGATTGCTCATTTCCATCTAGGTCGTGAACAACGTACTTTTAGTTACAAGGGACTGTTAATTTAATCTTCTGTGATCTGGTATCACTAAATTAACTACAATGTAACACGTACGATTTATTAAACAGTTATGCAGTAAATATATGTAACATTCAATGATATTTAAAGCACCAGTGATAAATAATTTATTTCAGTAAATAAGACAGAAATTCAGTTTGGTTATACAAAGTAAAAGCATACTTTCCAGTACCCCAACAATCTCCCACTTATACTCAAAGTCTGCTTTTAAGTATACTACAACATATCTCGTGTAGTTCCTAATGCGTGACATCTAATGTCACCTACACGAACCTAATAATATCTCCCACTTATACTCAAAGCAGATTGACAACGGTCTTGACAACCATTCCTTCCACATTCCTTCCATTCCTTCCAGATTGTCTTCTGATGCGATCTTTGTCACCTCTATATCTCCTCTCTTAACGATTTCTCGTATAAGATGGTATTTCCTTTCAATGTGTTTGCTGGCCTTGTGGGCTCTTGGTTCCCTTGAATTTGCAACTGCTCTGGCACTATCACAGTAAACAGTGATTGTGCTGGGCAAATTCGGAACTACATTCAAGTCCACTAGGAAGTTCTTGAGCCAAACCGCTTCTTTCGCTGCCTCGAAAGCAGCTACGTATTCGGCTTCCATGGTAGAATCGGCGATGCATTTCTGCTTAACTCTTCTCCATGTCATGGCTCATCCCCCATGCAAAACACACTACCGGAGGTAGATTTTCTGGAATCTAAGTCTGATTGGAAATCCGAGTCCGTGTAACCGATTGGGATTAGACTATCTGACTGATAAACTAACATTCTATCCTGAGTTCTTTTCAGATACTTCAGAATGTTCTTAACATCCGTCCAATGCTCTTTTCCCGGATTACTTTGATATCTTGCCACCATGCCAATGGCAAAGCAGATATCCGTCTCTTGCACAGCATCGCATACATAAGGCTTCCGACAGCCGAAGCATAAGGAATGCCTTTCATGTCATCTATCTCCTTTTGTGTCTTAGGACACATTTCCTTTGATAGATGGATTCCATGTCTGAAAGGTACGAAGCCTTTCTTGGAATCCTGCATGCTGAATCGCTTCAAGACAGTGTCTATATATGAAGCTTGCGATAAGCCTATCATCTTTTTCTTGCGATCTCGATTGATCCTGATCCCAAGGATGTGCCCGGCTTCCCCTAAGTCTTTCATATCAAACTGTTTTGAAAGTCATGCCTTACATTTGACAACACCTTTACATCGTCCCCGATGAGCAGAATGTCGTCTACGTATAGTACTAAGAATACCAATGCAGTTCCGACACGCTTCTTGTACACAATAACTTTTTTTACTGCGTTTGATCAAACTCATAAGACTTTATTACTTGATCAAAACATTGGTTCCAAGCTCTGGATGCTTGTTTGAGTCCATAAATGGACTTCTTGAGCTTACAAACTAGGTGTTCTTGGCCTTTTTCAATGAAGCCTTGGGGTTGTTGCATATAAATTTCCTCTTCAAGACATCCAGATTAAAAGCCGCCTCTTGACATCCATTTGCTAGATTTCAAAGTCGAGATCTTGCAGAAGAATCGACAAGAGAACTCGGATGGACTTGAGCATTGCTCTGATTGAAAAGGTTTTTCTCATATTCGATCCCTTCTTTCGAGTATAACCTTTTCGCCATGTTCCTTGCCTTGAAGGTTTTCACCTTCCCATCCGGTCCTCTTTTCCTCTTGTATACCCACTTGCAGCCAATGGGTTTGACCCCATTAAGTGGTTCGACTAGCTCTCACACTCTCTTTATGATCCATAGAACCCATTTCGGCTTCCATTGTTGTTTGCCAAGAAACCGCATCCTTGTCTTGGATTGCCTCGTCGTAAGTCCATGGGTCTGATTCATCTTGACCGGGGACTAAGTCCGAGGACTCTCCTACCCCTATGAATCTCTCGGGCTGTCTTACAACCCTCCCACTACGACGAGGTTCCGGTTGTGTAAGTGTGTCGTTTGGTATGTCATCTTGTACAGTTGGCACTGAGGTTAGCCCCCTTAGCTCATTTAGGGTAATATCACTTCTGGACTTTCTTTCGTTCATTTAGTCTTCTTCCAAAAATCTAAAGTGGGTGCTTATTACCACATTTTGATCTTCGGGACCATAGAACATACACCCTTTTGTTCCCTTGGGGTATCCTATAAACAACCTTATTTCTGATTGAGGATCCAATTTTCCAGCTTCCTTGTCCAACACGTAGGCCAGACACCCCCAAATTGTCATGTGTCTCAAACTGGGCTTGCGCCCGGTCCACAATTCTTTTGGGAGTTTTGGAAATCGATTTGGATGGCACCAAGTTCGAAATATAAGCCCATTGTTTCAAGGCATGACCCCAGAACGACTTGGGTAGATCCGCATAACTCATCATTGATCTAACCATTTCTAAAAGAGTTTTGTTTCTTCGCTCTGCAACCCCGTTTTGTTGAGGGGTTTCGGGTGCAGTTAGTGTTGGGATAACGTTTGCCAGGATCTATCGGGATGACCTCATAAACACAAATTTAAATTAACAATTATTACTAGCATGAATTTACCTAAGTGAATTCAAATAATAATTACGCCAACAACGTCATGCAAATAAAATTCACGTAAAAGATTCTAGCATGCGGAAATTCTAGGAGTTTACGTAAACATACCCGTTAGAGAGACAGTCTGAGATGGATAGGATCAAGTATCTGGCTACCAACCAAAAGTCCTTCTCAAGTATTCCCAAGTCCTCGCTCAATAACCCAGTGGGAGGTTCTCCGATGAACAATTTATAAAACAAAGGAAAAAATAAAATTGTTGCACCACCTTTGTGGATTTCTAATATTTCGGCCGTGGAATTGGTGTGGGGATGTTGGAGAATTAATTGCCCGTATCTATTCGGGATGAATATTTAAATACAAATTTAATTCTAACAATTATTACTAGCATGAATTAATCCTATATTAATTCAAATAATAATTCAACAACGAATCATGTATATAAACAGTTCACATAAATCCTACGCATGTGGAATTGCTACGGGTTTACGTGAACTAACCTCTCGGAGTGACAACCGTTTAGAAGATGGATCCCGTTCACACGAACACACCAAAAGACCTTCTCAAGTATTCCCTTATCCTTGTTCAACAATCCGGTGGTAGGAACTCGCGAACAATTTAACAAAAGGAAAAAATAAAATTATGTTGCACCACCTTTGTGGATTTCTAATTTTTCCAACATATGAAATTGCACTAGGGATGAAAAATTCATCTCCTATTTATAATACAAGGGGTGGCGATTTTTGCCCTAGGAATAAGATGGGAAAATCTTTTTCTTGCTCTCCAAGAAATTTTAAATATATCCAATATATTTTTTTCTCCATATTTAAAATATTCCACAAAAATCCCAACCCCCTATATTAAGGAATTTTTCGAAAATATCACATTAAATAGGGAAGAAATAGGATCTTTGATTTTTCTTGAATTTATGGGATAACCTTGTATTCCAAAAATACATATTCCATAAAATCTTTTCAAGAAAATCAAGAAAATCTTTTCTCTTTCTTCCTTTAATGTTTTTCAAAAATTATGAAAAAATTAGCAACATTAATTTATTTTATTTTAAACACCTTTTTCAATTATTGGACATTATGTTTGGGCTACTTGAGGGGCCTTTAGGAGAATTAAGATTTGACCTTCTAATGGACCTTGAATATCTAATATTGAGCCACAATATTATTCAAGTCCATAAATATTAATTAATCCCACTACATAATTAATATTGCACTATCCATCTTAACCTATATTACTGTTAATATGGCTCCCGTTTTTTTTTTTATCAGATAAAGTTAGTTGTTAGTAGTTAGTACACCAAACACCCAAACATTCCACAAATTCACCAAACCACCTTATAACTCCCATACTCCAATTCGTTCCCAAAGAGAATCGAACACGGTCTCCCCACTCAATTGAGGAGCCCGGTGGCGGTGGGCTAAGCCACATGGTTATATGGCTCCGATTATTATTTCCGTGTTTTAAAATTATCTAGCCCATTAATTAATTCAAAGCCACCGAAATAGCTTTCCATTAATTAATATCTTTTGTCCTTGGTCAAGGAACGGTTCAACATTATTATCCATACCGAAAACTAATTCCACTTGCAAGATTTGGTATGATAAATCATATGAACCTCCCAAGGGGGCAAATCGAACAAGCGTACATGCACACGATTCTTCGTATTAAATCTTAGGAATCGCATGTGACCAATAATATTGCCCAAGATATAAAGTATTGAATCTTATTGATTCTCTACCCGTCATAAGGCAAATCAATAATTACTAACCACACACGATCCTATTTAAGGGACGAAGATTAAGAAATAACGAACCATCGAGGTCTAATTCTTTCTAATTCAAAGGTCTTTGAAGAATTTATCCTCCTCAGAGGTCATATTCAAATAATCACCATGCACTTAGTGTAATCTCTTGGTCAAGACAAGCCAATCCGAGCCTTACACTTCAACCTTTCACGATGGATTGTTCATTTCCATCTAGGTCGTGAACAACGTGCTTTTTAGTTACAAGGACCTTTATTAATTTAATCTTATGTGATCCGGTATTACTAAATTAACTACAATGTAACACGATTATTTATTGAACAGTTATGCGAAGAAATATATGTAACATTCAATGATATTTAAAGCATCAGTGATAAATAATTTATTTCAGTAAATAAGACAGAAATTCAGTTTGGTTATACAAAGTAAAAGCACACTTTCCAGTATAACCCCAACAGGAGGTGGTCGAAAATTTAGGTCAAAATTAGGGTTAGGAAAGATCTTTTCTTGATCTCCAAGAAATCTTGAATATATCCCGTATATTCTTCTTTACATGTGTATTTTTCCACAAAAATCTCAAACACTTATTTAGCCCCTAATTTTCGAAAATTATGAAGGAGATTTGTAAGATTGGATCTTTCTTGAATTTATGAGATATTCTTGTATTCCAAGAATACATATCTTTCTCCATAAATACTTTCCAAGAAAATCAAGAAAAACTTCCTTCCCTTTCTTATACACATTTTTCGAAAATCCCCATTAAAGATTCCACGTAGGAGATTTCTTGAATTTATGAGATAATCTTGTATTTCAATAATACTCATATCCTTTCCATAAAATCTTTTCAAGAAAATTTCTTCTCCCTCTTTTCTTTAATATTTTTGAAAAATACAAAAATATTAGGCAACAAAATTTATTTTATTTTAAGCACCTTTTATTTATTGGACTATAATTGGGCTACTTGAAGGGCCTTTAGGAGAATTAAGATGAACCTTCCAACGGGCTTCTGAATTCCAATATTGAGTCACAATATAATTCAGCCTATTAATATTAATTAATACCACTATATAATTAATATTGCACTATCCAACCCTAACCCATATTACGGTAATATGGCTCCCGGTCATTATTTCTCGTGTTTAAGATTATTTAGTCCATTAATTAATTAAGCCACTGAAAAGCTTTATATTAATTAATGTCTTTATCCTTGGAGTAAGGACAACTCAGCTTTATTATCCATACCGGAAAATTAATTCCACTTGCAAGATTTGGTATGATAAAGGTTCCGAGCCCACCAAGGGGACCAATCACGCAAGACTTTGCAGGCACACGATTCTCTGTATTAATCTTAGCAACCGTCGTACAATTAATATTATTGCCCAAGATATAGGGTATCGAAGTCTCAATGATTCTCTTCCCATTTATAAGTCAAAGCAATAATTACTAACCGCACACGGTCTTTATTAAGTGACAGAGATTAAAAAATCAACAACCACTGAGGTCTAACTCTTCATCCCATAAGTCAGTGCGAATGAGTTTACCCTCACTGCAGGTCCGCTTCAGCACATCGAACACACTAGTGTAATCTCTTGGTCAAGACAAGCCAATCTGAGACTTACACATCAACTTCTACCAATAGACTGTTCGGGTCTATCTAGGTTGTGAAACACCCACTAGTTTACAAGGGACTGTTAACGTGATCTTCTGTGATCTGGTATCACCACGTTAACTACAATGTAACATGTGTTATTATATGAACGGTTTGCAATAAATATATATAACATTCAATCATATTTAAAGCAACAGTGATAAGTAATTTATTTCGGTAAATAAGTGTTTAATACATAGGTTATACAAAGTAAAAGCATACTTTCACGTATATCCCAACAATCTCCCACTTATACTCAAAGTCTGCTTTTAAGTATACCACAACATGTCTAATGTATTATACAGTGACATCTAATGTCACATACGTCAATCTAATAATATATCTCCCACTTATACTCAAAGCAGATTGACAACGCTCTTGACACCCATTCCTTCCACATGTCTCTCGAATGTTAACAGAGGCAGGCCCTTTGTGAATGGATCATCTAGGTTGTCTTCCGACGCGATCTTTGCCACCTCTATATCTCCTCTCTTAACGATTTCTCGTATAAGATGGTATTTCCTTTCAATGTGTTTGCTGGCCTTGTGGGCTCTCGGTTCCCTTGAATTTGCAATTTGCTCGGCATTATCGCGAAAAATTGTGATGGTCTTTGGGCAAATTGAACAACGTCCCAAGTCCACTAGGAAGTTCTTGAGCCACACCGCTTTTTTCATCGCTTTCTGGCGACTACATATTCGACTTTCATGGTAGAATCTGCTATGCAATTCTGCTTAACGCTTCTCCATGTTACAGCTCCTCCCCCCAGACAAAACACACTACCCGAGGTAGATTTTATGGATCTATATTTGATTGAATATCCGAGTCTGCGTATCTGACTGGAAACAAATTGTCCGACTGGTAAACCAACATTCTATCCCGATTTCTTTTCAGATACTTTAGAATGTTCTTTACGGCAGTCCAGTGTTGATTTCCGGGATTACTTTGATATCTTGCTACCATGCCAACGGCGTAGCAAATATCCGGTCTCGTACACAGCATTGCATACATAAGACTCCCTACTGCCGACGCATAAGGAATGCCTTTCATGTCATCTATCTCCCCTTGTGTCTTGGGACACATGTCTTTCGATAGATGGATTTTGTGTCTGAAGGGTATAAAACCTTTCTTGAAATCTTGCATGCTGAATCGCTTCAAAACAGTGTCTATGTATGAAGCTTGCGATAAGCCGGTCATTCTTTTCTTTCGATCTCGAGTGATCTTGATCCAAAGAATATGACCGGCTTCCCCTAAGTCCTTCATATCAAACTGTTTTGACAGCCATACCCTTATGTCTGACAAAACCTTTACATCGTTTCCGATGAGCAGAATATCGTCTACGTATAGTACTAAGAATACCAAGGTAATTCCGTCACACTTCTTATACACACAACTTTCAAACTCGTTTTGATCAAACCCATAAGACTTGAGTACATGATCAAAACATTAGTTCCAAGCCCGAGATGCTTGCTTTAGTCCATAAATGGACTTCCTTAGCTTGCAAGCAAGGTGCTCATGGCCTTTCGCGATGAAACCTTCCGGTTGTTGCATATAGATTTCCTCGTCAAGACTCCCGTTAAGGAAAGCTGTCTTGACATCCATTTGCCAGATCTCAAAATCTAGATGCGCAGCTATTGCCAACAGAATACGGATGGACTTAAGCATGGCTACAGGCGAAAAGGTTTCTTCATAATCGATACCCTCCTTTTAAGTGTATCCCTTTGCCACAAGCCTAGCTTTAAAGGTCTCGATCTTCCCGTCCGGTCCTCTTTTTCTCTTGTAGACCCACTTGTATCCAATGGGTTTTACCCCATTAGGTGGTTTCACTAGCTCCCACACTTGATTATGATCCATTGAGCCCATCTCGGCTTCCATCGCAGTTTGCCAGGATTCAGAATCCTTATCTTGGACCGCCTCTTTGTAGGACCAGGGGTCTGATTCATTATCCCCGGGGACCAAATCCAAAGATTCTCCTATCCCCATGAATCTCTCAGGTTATCGAACAACCCTCCCACTACGTCGAGGTTTCAGTTGTGTCGGTGTGACGATTGGTATATCAACTTGTACAGTTGGTATAGGAGTTTGCCCTCTTATTTTGTCTAAGGTAATCTCACTTTTGGGCTTTCTATTGTTCATAAAGTATTCTTCCAAAAATCTAAAGTGCGTACTTATTACCACCTTTTGATCTTCGGGACCATAGAAAATACACCCTTTTGTTCCCATGGGATATCCTATAATCGACCTTTTAGTTCGACGTCATCCAACTTACTAGAACTTCCTTGTGTAGCAAGACTTATCTTGGACACCCCCAAATCCTAAGATGTCTCAGACCGGGCTTGCTCCCGGTCCACAACTCTTTAGGGGTTTTTGGAACCGATTTGGATGGCACCAAGTTTAGAACATAAACCGTTGTTTCAAAGGCATAACCCCAAAACGACTTGGGAAGATCTGAATAACTCATCATGGATCTGACCATTTCTAAGAGTGTTCTGTTTCTTCATTCTGCAACCCCGTTTTGTTGAGGGGTTCGGTCGCAATCAACCAGAAATAATGCCCTCTTTCCGAGTGGTTCAAAAACTCATCGCTGAGGTATTCGCCTCAGGATTAGATCGTAGAAACTTGATACTCTTTTCCATATGATTCTCCACTTCGACTTTGAACTCTTTGAATTTATCAAAGGTTTCCGATTTGTGTTTCATCAGGAAAATGTACCCAAACCTTGAGTAATCATCAGTGAACGTCACGAAATACTCATAGCCACCTCTAGCTTTGGTTGACATTGGACCACACACGTCAGTGTGAACAATTTTCAACACTTCTGTGGCTCTATTCCCCTTGGCTCCAAATTCCCTCTTGGTCATTTTATCTTCCAAACATTATTCGCAGGTTGGAAATGGTTCCATCAGTAGGTCCGACAATGAACCATCTTTCACCAACCTTTGGATCCTTTTTAGATTAATATGACCCAATCTTAGATGCCAAAGAAGTGTCTCGTTCACCTTTTCTGAACGTTTTCTCTTATTGATTGAAACAGTCGATGTGTTATAAGATGCATTTTGTGAGAGGTGTGCACAATTAATAGTATAGAGATTGTTCCGCAACGTTCCATGACAGATAAACACATCGTTACGAAAAATAGTAACTTGTTTAGAAAAACGAACAGAATATCCATCAATAAATAGTTCTGAAACTGAAATAAGGTTTTTACGAAAAATAGGAACGTAAAGAACATCTCTTAAAACTAAAGTCTTGTCTTCAAAAGACAGGTGCACGTCTCCCACTACTTCAACTGCTACTCTCGTAACATCGCCCAGTGTGATGAGGATCTCACTTCCACTAAGTTGCAGGGTCAATTTGAACCCCTGTAATGTGAAACAAACATGATCAGTGGATCCCGTATCCACTACCCACGAGTGGGTAACATATGCCGCTAAACAAGTTTCAACAACTAATGCGTGATAATTACCTTTCTTCTCATTCCTCTTAGGCTTGGGACAGACAGACCTCCAATGTCCTTTCTCACCGCAGTTGAAACACTTCCCCTTTGGATTCTTTCTAACACCCATCCATTTGACCGTCTTATCTCTACTGTTCTTTGTGTTGAGGTTTCTTTGGTTGCGATAATTTATTTCTTCATCAATCTTGCCTTCCACTGGCCTAGATTTTGATAAGAGATTTTTAGTCACCAAAGCTTGGTCCTTTTGTCCCAAATGCTTCTCTATCGTCTCCAAAACTTCTGGTAGAGTTTTCATAGTCAACATGTGATCACTCATCACATAACTACAGTAAAACTCATCGAAGCATTTTGGAAGAGTTAGGAACACAAAGTCGACCTGAACCTCATTACTATACTTAGCACCGAGATAAGCAAGCTTGTCAAAATGACGCTTGACCTTGAGAACATGGTCCCTCGCGGGTGTTCCCTCTGTCATATGCAGCATTGCCACGCCATCACGATTAAACTGATTGATCATGCAGTTTTCTGTTAAAAACATGTCTTCGAGGCTTTGCATAATTTCCGCAGCAGATTCAACCCCTTCGTGAATGTATCTCAAATCTTCAGACATGGATGTCAGGATTATACATTTCACAGGTCCGTTGGTATGATCCCAGTCATTATACAAAGATCTCTCCGCATCAGTTGATCTTTCAGTTGGTTTGCTAGGCTTAGGTGTCGTTAGAACCCAAATGTGCTTCGGTGAACCAATGATAATTTTTATTTTTCGTTTCCAAACGATATTGTTATCACCAGTAAGTTGATGTTCTTTGAGCATATATTTCAGTGGATTAAAAGGTTTCGACATGCTGAACTGAAATAAATAACAATTTGTATAAGCACAAATTTATCACATAATTCGATCACATTATTCATACCAAAATCTCAAAACAATATGAATATGCATCAGCCGACTGCATCTCAAAACAGTTTAAATAGGTCACGTTGGGTTATCTGTCTATTTAAACACATTCAAGCAGGTTACAAACAGGAACAGTTACAAACCTTTAATTCAAAATTAATAGTCGGCTCCCACTTGACCAATATAAAATTGACAGGGACGTCGGAGAAGTATATGCATATCAATTTTACACCTAAGTAATAACCATGATTAAAATAAATAACTATTACTTCGTTTTGAACGAGCCTCGTTGGGAGGGTCATCGTCCCCACTAATAATAATTCACAATCATCCTTTTGGGAATTTATTCATGTGAAAACCATCTTTTATCCGTTCCGTTGGGGAAATTTCTCCAAAAGAATTTACAAATAAATAAATCATGGAGGTCAATATTGACGTAAATTTATTATCCCGAATAAAATTTGTCAATTAAAACATACTTAGTAATTTTCGAAAGTGAGATTTTCTTTAGACAATTTTAAATCATGCAAACACATTTAACAAATAAAATTTCACGAATTTAAAACAAGCATCAAGATAAAATAAATCAAGTTGGGCACATATATCCAACTGTCATGGTTTAAATTTCATATCTTGATCTTGAGAAATCGTCTCTTCTTTTGCCTTCATCGTTTGTCTCGAAAAGCTCCCACTGAATCCGCAACAATTCTTTAACGAGTGTCCTCCGTCTTGGGTCCGGGCACTTGGACGACCGTCTTTAATTCGCCGTCTCTGTTTTCTTTCACGATCAGGTTGCAATTTATTTACGAAAAATAAATAAACCTAGATCTAGACTAGCCTATTACATTAAACAAATCAAACAAATACTAATCTACTCGTGGATTTTCTCACGAGATAAAACGAATCCGAACGAATCGAATTAAAAACCAATAATTTATTTGCATGTAAATAAGCACATTAAAATAGCATGACAATTGGATACCTACAAAACAGATCTAACAGTTCTACTATCCAATTTCAAATTTTAATGAACAACAATTTAAATTACAGTTTAAAAGATCAGAGCCCGAACCAGGGCTCTGATACCAGTTGTTGGGATAACGTTTGCCAAGATCTATCGGGATGACCTCATAAACACAAATTCAAATTAACAATTATTACTAGCATGAATTTACCTAAGTGAATTCAAATAATAATTACGCCAACAACGTCATGCAAATAAAATTCACGTAAAAGATCCTAGCATGCGGAAATTCTAGGAGTTTACATAAACGTACCCGTTAGAGAGACAGTCTGAGATGGACAGGATCAAGTATCTGGCTACCAACCAAAAGTCCTTCTCAAGTATTCCCAAGTCCTCGCTCAATAACCCGGTGGGAGGTTCTTCGATGAACGATTTATAAGACAAAGGAAAAAATAAAATTGTTGCACCACCTTTGTGGATTTCTAATATTTCCAGCACATGGAATTGGTGTGGGGATGAATGAATTCATCCCCTATTTATAAGAGGGAGGTGGTCAAAAATTTAGGTCAAAATTAGGGTTAGGAAAGATATTTTCTTGATCTCCAAGAAATCTTGAATATATCCCATATATTCTTCTTTCCATGTGTATTTTTCCACAAAAATCTCACACCTTTATTTAGCCCCTAATTTTCGAAAATTATGAAGGAGGTTTTCAAAGATGGATCTTTCTTGAATTTATGAGATATTCTTGTATTCCAAGAATACATATCTTTCTCCATAAAATCTTTCCAAGAAAATAAAAAAAAATCTTCCTTCCCTTTCTTATACATATTTTTCGAAAATCTCTTTAAAGATACCAAGTGGGAGATTTCTTGAATTTATGAGATAATCTTGTATTCCAAGAATACTTATATCCTTTCCATAAAATCTTTTCAATAAAATTTCTTCTCCCTCTTTTCTTTAATATTTTCGAAAAATAAAAAAATATTAGGCAACAAAATTTATTTTATTTTAAGCACCTTTTATTTATTGGACTATAATTGGGCTACTTGAGGGGCATTTAGGAGAATTAAGATGTATCTTCCAATGGGCTTCTGAATTCCAATATTGAGTCACAATATAATTCAGTCCATTAATATTAATTAATATCACTATATAATTAATATTGCACTATCCAACCTTAACCCATATTACGGTAATATGGCTCCCGGTCATTATTTCCCGTGTTTAAGATTATTTAGTCCATTAATTAATTAAGCCACTGAAAAGATTTATATTAATTAATATCTTTATCCTTGGAGTAAGGACAGCTCAGCTTTATTATCCATACCGGAAAATTAATTCCACTTGCAAGATTTCGCATGATAAAGGTTCCGAGCCCACCAAGGGGACCAATACTTTGCAAGCACACCATTCTCTATATTAATCTTAGCAACCGTCGTACAATTAATATTATTGCCCAAGATATAGGGTATCGAAGTCTCAATGATTCTCTTCCCATTTATAAGTCAAAGCAATAACTACTAACCGCACACGGTCCTTATTAAGTGACAAATATTAAGAAATCAACAACCACTGAGGTCTAACTCTTCATCCCATAAGTCAGTGCGAATGAGTTTATCCTCTCTGCAGGTCCGCTTCAGCACATCGAATGCACTAGTGTAATCTCTTGGTCAAGACAAGTCAATCTGAGACTTACACATCAACTTCTACCAATAGACTGTTCGGGTCTATCTAGGTTGTGAAACACACACTAGTTTACAAGGGACTGTTAACGTGATCTTCTGTGATCTGGTATCACCACGTTAACTACAATGTAACATGTGTTATTATATGAACGATTTGCAATAAATATATATAACATTCAATCATATATAAAGCAACAATGATAAGTAATTTATTTCAGTAAATAAATGTTTAATACATAGGTTATACAAAGTAAAAGCATACTTTCACGTATAACCCCAACAGTTAGCTGGGATACAATCCCTTCATCTGACAAGTAGTTCAAAAACTCATTGTTGAGGTACTCGCCTCCACGATCAGATCGTAGAGACTTGATACGTTTTTCCCTATGATTCTCTGCTTGAGCCTTAAATTCTTTGAATTTGTCAAAGGTCTCAGATTTATGCTTCATAAGGAAAATATAGTCGTACCTTGAGTAATCATCAATAAAGGTGACGAAATATTCATAACCTCCTCTTGCTTTGATTGACATTGGACCACATACGTCTGTGTGAACGATTTCTAACACTTCTTTGGCTTTATTCCCCTTGGCTCTTAATGCCCTCTTGGTCATTTTACCTTCCAAACATGATTCGCAAGTTGGGATTAGTTCAACCCGGAGAGACTCCAGTGAACCATCTTCTACCAACCTTTGAATCCTTTTTGGATTAATATGTCTCAATCTGAGATGTCATAGAAGTGTCTCGTTCACGTCTGATGAACGTTTTCTTTTATCGGAAACAGTTAATGTGTTATAGGATGCATTTCGTGAGTGGTGTGCACAGTTAATTGTATAGAGATTATCCGACAACGTTCCATGACAGATAAATTTATCATAAAGAGAAATGGTAATAACCTTGTCAAAAGTAACCGAATATCCATCAAGGTAAAGTTTAGAAACCGAAATTAAATTCTTTCTAAAACTAGGAACGTAAAGAACATCTCTTAAAATTAAAACTCTGTCTTCAAAAGACAGGTGCTCTTCTCCCACTGCTTCAGCTGCCACTCTCGTAGCATCGCCCAGTGTGATGAGGATCTCACTCCCACTAAGTTGTCGGGTCCGCTTGAACCCCTGTAAAGTGAAACATATATGATCAGTGGATCATGTATCCACCACCCATAAATGGGAGACATACGCCGCTAAACAAGTTTCAATAACTAGTGCGTGAGAATTACCTTTCTTTCCATTCCTTTTGGGTTTGGAACAGGCTGACCTCCAATGTCCTTTTTCACCGCAGTTAAAACATTTTCCTTTTGGTACCTTCTTGACACCCATCCATCTACCTGTCTTTCTCTCACTTTTCTTGGTAATGAGTTTGCTTTGGATCCGAGCACTTTCCTTTTCTTGAATCTTGCCTACCACTGGCCTAGATTTTGAGAAAAAACTTTTGGTCACCAATGCTTCGTCTTTCTTTTCCAAATGCTTCTCTATTTTCTCCAAGGCTTCTTGCAGAGTATCCATAGTAAACATGTGATCACTCATCACAAAAATACAAGAAAACTCATCGAAGCACCTTGGAAGAGTTAGGAAAAAGAAATTCGATTTGAGCCTCATCACAATACTTAATCTTAGCACCGAGATAAGCAAGTTTGTCAAAATGGCACTTTACTCGAGAACATGCTCCCTTACGGGTGTTCCTCCGCCATTTTTTTCCTAGCCACGCGTCGTCGTTTTTAAACCCGATTGATCATGCGGTCTTTGGTTAAAAATATTTCTTCAAGACTTTGTATAATTTCCGCAGCAGACTCAACACCTTCATGAATGTATCTCAAATCATCAGACAATGAAGTCAAGATTATACGCTTCATAGGTTCGTTAGCCTGCTCCCAAATATTATATAAGTGTCTTTCCGCATCTATTGATCCTTCAGTAGGCATACGGGGCGTGGGTACATCAAGAACCCAATAATGTTGTAGTTAAGTTGTGATGAGGACAAATTTCATATTTCGTTTCCAAATAACATAGTTATCACCGAAAAGTTGGTGTTCTTTGACAAAGATAAAAGCAATGGATTAAAAGGTTGCGACATCTTTGAATCAAATAAATAACAATTTGTATAAGCACAAACATATCACAAGGTTCGATCACATGTATCATATTAAAATCTCAAAAAAAATATGAACATGCATCAGTCAACATCTCAAAACAGTTTAAATAAGCCACGTGGGGTGGGTCATTATTTAAACACATTCAAGCGAGTTACAAACAAGAAAAAAAAGCCACAAACCTTTAATATCTAGATTAATAGTTGGCTCCCACTTGACCAATATAAAATTGACAGGGACTTCTAAGTATATGCATATCAATTTTATACCTAAGTAATAACCATGATTAAATACATAATTATTATTTTGTTTTGAACGAGCCCTCGTGGGGAGGTCATTGTCGCCACTAATAATAACCCACAATCATCCTTTTCGAATTTATTCATGTGAAATCTATCTTTTGGCCGTCCCGTGTGGAATTTTCTCCAAAAGAATCCACAAATAAATAAATCATGGAGGTCAAAAATTAATTCAATTTTATTATCCTAATAAAATTATCAATTAATTATTTAAACATACTTAATAATTTTTTAATCTAGAGATTTTTCAAAACATTTTCTCATGCATCGCATATTTAAACACAATTTAAATAAGCATAAAATAATGTAAAATATCAAAACAAAAATTAAACACATTGGGCACATATATCCAATTGTCATGGTTAATTTTGTCATGTCTTGATCTTGAGAAATCGTCTTCATAGCCTTCATCGTTCGTCTCGAAAAAGCTCCCACTCGTCCGCATAATATTTTCTTTATAATGTCCTCCGCTTCCAGTCCAAACGACGTCCCGACATTAGGTAGCTCACGACCGGAACATGTATTCACGTGCGCCCGTCGCAAGATGCTTCGGCGTCTCTAGGATGGCCATCCCGCCTGCCGCCGGGCAAAGACTTTGCAGGGGCGGATCCATCCGCTTATGCACGCGCTTCCCCGCCCGCCCTTGAGCCAGCCGGAGTTAGGCGCCCTCCACGCCTTTCTGTCTTCCGCCCCCGCCCGCTGTCGCCCGTGTGCTTGTGCGAGTGTGTCGTGGCGCCTTCACCCACCCGCCGAGTGCTCGTCGCGGCGTCTCGCGTCTTGCGACGCCTCGCCCATCGATGTCGCTGGTGCTCGGCCACGCCTGAAGCTTGCCCGCAAAGCGCCGAGCCCTCTCGATTAACCCCAGACGATCCACCTAGCACTTCGTGCCTTGGCTTGAGTACGTCCGGGCACTTGGTCGCCAGTCTTTAATTCTTCGTCTTCGTTCTCGATCCGGTTACAATTTATTTACAAAAAATAAATAAACCTAGATCTAGACTAGTCTATTACATTGATCAAATCAAACAAATACTACTCTACTCGTGGATTTTCTCACGAGGCAAAACGAATTCGAACGAATCGAATTAAAAACCACAATTTATATGCATGCATAAATATAAACATTCATCAAATACCATGACAATTGGATACCGCAAAAAAGATCTAACAATTCTACTATCCCAATTTCAAATTTAATGAAAACGAATTAAATTACAATTTAAAACTCGAGGCCCGAAACTGGGGCCTTGATACTAGTTGTTGGGGAATTAATTGCCCGGATCTATTCGGGATGAATATTTAAATACAAATTTAATTCTAACAATTATTACTAGCATGAATTAATCCTATATTAATTCAAATAATAATTCAACAACAAATCATGCATATAAACAGTTCACATAAATCCTACGCATGCGGAATGAGTTTTTTGCACTTTTGGTTCCATGAACCACACCATGTTTTCGATTTAGTCCCACCACTGACAGATTTAGTCCCACAAAAATTTTAATTTTCAAATGTAGTCCCGCCGTTACTTTTTCCGTTAAATGTACTTGCAAATGTGGTCCCATAAGTTATGGGACATAATTAATACTCAATTAAAGCTTAACCACCTTTCAACCACTGGCAGTTTTAGTCCCATACGTTATGAAACATAATTAACACCAAATTAACCAATTAATTGTCTGGGCCCACTTGCACATATGGTCTCATAGGTTCCATTTCTTCCCAATTACAACATTGGGCGCCAATTTACCCAATTACAACATTTGAGCGCCAATTTACTGTCAATATACATTCCACAAATATTCACACATTCAACAAAACACATTCATGAAAAAAGAAGCACAACACATTCAACACTAAATCCAAATTCAAAAACACCTAAACACACCATGTCTCCCTCATCTTCTGCTCGAATCCGACACAACCTTATTTGCTATTGTGGGAAAGCTTGTCGTACGTACGTTTCTCAGAAGCCTAGAAGTAGAGGAAGACTATTTCATAACTGTCCCGACTCCCTAAGTGAAAATGGTGGATGTGATTTTTTTTTATGTGCTGAAGATAGCAATAAGGGGGCTTAAGATTATCTAGCCCATTAATTAATTCAAGCCACTGAAATAGCTTTCCATTAATTAATATCTTTTGTCCTTGGTCAAGGAACGGTTCAACATTATTATCCATACCGGAAACTAATTCCACTTGCAAGATTTGGTATGATAAATCTTATGAACCTCCCAAGGGGGCAAATCGAACAAAAGCGTTTTTCACATTACGATTCTTCAGATTAAATCTTAGCAATCGCATGTGACCAATAATATTGCCAAAAGTATTGAATCTCATTGATTCTCTACCCGTCATAAGTCAAAGCAATAATTACTAACCACACACGATCCTATTTACGGGACGAAGATTAAGAAATAACGAACCACTGAGGTCTAATTCTTCCTAATTCAAAGGTTGAAGAATTTATCCTCCTCAGAGGTCCTATTCAATTACATCGGTCATGCACTAGTGTAATCTCTTGGTCAAGACAAATCTAATCGAGCCTTACACTTCAACCTTTCATGATGGATTGTTCATTTCCATCTAGGTCGCGTGAAACAATAGTACTTTTTTAGTTACAAGGGAATGTTAATTTAATCTTCTGTGATCTGGTATCACTAAATTAACTACAATGTAACACATACTATTTATTGAACAGTTATGCAGTAAATATATGTAACATTCAATTATATTTAAAGCATTAGTGATAAATAATTTATTTTAGTAAATAAGATAGAAATTCAGTTTGGTTATACAAAGTAAAAGCATACTTTCCAGTATAACTCCAACAGCGATTCACGGGGGAAGTGTAATCAAAACATGAAATTGATTGATGACTTTTCTTCCTTGATGAAATACAGTTCAAATGAGAGTGGTGGGGATCGTCAATGTGATCAGAATAAAAAGTTAGATCAATTTTCCGATCAAATTTTAAATTATCCGGCGAAAAGGACTACAATTGAAACCAAAAAGACTACAATTGATAAAATAAAAACTTACAGGACTATTTCTGGAATCGAACAAAGTAACAGGACTATTTGTGATATTTTCTCCAAATTTTATTATAAAAGATGCATACAAAAAAAAATTCTAACTAATAAAATACTCTGAGACTAATCTTATAGTAACTTATAAGCCCTCCGTGCATGCAGGCTTCCAATATTAACACATCCACCAACACATTTTATTTTGTCCATTTTATGAATTTTTTTTTGATCGAATGTTCATTATATGATTATTATGTCTTTTTTAGTAAATTATTTGATTAGTATGCATACTGCATCCTGTGTCACAATATATATTATTAAAGTAAAATAAAACATGAGATTAAAAATGCAAATGCAAATAAGCAATTAAGGGCAAGTGTTCCTCTCATGATGGGAGCTTGACTCTGAATAAATATTAAAATGTTTACACTAAGAAATTATATAATAATAAGATACCAAAAGACGTTCTTATAATATTTAAATAACATATGCAAGTAAATTTTTTTATTTTTTTTTTTTTTGCGTGATTTTTACGAACAGTTCAACGATATGGTTCTAATTTCTAATATCTCTCACATTAAAACTAGCTGGTCACATTAATTGTTTTTTTTTTTTTTAGTATGGAAAGATAATGTCAATTAACAAATTAAGGAGGTTTTATAAATTCTACCATCAGCAGAACAAAATCAAGATCGAGGCCATTGGGAAGGACATGTCTTTCCATTTTACTAATACATTAGACAACAATTTACTACACCAAAATTAGAATAAATTAGTATTAATCAGGAAATTTGGCCTTTGTTGGCTGTATATATGGAATAAATTTGAGGGTCAAAAGAAGAGTTTCCGTAATGGCAAAAACTTCATTGTCATCACTTAAATTAGTTCAATTTTAATTAATTCGATTTTGATCAAATTTGTTTGACTCGATCATAAAAAGTTTTAGAGTAAATATCTTGTACACCCGTTGATCTGTGGAACTGGTTTACAATTACTATTGTTAAGTGAAATAACTATTATAGTAACCAACTAATATTATTGAGTGAAAAAGATAATGACAATAGGTTTTGTATGCACCCGGGCAGTGGCGGATCTAGATTGTACTACGTCTCATATAAATTTTTGTCTATTAATTTTATCTTTTATTTAAACAATATTGATTATTTTCTTAAAACACGTTAATTAAAATTTAATCAGTATTAAATTTAATAGTATTAAGAATTACTAATATTTGCTTTGAAGTGATATAATATATAGACACGAACACCAATTGTAAAGTAGACCTATTTTAAATAACATCAACTCATTATTAAATAATTATAGTTATTTATTGGACCTATTTTATCAATAATCTTTTTATTCTCATTAGTGTTATTTGGGCTTCCATAAAAATTTAATATTTTTTCCTATTAACGTGGGCCTTTCTTTGTAATTAATGGGGCTACAAATATTTACCTAACTTCTTTTTTACATAGGTAATGAATGATCAATTTTCAATTTCGGGGTACAACTCCCATTCTCCCTCCGCCACTGCACCCGGGTGCACCGTGCACTCATATATAGTGTATTTTAGAAGCGTGCAACTTGTTATGCTGAAAATTGCGATTTATTTACACAGAAAAGTGCAACTGTTAATATGGGAATATAGTTGCATGCTTCTGTTTGAAATAATTGCATGTTTCTGTTTTATATAATTGCACGCTTCTAAAATGAGTGCACGGTACACCCGGGTGCACATGAGACCCACTCATAATAATATTATCTCTATGGCCCGGTTCTACTATGTGAGTTTCTTTTTACCCATGAAATATTATTAGAAAGTTTACGGATTTTTTTCCTTATATTTTGGGTTATTATACAGATCAATATTGCACATGAGGGTAACTCGTTTATTATTTTAAATATTTTAAGGTGTTGAGATTTTAATATAAAATGTTAAGACCCATTAGGTTCTCGTGACCGAATGTGGACGACTTCATTAGATAAGGCTGGGTTTCTGTCACGGAGGATTAAATTGTGTACGGGGCTTTGTTCTTCACGCTCAACGCCCTTTTGACAGCATGGCTCCAAGTAATGAAATTAGTACCGTCCAGAGGCTCCATAACAATGACAATCGTTGGATTGTCATTTGGATGTAGCGCCAAAGAAGAAAGAGATTCTCAACAGGGTTTAACGAAACTCCGTTGTAAGTCGCCATTTTTTTATGTAGAATCAATTTAGGGCACAAAACCAGAGAAGAAATCGCAAAAGAATCGTGATAGACACGAACAATTGAGCGTAAAATTCAAGAAAGATGATCGAAAAACGATCTGAGACAGCGGAAGACTCGATTAAAAACTGAATCGAAACGAAATCGGATCGAAAAATCCAATCGAAATGAAACAAATCGACGGAAAAACCTAATGCGTAACAATAAGAACCGATGATCATTCAAACTGATACCATCTAAGGATTCAAACTAAATCAAGAGGAATAATCTTGAATTGAAGAAATAAGCATTCTGTTTACAAGATGAATCAACAAGATGAATAAAACTGATAAACTATAAATGAATAAGCTGAGTCCTATTTATAACACCTTACAGTATTAGTTATAATACTGAAAGGTATTACTTGATGAATAATTAACTATCTAACTAACTTGAAACTTCTCTAACTGAATTCTTGACTTGGTCAACTAATAGCTGCTTTATGATCTTTATAGAAATATTGCTAATATGCATGACATATAACGAATAAAATATCTCTTTAAATTAATAATAATAAAAACAATACATAGAGTTAAAAATAAACTCCAACCAAATTTAAAATATTGAGATAAATAAAATTATTATGAATGCATTTTGTAATTTTATTATCGCGTCATATGTAGTTTCAAATTAAATAGACAACTTGTATGGACACAGGTTTCACACGACCTCAACATTTAGGTGAGTTAGGTAATAGTAGTACATGAATTTTATTACTATTATGTATAAATATTAACATTATTTAAAAGTGATAGTATTTAAATATAATTATAATAGAGTTTTTGCATAATAATTATATAACCTATCCATAACAGTGTATTGAAGAAATAAGGCAAATAAAAAATTCATCACACGAAATTTTATCTTTTTTAAATATCATACTTTTCTTTTTACATATTTATGTTCTGATTAGTTTATCTTTTTTAAATATCATATTTTTCTTTCTATGTTCTCATTAGTGTTTTCAGAGCCTGATTAAGCTGGACGATTCAATCAATTGAACAGGGAACTGAATCAGCAGTCGATTTGATTATTTTAAAAAAATTATTTTTACAATTGAATCGAAAAAAACTGATCAAAATTGAAAAATCAGTGGAACTAATTAAATCAATTTTTTGTTAGTTTAATATAATTTCTATCACCCCTTTATATTTTTGTATTTTAAAATCTATTCTTATTGTGTTTATTCATATATGTAATTTATAAAGTTATAATTTTAATTTTTTATAAATATATATTTTACTTTTTAAAATAACATGGGTTAGTTTTTTTTTAAATATATAAACACAAATTATTTTAACGTCGATTCAACCGTCGACTGATGCGTAATTCAATTTGATCACCGATCCAGCTATTCCGATTTAATTGCCGATTTAATTATGGGTGTGTTTTGAAACACTAAAAATAATTTCTAAAAACAATTATTTTTAAAAGTTGTGAGAGTAACTTTAAGGGGTGTTTTAGGCCTTTAATCTAGAGTGCAAAAACACTTAAAATTTAAGCGAATGTAACCCAAAAATAAGTGCTTATTGAGTTAAAATTGAAATTTAAAACAACCCTTTAAAAATAAATATTTCTAAAAATTATTTTTAATATTTCAAAACAATCCCTATAAACACTAGTTTAGATAATGAATGGTATAGTAATAATAGAATAATGATAAATAAATAGTCACCGCCCACCTGCCCATCAAACCACTCACCACCCACTAACCAAGCAGTCATCCCAAAGCTTCCAACCCAACCACACTCAGGACCACTAATCCCTTTTTATTCTCCCATTATTTATTTTAATTATTTTGGGCACCCTCACTCTTTACCCTTATCCTCTTCCCCCCATCTCTATTAAATATTATATTAATCAAATTACGCACTAATCCACTCTCAAATTTATGAACTTCAATATCAACTCACACATGAATATGTTTATTATCTCACTAATTAATCAATTTGATAAGAATCTCTTTAAAATCATTTCTTCAATGTAAGAGTGAATTCATTCCATTTAGATTTTCACAATTTTATTGATCACCAAACTGAAACTAAATATACACTTGTATAATTATATTGTGTGATTAAATACCAGTAATTACGAGAAGTATATCTCTATAATTAACTCTAATTTAGCAAAGGCAAGCCCCTGTAGATGTACATCTTTTATACATCTCTTCTGCAAATACAGTTACCTCCAACAAATCCAAAAAAAAAAAAAAAAAACAGAGCACGAAAAATTAACCTCCTGAAATCACAGATTCACAGACCATAATCAGCTAATTCAGTTCTCCTCTGAGCTTTCAGGAGTAGGATACTCGTTCAAATCGGGCTTCTGCGGCGCCCGGCCCGAACCGTCGGGCCGGGCGGCGGCCTGCAGGGCGTCGACCCTAGCGCCGACCTCGGTGGCCTTCTTCCGGATGGCGGCGGCGGACAGATCGTTCTCGGCGCCGGAGGCGTACTCGATTAGGTGCTCCGGGAAATTGAGGCGGGCGGAGGGGCCGCGGAGGTGGAAGACGGCGGTGTCGTAGGCACGCGCCGCCGCGACGGGGGAGGAGTAGGAGCCGAGCCAGATTCGCGACCGCTTGTTCGGTTCTCTAATCTCGGCGACCCATTTCCCCCACTTTCGCATACGAATCCCACGGTAGGGTTTGTCCTGCGCGTGCTGCCGTTTTCGTTTGGGGATTTCTGTGCTTGAGGACGACGTAGACGACGTCGTACAGTAGATTCCTTCCATCGATGGGGGATTTCGAGGAATTTGGAGGAATTGTGGCGTTAATTATTTTTTTCTGGATTTTGGGGGAAAAAATTAGATTAGGGTTAGTTGATATGTGTGAGGAAGCATGGGAGAAAAGAGATTCGGAAGTAACAAGAAATTGGAAGTGGTGGTTTAGATGTGGTGGGGAGTATTTATATGGAGGTGGAAGGGTTTATAATGGCTGAAATTTCACATTCCTTTATTTAATTATTATTTTACTATAAATTGTGATATATATATATACACACATTTTTATGAGATTATCTCACTGCGAGACGAAACATAAATTGAACATTGACATTTTAACATTTTAAAAGAGATGAGTGTGATTTGTGTTAGATTATACCCCAACTCATAGATATGAGTATTTGTCACGATGAAAATTAATATTAATTATTTTAAAACACACTTATATTTTGTCAGCTATTTATAAATTCAAACAAAATAAATAGAAACACAAAGTTTCTTGTCAAACTTTTTCGTAATAAGAAATTGATACAATTAGGTATATGAATTGATGTTACTACTTTCATAAATTATTATTTATATTATTTAAATGATTTTAATTTATAAATATAATGGTATAAATTGATAAGTGTCGTGGTATTAATTTATAAGTGTAGTGTTATAAATTTCATACTAAAAATAAAAAAAATTCAGAATACTAATCAAAGAAAAAAGTTTATTAATTTTTTTATTAAACAAAAAATAAAAATCAAAGTATAAGAATCTTGATTGACTATATATATTCACTTCCAAGACTTTTATTTTATGATTGAAAAAGAAGTTGCGGCTTGAAAGGGAGTAGCTATTTAACTGCTTATGAATAAAATTATTTTTATACAAGTATTTTAATCAAATCTTCTTCAAAATATAATATTATGTGTTAATTATTAAAATACCAATAACATGTGCACTTAATGTTTCACCTAAATAATTTAACAACTGCACAATAAATTGAAGAATTATTATCAATATAAAACCGTTGGTGTCACATCTCAAGAAACTATAACCAAATTTATTTTATTTTGTCGAGACAAAATAATATTTTTAGTTATTTGAAGAAATACATTGTTTTTGTGCATGTGTGGAATAATGTTGGTTGAATTGGGGAGGTCGGCGGCGGCATGAT
This sequence comes from Stenogyne calaminthoides, assembly GCA_037126765.1. NCBI lineage: Eukaryota > Viridiplantae > Streptophyta > Magnoliopsida > Lamiales > Lamiaceae > Stenogyne > Stenogyne calaminthoides. The sequence goes on along the minus strand of JBBCBC010000029.1, from coordinate 29,188,567 downwards.
GGTGGCTGGCTGTATTGAGTGCTGCCGCCGCCGCCGCCGCCACCTTTCCTTGTGTACCAATATTTCTACGCCGACATCTTTTCTCTAGCACTTCGCTCTTTTTAATTTTTACCTCTTTTATAAATTGGTATAAAAAGGAAAAAAGATAAGGATTTATATTACTAAAAATGGAGTAGTTTGGTTTTTCTCTCGCTTTTCTTATGAAAATGTGGTAAATTGTTGCATGAATTGTGTGGATTGTGCAATTTAAATGTATATTTTAAATATTAAATTAATTTATTTTATATTCGTTCTGTTTACATTGATCATTTTAGTGAAGTAAGTTGCACGTTTTAAAATTGTAATGGAGTCGCACGGTGAGTTGAGTACGTGTTTTGTGAAATTTGTTCGTCATGAAACTGGTTTTATATATACAGACATGACCATTACTCTTTTGTAAGTAAATCACACTCTTCAGTTATCATTATTAATACCCAAGATATAATATAAATTAATATCATTTAGGACCACGAGTAATACTCATGCTTTAATAATAAGTCATAACCTTCAATTATCACAATTAATATCATTTAATAATATAAGTCGTATTCCTTAATCAATTTCACGGATCTTTTGTGTGAACTTGTTCACCATGTAGTATGTCTTAATCAAAATAAGAGATATAACCAAATTAATTGAAATAATATCAATATAATTTTCTATATATTTATTAATTGTATTTCTTTTGAATTTTGTTTTACATCTATAATTATTTGTCATTCTTTATCACTTTTTTGTTAACCTGGGTTTTTTTTTTTTAAATAAATTTCTAGATAAGAACAAGAAGAAGGAAATATTTTAAACTCACGTTCAACTTTAAAATCTCAAAAAAAAAAAAAAAAAATAATGAAAAAAAAAAACAAATTTGAATTGTATGAAATTTTTGAAAAAGAGAAAAAATAATATATAAAAACATGTACTTTCATCCGTAACCCAAAAATTTTTTTAGTTTTTTGAAGAAATATGTATTCCGTTTTGGCTGTATTGAGTGCGTCCGCCGCCGCCATACTTGTTTTCATATTTCCTTAAATGGAAATATTTACTTTATCACTTTATCACATAAAATACTAATAAATAATTTTTTTTAATCTCAACTACCCATTACTTTATTACATAAAATACTAATAAACAACTATTTCTACCTCAACATTTTATCACTTTTTTTTAAAAAATAAATCGGTACCATGTAGTATGTCTTAATCAAAATAAGAGATATAAAAATTAATTGAATAAATAAAAAAAAAATAAGTTTGGGACGGAGGGAGTATAATTTAGTTTTTCGCTAAACTAATTGAATTATGCTTGTTCGATTAAAAGTGCTGTCCCATCTCATCTTCCGTCACTATCAATTACCAAAGGGGGGTTGGAAACAAAAAACAAAAAAGTTTAGTTTTAAAGGAAAATTAATCACTAATTTGAATATTTATTTACATATTAAGAAAACCACATTCTAACAATTAAAATATGAATATTGCTAAGGAAACACCGAATAGAACCACAGTTTTGGAGTCGACATGTTACATCGCCGCAGTCGCCTATTACCCAAAAACCAACAACTAATGCAACTACCTTCCATTTTATCTAATCAACGGATTTTTTTTAATATTATGAATTCAAAATAATGTACAACGATGTATTTAAATAGGAGAAAGCGTTCTTTTACATAATCTGATTACACAAAAAAGTTTTGTTAATCCATTTTTATAATTAAAAATAAAATTATGTTGTCGCGTTAGAGTTAAATAAGACCGATTAATCCGGAGATCAGTCAGAACACACCGCCCACTAAAGGGAATCCACTACAAATCAGAGCAAAATTATCTGTGGACACATTGGAACAAATTGATCGTGTATAAAATAAATTCGTGTAAAACTTTCTAACTTCATACACATTCGTTCTGATAATCGATGTAATTTTAATTAATTGTTAAGTAGGGTAAATAATTTTTTTTCTTTTAATGAAAGTGAGTATCATTTGCACACTTCTCAGAATTTAAATTTCAAACAGTACTTATATTTAGTTTACTAAGCGAAATTGGTCAGTATAGATAAAAAAAAAATTAAAAAAAGTCCATATAAGTATTATAGGAAAATAATACATAAGAAAAGTATATTCATAGTTGATAAAAAACGGAAAACAAAATTATCTGCTGTGGAGATAATTGTTTTTAGCCCAAGAAACAACAAATAATAAAATTTGTATACATCTCCCTTTTAATGCAAGAGTTATTGATTAGTATTTAAAAGAATAAAACTAATTTTTATTTGGGAGTGTTATAAACTTATGAGATAGAGTACAAATTAACTTAATTGACACATTTTTCTCTTTGATCTCCCTCGTAAAAACAACATTTATTTATTTTATTTTATTATTTTTTTGGTAGTGAGATCATACAACGCCAACTGGACAATCCAAATAGAAGAGGACAATATGAAATGTCAATCACGGATCAAATTCTCATTCATAATTCAAAGTGATAGATATTGTTGCCACTCAAAAATTAATATCCAAATGCCATCATAATTTGCAATGAATAGTGCACCATAATAGTAGAACACTTTTCTGTCAAAAAAAAAAAAAAACGTACCGCACCACTTCACGAAGATCAGTTTGATAATCTATTGCATTCTTTTCTGAATATGCTTTGCATGCTCAAGTTTTCTTAATTATCTGTCCATGTTATTTAGCTTGTGTTTTGAAACGAGTTTTTTGCACTTTTGGTCCCACCAACCACGTCATGTTTTCAATTTAATCCCACATTTGTCAGATTAGTCCTGTAAGATTTTTTTTTGTCAATTTTGGTCCCACCGTTTAACTAACTGACAAATTTGGTTCCAAAAATAGACAGCGCTTGACGGAAGCCCGTTAACCGCAGAACCCGCACTGTTAAACTCATAATTAATTTATCTTAACTAAATAATCTTGCACTTAAACAAAACAAAAAAAATGATTAAAATAAAACAAGCCCACACACACAAACACACACTAGCACACGGCCTAAACCCTAACCACCTCTCCAAAATCCACTTCCACGATCTCCCCACTCCTCCAAGCACCTCGCCGCATTCCAATCAGAACTCCTCCGACAAGCACCCGTCTCATATAGCGCCCGCCACCGTCGCATACCTGGAATTGCACCACCCGATCGCCGCCGTCGTGCGAGATCTATCGTTGAAAACCAGAAGATTCATCGTCGTTTACGATCGGTTAGTTGCGGAGGTGGTTAGGGTTGTTATTTCGTTCACCAATGATGAATCGTACGCTTTCAATTGCCTTTCCGCTTTCAATTTGTTCTTGATTTTGTATCAATCGATTGGAAAACTGTTCGATGTCGATGAGGAATTCAGTAATTTGGCCTCTGCTGTTGCTGAGTGTTTTCAAAAGCAGGTTCTCAATTTCATCGTCACAAAACCTGACCATTTTAGGGATAGAATTGGGGAAATTTTTTAATACTGCTAGATTAATTGAAGCTAAATACCTAGATTAATCCAACTCTCATCGAAACGACGACGTTTGGAAATGAAGAACAGAGTGAGAGAAGTAATTGCTTGAATTGGTTAGATAAACAGGATCCTAAATCGGTGATGTATGCATCACTTGGCACTTTGGTTTCGTTATCAGATGAAGAAGTGGGGGAAATTGTGTTAGCGAGCAAGAGGAAATTCATGCGAGATGCTGATATAACATATATATTTTCAGATTCAGCGAGAGAGAGGATTGAATTGCCGGAAGGATTTGAAGATTGGAGTTCGGTAATTTATTATGTACCTTTATAGCAACTTTCTTGGGTAATTGTTAAGCTTGGGAGCAAGTTAAAATGTGAGAAGAAAATGGTGTTGATTCATCGACTTATGTTAGTCTAAATACCATAATGTTTAGTTTTTATAGGCTAATGGTTTTGGGGGATGTCTCTGTATATTTGATGGATGGGGCAATATTTGGATAATGAAAGAGTGTGGTGTGGTAGATTCTTGGACGAAATTAAGGATTGATGCTGATTATGATTGGTACATAGTTAAGCCTTTGTGTTATATTGGGGACGAGGAAATTATGTTGCTAACTGAAGGGGAAACTTTGGTTGTTTACAATTTGAAAGAGAAAACATTGAGGGAAATGCATGTTGATGGAGTTCCAGCTACGTGTATAGATGGTGGTGTTTTTGTTGAGAGCCTCGTTTCGCATGCTGGAGGAAGAATGCTACAATTTGCTATAGTTGTGGTGACAATGTTGATATTGGAGTCCTTTTGTGGCTTGATAGAGTATTATAGAGATGGCAAAGTCTTGTGTAACCAATTTTACCATAAATTTGTTTGCATTTTGTGTGCAATTTTGAACAGTATTAGTTGTAATTTTTGAACAGTATTAGTCTTTTCAATATAAGGTATTAGTTTGTTAGTTTTACTTGTTTTATTAAAAAGTATTAGTTGATCTACTATAAAGTATTATTTGTTCTACTATAAAGTATTAGTTGATCTACTATAAAGTATTAGTTGTTCTACTATAAAGTATTAGTTGCAAAAAAAAAAATTTTGAAAAAATTTTTTTGAATTTTTTTTTGAACCTATGGGACCATAAGTGCAATTGGTTGAGGTAGGTTAAGTGGGCCCAGATAAGTTAATTGGTTAATTTTGTGTTAATTATGTTTAATAACTTATGGGACTAAAAATGCAAGTGGTTGAAAGGTGGTTAAATATTAATTGAGTATTAATTATGTCTCATAACTTATGGGACCACATTTGCAACTCAATTTAACGGAAACCGTCACGGTGGGACCACATTTGCAAATTAAAATTCTTGTGGGACTAATTTAACAGAGGTGGGCCTAAATTGAAAATATAGAGTGGTTGGTGGGACCAAAAGTGCAAAAAACTCGTTTTGAAACACTTAAAACATCTTTCAAAAGCACTTATTTTTAAAAACTGTGAGAAGAAGCTTTGAAAATAAGTGCTTTTGAAACTGTTTTAAATGTTTCAAAACACGCCCTTAATGCTTTTGTTCTGAGATTTTTTTTTTAAGTTGGATTTTCTAATTAAATTGGGTTTATTTTAGTTGAATTTTGTTGTCGAGAAAATGGAATAAAATCAATCTTGTCTAGTTACATTTGATTGGGATGGACTTTAATTTCCTCTTTCGAATGTGAAAAAGAAAATCCAAAATTGGTGGGTGTTACCTTTTTCTAGATTTTTTTTATTTTTTTTTTGGTGGGGGGTTCAAAACTAGATTAATGAACCATAAATTGATATAATAATTATTAAAAAAATTTGTCATATTATTTTTTTTGGAGGAAGCAAATCTTAATCAAAATTAAGTCGAAATGTCAGAGTTCATGGATACATATTTTTTACTCACAATTTTAAATTTATGTAGCCCATCATAATTTAAAAGACAAAAAACCACATCTAATTTGAATGGGAGGAAATATAAGTTGATGTAATCTTAAAACTATAAATATTTTTAAAATATAATTTACATGGTACATGAATTTACGAAGAAAAACTGATGTAACTTAGTAAAGTTGTGATGAGACCTAACTCGACCCAAAATTCCAATGAAAAATGGAGAAATATTTTACAATGCATATAAATATAATATTCAAAGAGAGTGAGAGAGAAAGAGGTCCAAGGCAAGGCCCTGCAGAGAAAAAAAAAATGAAATCATCTATTTCATAATTATTTTTTCACATTGTATTAAATGACATATGAAAAATTAAAAAATATTAAATGAATCTCTATATTTTAGATTCATATATTAAAGATCCTACTAAAGATTGAAATGACAAATTAAAAGAGTTGGTCTCTCATAAATTAGGTTTATACTATGAATTTGGATTATTTGATTCATTTTACTTATTTCTAACACATTTTTCTAAATCACTAAATTTGATTCATATTATACTTAGGTAGAATCAAATGGTATGAATTAAAAATAAGATTAATAGTATGAATTAAATGTATACAAGTTTATATACAAATTAAATATGATGAAAAGTGAAAAGAGGAATTTAACGGTTGTAAAAGAATTTCGTAAAAGCCACGTGTCGATACGAGAGGGGGTCCAATGGAGAGGAGGAACAGCGCACGGTGGTCCACATGTATGAGATTAGAATTGAGAGGTTTGGCTCATTTCGCAACGTGGAAATGGTCCACTAATCACGGGGCGACACCTGTTGTCTCTACCCAGGTTTTTTTTTAATATACATTTTGTCCACACATTAAAAAAAAGCTGCGACCAATCATTTAATGCAGTAATTAATATTACTGTATTTGTTGGTTTGTTGACAAATTTGTGGAATATCTATCTTTTGAGTCTGGAGACGCACATCATTATTCATAGCCGATTCTCAAATTTTAATTGTCACCATTGACCATATATATTTCCATACTATATCAATTTAAAATTCTTCAATTATTCGTAAATTTTATTCTTGCATGTATTCTTAACACGCAACCTTATGTATTACGATAAGTTTGAGCTCAAATTATATGACCTCTGTAAATTCATTATTTTAAAAGAATATGATCAATTATTTTTTAATCTGATTTTATGGGACATGTGTACCCTAAATTATTCATTTTGTATACACGGGTTCATCAACTGAATATATAATATAAGTATGAGATTTGAGTTGATAATATTTGCTAAATTGGGTGGAAAAAAAAAAGGTGGGTGGTGAAGTTGATGAAATTAAGTTACGTATCAAAATGAATTACCAGATTATTTAATTCTAAGTCGGAATTACACCATTTTTTATATATTCCACATTTGAATGCACGCACCGTAACATATAATTCCAAAACAAATGATGGTCCCTAGCCATGTAGTCCGTTATTTGAGACATTTCGAAAGCGTTATATTCTTGTGCAAATTTAAATGATCTTTTAACCTTTTTTTAATACTCTCACAATTTTACCCTTTTTAATTTATGAAATGTATAGAGATGAGGGAAAGAGAAACATTTTATGAAAAATTAAAAGACAAAGTCTTGTATGTACAAAAGGCACCGTGTAATTTATGTGTATTTTTTTAACCTGTAATTAATTTTTCTGAAACGTTCAATTTATTTGTATTGAAATGTTCAACTTATTTTACGCTGAACAAGTTGAATATTTTAATAAACTAAATTTTATGTTTTAAAAAAATATTTGAATTGCATAGTGCACACGGGAGCTACTCAAACTATAATCTAAAATCATAAAATGTGGTGAGAGAATTATTCATTAGTTAAGGATAAATTTGTCATTATATTATACTTTGCTTAACAAATAACCTTGTTAATATCGTTGAACATAATGAGAACGTGGAGTTTCTAAGCCGTTGACATTGTTAGTTTTTTTTATAAATTATACAAATCAATAAAGTTAAATAAAGAAATAAAAACTCCAAACTCGTCAATAATGCATTTTTAATTATAAACTTTTATGAGAGTCTTATATATTTATAAAGAGACACACTTGCGTATTATTACATTACTGTGAGACGAAATATAATTTGAACATGATGTTTTAACACTGTAAAAAGGATGTGTATTGATATATACTAGTTTGTACACAGTCTTATATATGAGACTGCGTCATACGAATTTTTATAATTTTTAATCATTTATAAATCATGCAAACTCTTCAGACTTCTATTCATCACTAACCAAAATTCAAATAAATAAGTTCTTTGGCTACGACATCAATCCTTGTCTCAGGTGTGTTTGTAAACTCTAGTGGAAGGGGCATAAACACTTATTTTTTAAGCTACTTTTTTACTTTTAAGAAAATGCTTCTAAACCGTGAGCATAGTTTGCAAATACTATCTTAATCTGAACGTGAACATGATTTGTGTATGTTCAACCCATATATATCAATATATAAACTATCTTAATATCTTATAATCGATATATAAACTTGCTTATTCTTATTAATTAAAAATAGAATAATTAAGTAGTTCACAAATGAATGAGAGGGAGAGGTTCTTGTTAGTAAGCAAAGTTACTGTTCGAGAAGAACAATGTAAATGGCCATAAAGCAAATTTATGTCGACGGCCTAATAATTTAATACAAGCTAAGTTGCTTATTTGTCACGTACTCAATTTTGTGGTCCATTTTTCTAGCTATAATAAGCAATTGAAATGAAATTAAATGAAAGTTCATTTGTAGTGAGTGATAGCTAGGTGTTATTGTACGCACCCTATACGTCGCGTACGTGCATATAATTAATTCATCTTGGAAAATAATATATGTATAATCGTATATTATAATTTAGTTTTTTACTTAAGTAGAGATATTTTGTTGGGAAACCGACTAATACAAAATTCATTATTATATTCGTCCCAACTCTTTTTTCACATTTACTATTTTCTCGTATTTAGCGAGCGATTTCTTTATTAATATTAGAAATAATAATCACATGTCCACTTTATTTATTTATTTATTTTTATTAGCAATTCATGTGTTTAATCAAAGATTACACCTGAGTTTAAATGTTATCAATGGTGGTTATAACTTGTAAATTATGACTCCTCACTTGAGCTAATTAGGGTGTGTTTTGAAACACTTAAAACAGCTTTTAAAAACACTTATTTTTCTCACGGCTTTTGAAAATAAGTGCTTCTGAAAGCTGTTTTAAGTGTTTCAAAACACACTCTTAGGCTCCATTTGGATGGATGGATTTGAAATCCATGGATATCACACACAAATCATCACTCTCCAATGAATTTACAAATACTTAGGATTGAGAGTATAGTTTAAAATGGAGGAATTTTAAATTCTCATAAAAACCTAGTCATTTGTGAAATCCCTCCATCTCTACCCCTTTCTCCTCTCCCCTTCACTCTCTTCCCTAAACTCTAATATCTAAATATTTGTAAATCCCTTGGAGAGTATGATTTATGTGTGAAATCAATGGATTTTCAAATTCATCAATCCAGTTTTAGTATCTGGAATGTAACATGCCACCACCTTAATGTAAGTTAGTGCACGGTTAATATCATTTGATCTAATGCATTCAATCACTACACCGTGTTTGATGCTTATAATGTTTTAAAAAAAAAAATGCATGTTTTTCTAGGTGAAAAAACGTACGGTGTATAGACTAAAATCTGAGCAACAGAACCAACCTTTCACATGAAATTCATCTTTTTCGCAAAAACAAGTTGATACAAGTTTTGAATCCAATTCAGGTTGCCCAACAAGCCAACTGATGTGGTCGGGTCAGCCCAATGGTTCATCGGGCCTGTTGAAGACTCCAGCCCAGTCATGCTCACGGCCCAACAACCCAAATTTACCTAACCTCAAAACTTTTTACTTTAATTTCAAAAAATAATCAATAAACTTAGTCAAGAGATAAATTTACATTCCTAAAAAAAATATAAAATTACACAAAATAGTAATTAACCAATTTTTTAAGTTTCAATGAATTAATTATAAAATATTTGTGTTAATATATACATTTTCTATACTTTACAAATACATAATTTATTTTATTTTCTAGGCGATCGTATATCCTATTAAAAATCTTACATATATAATATAAAAACAATTGACGTGCCAATGGGACAGCCTGAGCCCGACGTGCCAAACGGGTCAGCTCAAGCCCATCCAGCCCATGACTAATTTGGGCCGTGCAAAATAGGCCCAATTTTTTTATTTCTTTTTGAGCAGATGTTTCTATAGCGTACCCCATCCTCTTTTAGTGTAATCTCATTTTTGCAGGTTCTATGCATATAGTTTTGTACTAAATTTTTTAAACACTTGATACATCGTTGGTGCTTCTTAATTTGTGCAGTATCATGAAATTTTCCAGATTCAACTCATCTTTGATGCAAATTGGAGGTAAAATACAGAGCAAATAAAAAGCTTATAAATCGAAAACACAAAAATCAGAAGAAAAATCTCTTCAAACTGAGATTACCAGAAAAGGTTTGAACGAAACTAGCAAGAAAACATTAGAAACATGATTAACATAACCATCCAATAACATAATGACTTGACTTGTATCTAAATTAACTCCAACTAACATAACGTGTGATTCACTGAAGGACGCATCACATATTTGCTGCAATTTAAAGGATTGAGATGTTAAAAGTGAAGAATCAAACCACAAAAGCTTTCTGCTAATGTTGATACCAAGATTTTGAACCCAACCATTTCTAGCTTTCACATTCAAACAATTATCAGAAACTTCATTTAATCATATCTTACCTAAACATGAATGCTTTCAAGAATCCATAAGCCTATCTTTCAGAGAACTTAACTTGCTCCAACCTAAACAAGAATGCTTTCAAGAATCAATCAGAAATCGAAATTATAAACAACCAATTTCTGCTCAAAAGTATACATCATCGTGTTCTTGTAATTCTTCATCATCACTATCCAAATAATAATCACTCTTCTCATCCTCATCACTATCCTCGAATCTCGCTCGTACATAATCATCGTCTTCATCGAACCCCTCCTCCCCTTCCGAAAAAGAAGAAACCCTCAAACCATTAAACTCCATAACCCCAACAAGATCATCCAAACCCTGCTCCGCAGAATCAAAATCCCCATCAAACTCACTAACCGAAAACCTCTCATCAAACCCCCCAATTTCCCTCCTCTTCAATGCCAAATCACCCTCTTCAATCTCCCCATTCTCAACCCTATTCCACGGCACCCAAACATCGGCATTCTTCCCTAATGCTCGATAACGATCCCCAATCACAACTGTCCCCAAATTCGCCTCCCTAGCCTTCCTCAACATATCCGAAAAGTCAGAATCATCCGATACTAAAACAATCCAATCGACACCCCTACTCATAGAATGCACCATTTGCCTCTTTAATGCCCAATCTGCAGCTTGAGGTTTATCCTCAACCGTTTTCACAAACACCCCTGCTCTTTTCAGCTCCTGAGCTAATCCGTACCCGATTTTAGGGGATAGCAAACTACGCGCTGCTTCGTTGTATTTTTCATTCCCATCAATAAACCTGATGCAGAAAAGTAATCAATTGAGAGAGGTTTAACAAGAACTTAAGAGAAATCGTAGATAAATCCAATATGCAATAATCAATAGTATGAAATTGATACTATTACACATATAAACTAACACCATTACTCATACAATCTAATTCCTATAGCATTTACACACATAAATTCTATGGTATTAGTTTATAAGTGTAACAGTATCAGTAAATTTATAGTTGGAGTCCTAATTCAAATAGAAAACTAGATTACTACTAAATCGAAACCTCTCTTTGAAACGCTGTCGTTTTTTCCCCTTCAAGCTCCTCATCCTGTTCATCTTCTTCTGCCTCTCCCTCTCGTGCAATTGCCGGAAATGCTTCTTCAAATCCATGTTCGTTTTGAATTTCCTCCCGCAGACGGAGCAATTGTACGGATCGGTCGGCGTCGCCAGCCCCTTGCGCTCGAGGAAATCGAGACGACGCCGTTCGCGGCGATCCTCGACGACCCACTGAGGAAGGTGAATGAACGCGTGGCGATTTGCGTATGCGGAGATGTCGATTACGTCGCCGAATTTCTGCGCCACCGATTTGAGGGCCAGCGCCCCCTCGTACGGCGGCCCACGCGGCGGCTTGTTGTCCAAGTCCCATAGGACGACGACTTTCCTCGGTTTAGCGGCGTATACGCCTCCTCTGGTTCGCACCATGTCGATTTCCTGGTTGGATGTGCAGGATTTTATGGGGCGCCATCGATGGGGTTTGCGATTGGATTGAGTTAGGGGTTTGTTGAAATTGGGGGTTTTGGGAGTGAAGGCGAAGAATGGGGATTGGGGTTTAAGGAGGAGGTGTTGGATGGGATTTAGGGTAATCGCCATTTTTGAAGGAGCTTGATTTTAGGAGAGGAAATGGATCTTCCATTTTTTCATTTTGGTTTCATCCTTTTTCAGGATTTTTATCTGGTCTAAAAGTTGAAGATATTTGGATCATGTGTAATGCATTTGTTATCCAACAAAAGAACTATTTTTCCTTTTCGGAAAATTGTGAATACATTAAATAAAATTAATTTTCCCTTCTTTAAACATTCAACTTAGTTGCTTCGAAAAAAAAAAAACATTCAACTTAGAATGAAATTCGACAAAATTAATTCCTCTTCGAAAAACATAAAAAGCTTAAAAGATTATAAATCTAAATCTTATAAAATTTGGATTACATAATTGTTATAAAGTCACACCACATTTTAGTAATAAATAATTTAAATGCACTTAAATTGTTTGATTCAAAAAAAAAAAATCACTTAAATTGTAAGGTGTGTTTTGTCACTTGTGCACAAAAATCTACTCGTTTAATGTACTCCCTCCGTCCTAATTTTGATTGACCAAATACTGTAGACACGGTGATTAAGAAAAAGTGGGAGATAATAGTATTAAATTGTGTACAGTGGATTTGGTAGAAGAAAATAATAGTATTAAATGGTGTAAAGTGAATTTGATGGAGGGAAATAATAATATTAAACTATATTGAAAGTTGTTTTACTATTTTATTAGGAAACAGCCAAACAAAATTAGAACGGCTATTTATAAAAAGTGGTCAATCAAAATCAGGACAGAGATAGTAACATTCAATTTTATTGACAACAAATTGCGAAAATAAAATTCTTTTATTACATTTTTTAGGATTGGACTTTTGAATTTTACAGAACATATATTGGACTTTTAAATTAAACGCGGACAAATTCGTGTCCAAATACATATATATAGAATATAGTCCAATTTGGATATAATCATTTTTATTTTTATTTTTTTACAGAGGGGTATAATCATTTCTCGATAGCGAAAAAAGACAAATATATCTGTCAAAAAAAAAAGGCAAATATGAGAAATGAACTTTTTTTTTTCTGTTGAAAAAAAAAAAAAAAAGAATTGAACTTTTCAAAGTGTAAAGAGCCCAATTCGCAAGATTGGGCCTCTGAACTCATTAGGTTTTTTTTTTTCTTAAAAAAAATTATTCCAACTTTGAATTTTACTCACTTTTGGTGTCTACGGACATTTATCCAGAAACATATAAGACGCAAACAAATTTATATAATTGCTCTAATTTATTGCACTAAAAGTCTAAAGCTAAGTTTTGAGTTGGTCCTCATCTAGAAAAAGTATGTCTAAATATTTGAAGATTGAATATGTGCTCTAATTTTGTTGTCACGAATATTCTAAAGATATACCTAAACAATGAATATGAAGTATTTTTTTAATAGAAAAATAGTTTTTAATAAAAATAAAATGAACTTTTAAAAAATTCCAATTCTCAAGATTATCCCAATAAACCATTTAAAAAAAAAACTTTATGAGGTGATCAATGAGACAATTGAGCTGAACAAAGGCTCTAATTTTTATTTTTATTTTTATTTTACTTTTTTGTCCCTTTCTTGTCATGCCCTTAAAGAAAATTTTCCATCTGTGTTTTATACTTTTAACTTTTCTTTTTGCCCCCTTCTTCTTTTTAAAAATTAGCCTTTTGCCCAGAGCCTTGCTATATACTTTCGTAAAAGCTATTTCCTTTGCATATCAAACCATAATTTACGCAAATTTTCGTATTTGTTAGATTTCCATAATTTCTAGGCATAATTGGATAATGATCCCATGTACGACGATGTGAAAGAGTCAAATTTAGTTTTAATTGTTCGAATGACAGATGGCCAGTTTACTACTCAGATTATTTGTACTTAAGTTTATTTTATGTCATTATCTCAAGATAAATTATATTCTGGTTTTAGCTTGTGGTGACCATTCTCAAGTTATCTAAGATAATATGTTGCAGTTGGAATAAGCTCAAATGATTATTTTAGTTACAGACTTTTCATTTTTTAACAATATTAATTTGCGCTCAAAAAGAAAAAGCAATATTAATTTAACACTATCTGTTTTTAAATTAAAATGATACTTATATTTTCAATTTGTGTTTAGAATTATTCACCATTTAAATTTATGACAATACGCGTCCAATATTAATGGTATGAATCCACACTATTGGTGAACAATGCAAAAGGGAAAGATTCAAATGATCAATTAATCAATCAAATATCTTTTCCCCCCCTTTTTTTTTTGAAAAGAATATATTTTCCCTTTTAAACAATCAATTAAATGGTCTTTGGGTCATTTTTTCACCATTTCTTCCAACTTTACCATTCTTTAACTTTAAAAAAATATTTTTAATTTTTTTATAGTAAGCTAAAACTATGAAATTAAAAAAATACCACTTCTTAATTTTATTAAAAAAAATCATTTATTTGTAGACAGCTAGATTGAGTATTTTTTATCAACAAATGCATACCTATAAATATAGGCTAATTAGTTAAAATGTATCTTTGTCTTTCCTTTTCTAAATTGCAAAATCACAAATAAATATAAGATAAGTATCAACAAATATATATTACAAAATCTCATTCCTGATTCTGTATATTGTCTAAATTATATTTTAGTTCTGAAAAATTATAGGAATTGATTTTAGTCCAGTATATTTCCAAAATTCTATGTTTAAGTCCTAATAACTATTAATGATTGTACGTAATCAGATAACTAATTATTGTTACTGACATACATGATATTAATTTCCATTATTATCTTTAGTTCTTGTACTTCACTTGGAAAAGTTTTAGAGGTGAGATCTCGAGAATTAATGAAGTGTTAATTTGAAAATATTGATTGATTTGATAATTTTTTAAACTCCAGAATTTCATTAGTGTTACTTTTCCTAATTCCTGTTGAATTAGGTATTAATTGTATCATTCTTTTCTTTGTGTGATTACGCTGCACTACATCGGTGTGATTAGTTGATGTTGACAATATTTAATTATAATTTATTTAATACAATAAAAAAATATAAGAAAAATTATTTCAGAAATTTATAATATAAAGTTAAATTTGAAAATTTGTTTTTAATATAAAAGTTTAAAAAAAAAAAAATATATATATATATATATACACATATGAATATAAATATTAAAAAAATTATGAAAATTAGTTAAAAAAATACTAAAAATATGTGAATCATTTTGGAATGAACGTCATGAGTCAAGACGCATTGTTTAGCGCATAACACGGATTCACCCCTTTATATCCCAACTAAACGTGACCTATACAAACAATTGAAACATGATTGAAACCTAACAACTAACAATTAAGAATGAGTCATGACGTTCTAAACTTTATAAAATTCATGTCATGAGAATTGCGTTACTCTTAGATGATCAAAGCACAAGAATTCTCAAATTTTCAATGCAAGGAAAATATCATGGTAGATTGGTACTCTTGATAGATAAGGTCTAATTCAGACAGAGGTCACTATAAATTAAACAAGAACTATAATCAAATGAAAAAAAAAAAAGTGATCTTATGTACACTAGGTTCACCTTTTCGACATGTACGGTGCATCGAACAACAATATTAGTGGTGGTGTATAATGAAATGTGACATTAGCTACAATAGAAACGTATCAACTAACGTAACCAAACTGCATAATTTCAAAGTAAATTTTGTTGTCTTCTTCACTTCAACAATACTAGAGCTAACATATAACTGATATAATATATATATATATATATATATGAGTTTTGATATGGAGCTCAACATTGGGCTCCTTATGGAGCCAAATTATGACGTGTAATTCCACTTCATCTTTCCACCTCATTATTAATTACTTAACTAATAGTTTTATTTTTATTTCTTTATAATATTAAAAATTGGATTTCCATATCAATTAGAATCAAGCAGACTTTATTAATTGACTTGTTCTTCTCTCTCTCTTTTTGCGATATTATCTCATTTTTTCCTCTGAAATTTTATATGATATTTACATATGAATTGTGTACTCATATTATTTCTTAAAGTTTCGTGTTTATAATCTGGTTTCCCAGTACTGGGAAGAAGAGGCAAATAATTACTAGTGATGTTTGTGGGCACTAATTGTACAATTGAATTTAATTTTAATTTAAATAAATCATAAATTCTAAATCCTAAATCTAAACCCTAAACCATTAACCATTCGGAATGGGTGAACCATGAACCACTTGGGCCGGGTTGGGTCCGGACCGAGTAAAAAAGAAAAAAAACCTGAAAAAAAACTGGAATAAACTTCTCAAAATTAGGAGCATATCAATTTCCAGATTTCAATGATGTAGTTTCGGAATATGGATCCGAAAAAAAAATCTAAAAAATCTATGATTTAATTGTTGTTTTTGTAATTAAGTAAATAAATGCTGAGGTGGATTGTCATGTCACTAATTAGGTTTCATATCAAAATTATATATATATATATATTTTTTGTCATTGTTCCAAAACTGTCGAACTTTTGCTTGATTGTATCGTGCAATGGGTGCATATAAAACTTACTTAAAAAAATTAAAATCCTTTAAACTAAATATTGGATAGTCTGCAATTATGATAAGGAGAAAAAGTAAGCAAAAATTAAAGGACGACTTCTTAATTATGAAAC
The DNA here is from genome assembly GCA_037126765.1 of Stenogyne calaminthoides. Taxonomy (NCBI): domain Eukaryota; kingdom Viridiplantae; phylum Streptophyta; class Magnoliopsida; order Lamiales; family Lamiaceae; genus Stenogyne; species Stenogyne calaminthoides. Next base: position 29,172,113 of record JBBCBC010000029.1, on the reverse strand, counting down.
ATTATCATAATTATCTTTCCAAATTTCTGTCTACAAGGGGGTGATTATCGGCATAATCCCAACTGTCATAGACATAAAAAAAAAACTGCCCACTCTTTTATCAAAGAAAAAAAGTGTCTTCTTCCTTTGCCTTTTATTCCTCTGTCTTCTTTTGTAACAATAATTACATTGCATAGTCCCAAATTATTTCAGCAAACTCCCATCTGACTTTAGTTAATGTCTCCTCACTTTATCCAAACTAGTCTTTCATATCACCAAGAAAGACAAGTTTTAAATACAGAAATTTGCTTCTCTAGAGCCCCACCACACCTTTCAAAATTAGATATGAGTCAACAAACCCCTTTTTTAATGCAAAGAATTGGAGCCGGTATTTCATTTATATATCTTGGTGACATATATGTGCTTAAATTTATGATTTTTTGAGAGGGACGTAAGGTCAATAAAGAAAGGTGTTTATGTGATTTCCGTCATCAAATATGCCCACTTTCGCATTTCGTATATATTTAATATTCTCTTCGTTTCATAAATTTAGTTGGCTTTTAACTTATTTTTTATTTTAAAATATTTGTGAATTTACTATTTTTTCACATTTTTTCTTATTTTACTCGTATATTATACCATCAATATCTCTTTAACTTGCAGTCTCTAAATATTTTCTTAATTTTGCATTTAATTAGAAAAACGAATGTAACAAAAATTAATTAGCATCCCACATCTAGATTTCCAATTAAAAAAAATGATATTCCCCCATCTTAATTATATAAGCTGGTTGAGTTTCGCGCTCACAAAGATTAAAAGAAATCTAAGAAAGGTAAATCAGTGGAGCAAAATTTATATCATAATCCAATTTAATGATTATTATAATTTTTAACATAATTAATACTCCGTACATAGAGTTATATTAGTAAATAAATTATAATTGAAATATTTATAAAATAAAATTAAATTTATATAATTGAGATAAAGGGAGGAGATTTGTCATTTGTTAAAAAAATCGTGTTCGTTGATTTTATACAAAATGCCAAAATCTACAAAGTTTATGAAACTTTAGAATATTTATTACACTTTGACATTTCGTATATATTTACTAGTATTATTCTTTTCTATTTTTCCGTCTTCTCTCTGTTTTGGTGCTGCCTTTCTTGAACCATTCTTAGTCCACGCCTCCATTCTTAAATTTCTCATCCTTCCTCCATTCAATTCTTCACACCAAACAACAATTTCTGCAAACAAAAAGCCCCAAAATTAAGAAAAAAGAAAAAAGCATCACAGTAATTAAAGAAATCCGAGACATGAAAAAATGGGTACACACATCTCTGGTAGCAGTTGCTTCAGCAGTTCTGGTCCTCGTAATTCTCCTAATCCTCAAACGCTGCTTCAAGCGCAAACCGCGAAACGACGCCGTTTCGGACGCGGAGCGAAGCCCTAATTTGCAGAACGGAATCGCGCGTCTCCATCAAGTCAGCCCTCACCATCTCGACAACCAGAGAAACAGTTCCAGCAAAAAGGCGAATTACCAGCAGCTCTTTAAACGCGGCGTTTCGACCAAATCGACGCCGGTTTTCAGTTGGGGCGATCACCCGTCGTTGATCACCGACGCCGTCGAGAACGGCTGGTCGCGATTCGCGTTCGCCGCCTTCGCGCCGTCGCCGTCCGTCAAGTCCGCGAGGACGGTGCTAGGTGCGTGCGGCGCACGTGATCCGGAAAACGACAAGGGCGTGGAAATTGGGTGGGAAGTTTGTGAAGGGTCTGCTGATTTTCTGCAGAAAATCAGATTGAATTCGAATATTATGAAATCTGCAACTGTTGTAAGGACGGTTTTGCCCCTGCCGGGGCCGAACCTAGGAAACGCGTCTTTCCCGCAAGAAGCGTATTTCGAGATCACGATTTTGGGGTTTACTGAAAGTGGATTTGATCAGTTTGGGGATGGGAAGAAGAGCAAGAAATCGGGGGATAAGATTAAGCTAATTGGGGAAGATTTTAACGCCAAAAATAGACCTGATTTGGGGGGGAAAATTGAGCAATTGAAGATTGGAAAAAGTGAAAAAGATCATAAAGATGCATTGTTGTGTGTAGGATTGACAGGTGGGAGTCAACTTCCGTTGAGAATTCCAGGGAGTTTTGCAAGATCAGTTGGTTTCAATTCAAGTGGCTCTGTTTTTCTTGATGGTAAGTTTTTTTTTTTTTTTTCGGTTGAATTAATTTTAGGCCTACCATTTAAATAGGACCATTTTTTTTTTGTCAAATTGAGCAATGAAGGACCTTTAATGCATCATGTAGCTAATTTGAAAATGTGAAAGTCTAGTCTATGAATAAGTGGGAAGCTATATATAGGGAGAAGGGATGATTGTGTTTCTTGAATTTGCATGTTTGATTTTTATGGCAGAGGAATTGAGTTGTTCCTAATGCATGAATTTTATAGACATGATATGAATATGGGAGTTGATTTTGTGGAAACATATGAGTTCGTTGAAACAGAACTCAACTTTAACTTTAGAAAATGACAAATCTTTTTTTTTTCTTTTTTACTTTGGTCTTGAAAAAACACTACTTCTAGAAAGTCTTGATCCTTGAAAATAAAGACCCGTCTTCATCCTTTTTATTTTATTTTATTGGGCAAAATTTATATTTAAACTAGGCTTTCACAATCTTGTTTCATACTATTATTAACTTGTAAAATTAATACTATAGTTGTTATATTATTAATTTTTACTGAACGAATAAGATGAATAACAGATTTAAGAAACCGGGCACATAAAACTTTTTCAATTTAAATAAATTAGAAAGAAAGAGTAGATGTGAATGATAGGAGTAATGTTGGTTCACACAGTTGATGAATATTTATGAACTTAATCTTTTTTAGGCACATCCCACAATTTTACCTACTTTCAAAATTGTGTCATTCTTTTTAAAAATATATGTAAATAATTAACATTTCAAGAAGCCTTCATTATTGGAAAAAAAAAATCCAAAATCTTGATCTTGCTTCCAACTCCACCCTTGACTTGGTAGGTAACATTGCACTTAAAGATGCCAACAAATAATATACCCCGTTGACCATTATATTATTATTTTGTTCTTATATGTTTGTAGTTAGGTTCATCTCAGCATCAAACAAACATAACACATTTACTAAGATCCAACCTAATTATATTCCCCAAAAATTAAAAATCAAGATTGCCCTGCCAACACTTATCTTGCAAAGTAACAATGGTTCGCCAGTCAAGTGGGTGCACAATTAATAATATTCAATAAAAATAATTAATATCATTTTAAAATGCATTTTAATTGCATGACGTAACAGGCGCGTTGATGTAATTATCATCTTGCAATAACATGTTCATCTCTCCTCAGGAACTAAACTCGTTCCCGACTCCGAAAACGACGAATGGGGACGAACGGACAATGTCGTCGGCTGCGGCTACAATCCAGTACAAAAAAAGGTTTTCTTTACAGTTGATGCACAAGTAATGCACGAAATCCATTGCAGAAAAGACGATTTTGGGTCTCCCATGTATCCAACCCTAGCAGCCAACACCGATGTCACGGTGTTGGTGAATCTCGGGCAGAGCCCGTTTAAGTACGGGCCTGCAAATCTGCAACGAACACCCAACCCTTGCTTCGTTGGGCCCGTGACAAATTCTCCGTCTTTAGGGTACGACGATAGCAGGGAGCTTTTCTCGATGGGAAGGATCGATTCCCAATGGATGCAGAGAAGTGCCACTAATGCTAGAAGCAATAATAACAGAGTAAATAGTCTTAAATCTATAGAATATGATCAAGAATCTGAGGGTGATTTGTTTGAAATTGTACTGGATAGCATTGGAAGATCTCCTTACACTTCTGTACATTATCAATAGGGATATTTTTGTCGTAAATTTCACGTTCAGGGTAAAAAGGGAAAGCTGCAAACAAATTATAGGGATTTTTTTTAGTTTTTGTAGCCTCATAAATTCTTTTGTCAATGAGCAAATCATAAGGTTTCAGTTAATAAATTATTTTGCAATTCTGATTACATCCTAAATTTTGCAGATTTCTTGTAACACTTTTATTTGTATGAACAATTTTTGGAGGCTCTATGATCTATTAAAATATGTCAAAATTGCACCAGTAGCGTGTATCTAGTTTTTGCAAACATATATATTCAAGATTGGCCGAGCATATGACCCAAGCATGCTACATAGAAAATCTGGAACCAATTTCAAACTTTTACTTTGTATTAAAGTCACAAGATAGAAAAAAGATTTTGAACCCAGAACAGAAAATTAACCATAGTTTAATACTTGATTAAGAACAGAAAATTATCCACAAAAGAATATTTGCACCAAGAACATGTCTCCCAATAGAGAGGGTTTCATGTGCACCAGATGTACAGCACAGTGCACTCTATAATGTTTTTTTAATCATGCAATACCACAAAAGTTAAAGACAAAAGTTTGTGTGGACCAAAGTTTACGATAAACTCTATTTTTTTAATATCATTGTTATGTATAAAAACTATCACTGTCTAAAAATGATAGTGATAATTTTTTTTTCATTTAAAATTTAAACTTGATTTGTAGGAAATGATTAAATAAATAATATAAATATATATATATTTGTAAAGAAAATTAAATTTAAAATGCGTAAATAATATACAAACAAATATATATATATATATATAAAATATATATTTAAAATATATATATATATATATATATATATAAATTTATATATATATATATATATTAAAGAAAATAAAATTTAAAATGAAACATCAAATCAGAACGTGTACTCATGACTATATAATCGTTAAAAAGTACTCTTGAGGACTGGATCTGATAAGGAAAAAACCTGATTATTTCATTTGTGACCATATATAATAGTAATTAAGCACCCAAATATGATAGAAAATCAATGCAGAGGATATTGCAACCCATATCATGAGATCAATATATAATATAAATTGCATGTATTAACCAATGCTGATATATTTAATATTGTATCTGGGAGTTAAAAACATGCATAATATAAGTATATAACACATAAAATAATGATCTTGCATTACTTCATACAAGATAATCAAATAAAGTTTCTTGTCCCATACTTAAAGATTTCACTTGCATAATAATAGAACAATTAAGGAGTTTAACTTTTTTTGAGATCTTTATAATAAAAGTACATGCATGTTGCAGACATCCCTAACAGGTTAATGCAAATACTATACATGACAACCTAAATCATGCATGATGCATTATATGCAATTTATGTCAATTTTCACTTTTTTATATCCAAAGAGTAATTCACATGACAAAAGAAATGTTGATGATCAATTGATCATGAATCACAATTTTCATACTACTATATAATCTGATCAACTGATAAGTACTCTTAAAAAAACATTTCTCCAAAGCAATTAAATAAACAAAGATAGGCATTGGTATCACATTACCATAAGAATTTCATAAAGCTTCACCAAACATCTGCGAAACAAAAATCTCAATATAGAGATCCAAAACACAAAGAAATTAAATTGAATCAAGTTTCAAAATCCCATCATCAACATAGTACGTGCCCATTGGCAACAATAAGTGAATTTATAATAAATTAGACCCTCCCTAACATTTTCATTAACAACTATATAGAAAATCTCAAGATTAGTCTAAATAATCAAATGTAAATATAAAAGTAATATCCAATAAAATTATAAAGAAAAACACGAAACCCTAATTAAGCAAAATCTGTACCAATCGGAAATAAATCGACTCAAATATGCCCCTGTCCAAAATCGTACCCATTCCACTCTTGATTATCAAAATTCTGATTCACAAACTCCGCCGTATCATCCAAAGTCATCGGTGGCGCCGCCTCCATGTGATCATTGTGCATCGCCGCAAGTGACGGCGGCAATGGCGGCAGAAAAGGGTCGGAATTCTGCAAAACCATAAAACCATCGGCCTTCTCTCTTACGTTATTACTCAACTCATCCAACGCCGACACGTACTGCTCCAACTCCTCCACCCCTTTCCCTTCGAAGTCGTCGAGCCACCACTCGTCGGCGCCGCCGCCGCCGGAAACCCTTCTTTTTTTCTCCAATTCCAACTCCTTGCTAACGTCAGCATGATGCTTGTTGTACTCCGCCATATTCGGCACCACCGCCGCCGCCGGGAAGTCCTCCTCCTCCTCCTTGCCGAGGTAGCGGTCGATGACGGAGTCGGCGTTGGGGTGGCCGAAGGAAAAGACGCGCTTGCCGCTCGATTGGACAACAATCGCGACGTGGGCCCCGGTGAGAATGCAAAGCTCACTCGCTTTTTTGAACAACCCCACGCGCCGTTTCGAGAACGTTACTTGACGGCTGCTTTGTTTTTCTATTTTCTTGATCTCGATCTTTTTCCGCCCTTGCGACGGCTTTCTCACACTCCCACTCCCACTCGCTCTAGTCATCTCCATTTTTATTTTTTTTTTGAGAGTTTGAAGAATGAAGAGAGTGAGAGAGAATTATATAATGTTGGACAAGAAGAATTCAAGAAAGTGAATTTAATTACGATCAAGAGAGAAAAAAAAAACCCTTTGTAAGATAATGAAGCTTAATTAAAGGGATCGATTATTGCATCAATTAATGCTGAAAATCTCTCAATTTTTTTCTCTCTTTCCTTTTCTAATTTTTTTGGAGCAATTAATGCTAATTTGTTGAATAATCTTGTTAAGCTGGATTAAGAATTACGAGGAGAGATGCAACGAAACTTAACTTATACATTTTTCAATTTTTTAATAAAAAATAACTAATACTTTTCAATAAAAACAACTTATATTCTTTACTATTAATATTTAATACTATTATACCATATTAAAATATGCTTAAATTGTACTTGGTGTTGGTGTTGTCTGTATTCGTCAGGAAAGATTATGAGATAGGTGACAAGTCTCAGTTTCAATTGTAGAGTTGATCTTGTGTGAAATATTACACACTAGTGTTATGTGTAATACCACATAATTAAGGCAAAAAAGAATTCGCGGGTCGGGCGGCGTGGGCAAGCGGGCGGGCAGAGCGGGTTGGCTATTTAACTATTACATTTCATGCAAGGATATTTTTATCAAAAATTGTTGTAGCCTAATGGTTCTGATCTATTTTTAGTGTATTTGGTCACAAGTTCAATTCTTATTGAGCACATAATTTTTTATTTTTTTTCAAGTTATTTTTGTTGTGTTACGCTATGAAGAAAAACGTGTTACCACATGAACAAAATCAGTACAAGCGCGAAAAGAAATCCTCAGTCCAAAATTGTAGATTTATAGAACAACTTGATGTGTTACTACATGAACAAAAGAGTGTTACCCTATGAGCAAAAGAACGTTACTACATGAACAAAAACCAGTACAAGCGCGAAAAAAATCATCAGTCCAAAAAAAAAAATCAAGTTGTTTTTGTGTGTTACTACATGAACAAAAGAGTGTTACCCTATGAAAAAAAAAAAATCTACATGAACAAAACCAAGACAAACGCCCAAAAAAATTATAGATTTAAAGAACAACTTGATGTGTTACTATATAAACAAAAGATTGTTTACCCTATGAACAAAAGAGTGTTACTGCATGAACAAAACCCAGTACAAAGGCGAAAAAAATATTCAGTCCAAAATTACAGATTTACAGAAACAACGTGAAAAGAGTGCAGGAGCATCTGAAAAATTGCGCCAGAAAATCAAGAGGAAAACGAACGGAAGGACCTGCAAATTTGTCGGGATGAGAAAACTGAAAAAAGGGAAAAGAATATGGAAAAATTTGAATAAGGAAGAGAAAGAAAAGAAAAGGAAAAACAAAAAAAGAGAAGAAAAACCGCACCACGGTAAAATCTGGAATCGCGAGGAAGAAGAACCCTAGGATCGCGAGGAAGAAGAAAACAGGCAACGTCGGATCTGAAATGACTTTGGGCCTGACCCGCGAAAAATAAACATCTCTTCTATTTGGGCTAATTGCACATATCACTTGTATACAATATTGCATACAAGTTTTTGTGTAAATTGTAATAACAATTTATTTGTCATAATGAAGTATGTTTAGCATAATGGGTCACCTCACTTAAGTTTTTTGTGTATTAACTCATGTTTAATGTGATCATATATATCCACCCGAGAGCATCAATTTATCAAGAAATTTGAATGAACAGATATTACAATAATTTTTTAATTTACTATACACTCGATATAAATGTCTATTTCTTATTCAAAGAAAAAAACCCAAGAATAAATATAAGAATTTCCTTTACACTGCAGATATAATACATAACTTCTAAAATTGTTTATTTATATATAATTATAAATTTACTAGATTTTAATGGGTGATGCATATTAATTTGTGGAATTCCGAATTCATTCGTGGACGATCTAATTCTCAATGGGCCTCTAGTAATTTTAGCCCAGTTTAATTCTAAATCCTAAAGTGACTCTTTTTTTCAATCTTACTTCATTTTTAATGTGTAATATAGCAAATTAATTCTTTTATTTTAAGCTAAAGTATAATTCATAAATTAATGAGAACAAGATCACGGAATTATCGGATGTCGAACCAAAATCCCCGGTAGAGTCAAATGAAGCACAGAGTCAAAAAAAAAAAAATATCTTAATGAAATGTCAAATCCAATCTCATAATTAGGGAATTCTCTAATCAAGTCCTTCCTTCCATAAAACAAACATCACTCAAATTTCTTAGTCTTTGAGCCATAATTTTTTTTTACAAGTTCATTTAACAATAATTATGTCATCTTTGTTTAAGCTTATTTTAAGTACTAGCTAGTAACCAAAGATGGTTGAACATTTAATAAATGTTGGTTTGAAGATATATATAATTGAATAGTATAATTGCTCTAAAGTTCATGAGGTGATCTTAATTTATTTTTTCTTTCTAAGGGGACATGAGGTGATCTGATGATAAAGTAATTGAACAAACCTTTTTTTTTACACTCTTAAAGCAATTGAATATACTTGAATATTAAGCATATGCTTTAACATATTGTTCTTGTTTTTAACTGGATGTTTTTACATCAATATCGATATTTCAATTAATGTGAAAATATTCATTTACGAATAACACTCACCTGCACAGTCGCAAGGTGTGAAGTGTATAAACAAATGACTTTATTAAACTTCTAATGTCTTTATTAAAATACACCTCAATTATATTGCTCTGGAACATGAAACTTATATATACTGAAACATTCAACTAGCGTCAGTAAAAATAAATTATGTTTTTCAAATATATACTTGAATTACACGATACACTTGATACATACAAGATCGTGTCAATATATGATACACAAACATGAAGTAACTTTATAAAGTTTGGTTTTGGAAAATAAAATTTGAAAGGTTTAGAATTTAGTAGAACATTACACATGCATGTTACTCAATGTCAATTACCACGACGCCAAATTCGTGAACAAAAACGGTACCCAACAAACGGTTCGGATCCCGGTGGTCCAAGACCTGGCCCGACTCAAAACCCTGCCCACGAATTTCATCCGAAACCCGGTCGGGGCCTGCCCGGTTCGAGACAATAGACATGGGTCGACTCCGGTCGGAGTCGGATCGGGTCGTGGAGCTCCGGAAACTGGGGCGGGCTTGTGTGGAGTGGGGCATGTTCGTGATCCGAAACCACGGGTTGGATCCGCGGGTGGTGGATGACGTGGCAGAAGTGGTGGGCGGGTTCTTTGAGTTGGTGTTTGAGGAGAAAAAATCGAGTGTGGGCACGTACATGAGTACGGATAACTTGGGGTACGGTACGGGCGTAATTTTGTTAGGTCGGGAGATGAGCCGTTGGATTGGATCGATCGGTTGGCCATGAAGGCGGCTCCGGCGGGTGCAAGTGATGGACTCCGTGTTTGGCCTAATAATCCCCCAATTTCAGGTCTGTTTTCTCTCTCTTGTTCGTATATTTAAATTTGAAGTTTCTGTTTCAACTGATTATAGCTAGTATTAAAGTTCAATCATGCATTTAATCAGCTAGTTATTGATTAAATGATGTAGAATAATCATGGTCTATATATAAAAAAAATCCACCAAATCTGTTACCATTAATTATTATATGTCCGTGCAGAGAAGAGGAGAGGGTGGCCAGACCATTTTAAGTTATAAACTTTTCATTTTATATATAAATGTTGTTTAACGAAAATTTGAAATTTTGTTATTTAGTAATTTGTAACTTTATTTTTTAAATATAGCAATGGAGTAATTATGCATCAATTACAAGATATGAAAAATTAAAGACCAGAAGAAAAAAATGTAAAAGATGTAAATATGCAAAAAAAATTATGTTATGATAGATTCGGGTGATCAAGACTTAGAGCTTGTCAAAATGGGTTGGGCCAAATTTCCCCGAAATCTTCTAAAAACAGTGGGTTGAGTTAAAAAAATTTTAAATTGCCCTGAGGCCCTGTTTTATATGGGTTGGCCCGTTTGGGCCACGGGTTTTGGTGGGTTGGGGGCGGGCCTAAGCGGGCCGACCCGCCTCCTAATTTTTTTTTTTTATATATTTGAGCACTTATAATGTTATTTTTTGGGATATTTTGTAAATTTATGTTTATAAATGATAAATTTAATATGTAGAAGATTATGTTTATAAATTATTTTGGTTGATTGGTGGTAAATTTCAATTTATACGAAGTTATATTTATGAGTAATGAACGATTAATTTTATTTATGAGAAATATTTTATTTTATTTTTTTTGTAGTGATACTAATCAACATAAATTATTTGATTTCATTTGATTTTGATGAATTTAATGTATTTAGAGTTTTTAAATTACATATTTATAATATTTTAAAATATAAAATAATATCAAAAATATAATAGTGGGTTGGCCGCTTGAACCCGTAACCCGCCAATTAGTGGGTTGGGTTGGGATTTTGCAGTCCACCAAATTTTAGCCCGCCCTCCCAAAGGCGGGCTTTTGCGGGTTTTGGCCCGTCCGGCCGGGCTTTTGCGGGTTTTGGCCCGTCCGGCCCGCCGGTCCCCTTGACAACTCTATCAAGACTCTCTTCAGTGAGTTGCAATTCTTGAACATAATAAAAGGCAAATGTATCTAAATATATGTAATCATTTTATACCTATAAATTGGAATCCTAAAATGAACCTATAACATAAGTAGTTGTGTTCTAAAACTATTCGACTTCCTATGTATTATATATACATATATATATATATATATATATATATATATATATATATATATATATTTTTTATTTATTTTGCAAAAAAATGATAGGCCAGCTATGGAGAAATACGTGAAGGCATGTAGAAAGCTTCTGAACGAGCTACTGGAAGCCCTAGCACAAGCCATCTCGCTGGATCCACAAACATTCTCGCGATATTTTGATCCAGAAACGAGCGAGATCAACGTCCGCATAAACTACTACCTGTCGTGCCCCAGGCCCGATTTGACATTGGGCCTGGTCCAGCACAGCGACGCCAGTGTCTTAACTCTATTAAACCAATTCGGATCCTCAAATGGGCTCCAAGTATTTAAAGATGGGCAGTGGGTCAATGTGCCATGGCCATGCAACACATTGCTAGTCAACTTGGGAGATTTTATAGAAATAATGAGCAATGGGAGGCTGAAGAGTTCGTGGCATCGGGCCGTGGCCCAATTGGAAACGGATCGGGCTTATGTGGCTTTGTTTTATAACCCGCCGGCCCATGTTGAGATTGGGCCTGTGGAGGATGGGGAGCCCATTAAGTATAAGAAAATTGTGTTGGAGGAATACTTTAAGCAATTCTACAAGTCCAGCCCAATGGCTGAAAAAGGATTCATAAACAAGTTATTGATAGAGTAGATTAATAGTTGTAAGTTGTAATTTAAAGGATTCATGACCAATAGTTGTAACTATATATATAAGCAAATCAGATGAGTTTCAACGAACTACGCAAGATGTAACTATGCAATATAGTATGTTTTAATGATTTTAAATAAATTATACATTTGAATATATATGCATTAATTTATATGTGGAGAAGTTATTTATTGAGTTTCATAATAATTTTTATTATTTATAACTTGATTAGGTAATTCATAATTATAAAATAATTTATTGATATACATAAGAAAATTGATCAAAATAAATAGTTCCTCAAACAATAGTTTAATTACAGTTAGAACTTAGACCAATCCATTTTTAAAAGGATGAGTGGTATATTACTACTTCCATCAAATTGGTTCAAATTTCCAACTATGAGTTTTTAAGAAAATCTCATAAACTGGATCATTTTAGGCTTGGGACTGTATAGTTTTGGGCTTTGGATTGGTCTTGGACCATGGGCTTCCACACTTCTTAGTTCAAACTCTGTCAAAATGATAAAAACTTTCCATAGAAAAATCACAAGAAAGTAATTGATTCTTTTCTTATTGATAACTCAATTCAAGGGGAAAAAATGGTGGATTAATTATTAGAAAAGGAAAATCTGGCAAAAGTCAAAAGGAATTGCATATTTGCATGTATTTTAGAATAATTGTAGGAAAATCCTAGTTGCCTACTCACATGTTGATGAGTTGGAAGATATTCCTGGGAATTCTTTGGATTAGCTGTCTTTTTTAATTAGATAATCTTGTTTTCATTCTAAACATGTGTTTTGGATCTTGTAAACTTAATTTTAGTTGCATGTACTTTTCTTTTAGTTTGTCGTTTCAATAAGATGTACTAAATAACAATTTTGTATAGTATGACGAAATTCTGGTCTATAACATGAGTCATATTAATATACAAAACAAAATAAATAATGGAAATCCATATTATATATATATAAGAAGAAAATCCTTATTTGAATACTTGTACATAACATCATGCATCCATACAACATTAATTTGATCACTTTATAGGGAAATTCAATCTGGACGAATCCAGAATTTCTTCTCAAGGGGGCGAAATTTTCAATCGAGTAAGAGCGGAAATTTTTAATATCGATAATATCCTCTTTTTGTGATCATGCAATAACGTTACATACCTAATCATGTTCTTTAAATAAAAACTTCCAAAGTTTGATGCTTGCCTGAAAAAAAAAATTCTTCAGAAATGGACATGATCATGTTCATAGTGTTCTTATATATGGTTATAGTCAGACCTATATATGCTTAGACCTAGTGAAAAAGGAGAGGTCCAAAAAAAAATGCAATATTAAGCTAAGACAATGGATGATGGAAGACAAAAATTAAAGTAGCAAAATTAAAATTTTCTTATTGCTTTTGAGATAGAGAGAAATCGAGGGCCACGAGGGATATGATTGCAAATTAATCACAAATATATTAGTTTCTGTCGATATATCAAACTATAGTACTATTGGGCAAATTATATTTTATTTAAATTTAAGATCCAGAGTTCCAGGGTCTCATATATGAATCATTTTGATGTGCACATGCCTTTCACCCACATTAAATTAATTAATTAACCTTTGATAAATTAAATCGGCTTTAATTAATTTTTTAAAAAATGATGAAGAATGTATGCAGTATGTGATCAAATATATATACATCAAATATTATTTAATATAAGTGCATTGAGTAGCAAAAACTTCGGCATTTAATCGACATAAGAAAAGAAAATCATATAAAAATGAGACACTTATAATAGTCATAATTATGATTATAAGAAATAGTTAATTAATTTATGGTTGATTAATAGGAAGAATTGAATTAGGGAGTGGGGTTGATAGTGTAAAAGCAGACATGCAAAAAGATGGGAAAAGAAAGATAAGAATAATGTAACAAGAGAAAGGAAGTGTGGGAGCATGTGATCCAATGGAAAGAAAGATGGGATTAGGGTTTGGGGAATAAAGTAGAAAAATATGCTACAAAATGTGATGCATTAGAAATTTGGACATGATAAAAGGCAAATGAATATTGGTTTAGTGAAGAATTTTAGTCCCACAACCATGTGGTTTTGTCCTCATCCTCTAATCTTTGATTGTCTTCATGGGTTGCTATAATTATAATTGGAATAAACCTTGCATTAGAGTGGTAATTAAAAGTTTGTAACTAAACATCTCATATGCAAACCTATATATAGAAATACTAGGGTTTTTATCATTTGAAAGAATCTATGATTTGGTTATTATTAATTCGAAATATATATCAAACAAACTGAATTGAACCGAAATCAATTTTGGTACAATCAGATCGATTTCAGTTTGAATTTCCATAGTATTCATCTTTTTTTTTTTTATTCTTACATTTCAATTTGGTAACTGAATCGATCGTACACCTCTTTATATAAAGGTGCACATATTCAGTGGTTAATAGAGCATTTTTAAAAGAAAATAAAATATTATATTTAACAGAGCACTTTTTAGAATTCTAAAAAAAACACTGCATCAAAGCTTAAGCATAATGGAGGGGTCCGAAAATAAAGTTTATTTGGTGTTGAAAAATTTCATCTAAAAAGTGAGGTGTAAAGTTTATTTAATTTCCTAACGTCTTTCTTATTCATTGGGAATTTATAAAAAAAAGATTAATATGAACTTCTTTTCGTTCAAACCTATAAATTTAATACCGTGAAAGAATTATGTCTCATATAAAAGTACAAATTTTAAAAAGGTGTGAAATTAATTTTTTATTTAATTTTTCTAAAATTGTACATCTTTGATAACAACAGCTAATAATAACAAAAATTAAAAAAAATCTATGTAATAATATATAACAGTTATCGAGTGATGCCACATCAACTTCAACAATATTATGTAGTGTAATAAATCATAGTCTCGTAATTCGAATTAATAGCATCTAATTTTGATTTGACATCTGATGAAGTGTTTGAGTATGAATTAGGCCTTTTTATTTATAAACAAATCTTGGGCTTTACGCATCTAATTAATTAGAGCAATTAGAAAACCAACTTTTAACAACATTTATAACTGCTCAATGTTAGCTACTTAATTAATTAAATTTGTCGTTATGATAAATTAATATATAACCACCAATTTTCTCATTCATTGTTGTTGTGGTGGTCCCATGTTTGGAGTCATAAGAAATATGGTTTCCTTCTTTTAAATGAAATGATAAATGGTAATTATTATAATTGATTATGTTAGGAAACTATTATAATTGATTGTCTTTCAAAAAAAATTAATTAAATTTGATCACATACTATAATATTTCATCTAACCACAATTGCTCTCAATTCAATTTGACTTCATGTGCCCGATGGTAGAAGGAATTATTATAATTGATTATGTTATGAAACTATTATAATTGATTCCCTTCCAAAAAAAATTAATTAAATTTGATCACATACTATAATATTTCATCTAAACCACAATTGCTCTCAATTCAATTTGACTTCTCCCCTACCTGATATCCCATAAAGCAATCCAATTTAATTAATAATATAATTCACTGATCCTTGATAGGCATAAACCACCAAAAATATTTGCCTATAACTTGTAACCTGAAAAATTGAGCAAATATATTGTACGGTTTAATAGGATTGATGGAAATAAAGATGGACATCTTATCATGTTGTTACCTTTTATTGTTGGGGATTTATTTAATCTATAGGGCTTTTATTGATGTTGCTATAGTTCTTAATTAAATATTCAATTCAATTTGATGTAGTTGGATCACTAATTATAAACCTAAATTTAGGGCTACGAGAACAAATGAATATGCCGGATTCATAAGTATATAATCAATTTAATTAACATGTTTAAGTACTAATTAAAAACATTTATTGCTAAATATTATCAATATTGGATCCCTACCTTAACTTACACCCACTGTGGTACTCTCTTTGTCCTAAAAGAAGTCATGTTTATAAAAAAAAAAAGCTATGATTAGAATATTCAAGTTAATCCTTTCCTATTTTCTTAGTGTCTGACACAATTCGGTGACTAAACAAATTAAATGTGATTGAATAAGTTGAGCTAATAAATAATTGAAAGAATTTAATGATAATTAATAGCTGAGTTTTGCTTTATATAAAATCTTATCTTGGATCCAGGAAATAACTAATTTTTTTTACTTATTAATCTCACTATAGTATATACATGTGTATATACTATATATTGTCAATAGGGCTTGTTCATGCAATTTGAAAATTATCGAATTCGAACCAAAATCCGAACAGAAAAAAACCGAATAAAAAATAACCGTTAATTTTTTAATATTTTTTGAATTAAACTGAACCTAATTTTTTTCGTGATACGGATCTGAATATTAATGAATTAACTGTACCAATAAATTTATTTCACATGGTCCCCGAATTTGTATAATCACTTATTCTTTTGGTTCTTTCTTCAAGAAGATAGATTGATGTCCAAACAAGGAAGATAATCTAACTAACAATTATTAGGAAACTTATACCATAGAGAAATATAGCAAGTGAAGAAAATAAAATGGGGTCTACTTCAAGTTATGGTTAGTAGTACTTTAACGGTAGGATTAAGAGATAATGCAGTCGATTAATTATAATTAAAAAGTTAGGTTGAAAAAATGAGAGTTTAAAGATTTATTTATTTATTTTTGGGGATTATTAATTTGTGTCAGCTTTCACCCACCCCCTAATATTTGTTCCTTGAGGATGAAGTAGTTCTGGTGTGTGTTTGGGACAGTTTTCTTAACTTGCAGTCCACAATATTGAAGTCAAAAAGTAATTAAATATTCATTCTACTGGTGGGATAAATTGACATCTGAAGAAAAAATAAATATTGATTTGGATTCAAGTTTTGAATTTCATCTTCTTTTTTTCAGGGGCAAGCAATGAATTCTAGTGGTTGCAGTTTTGGATCATACTATATATATACTTGCACTACTCAATTATATTGCATCATTAATTCATTGCTTTTATATGTGTACAAGGATTATATTCTTTGCCTAGTATAATTATATATTAGGAGAATATGTAAGATTGCAAAAATAATCGTGCACTTCTTCACTTATATCTGATTTAGTGCATTATTGAAAAGGACTGTTCTGTTTCGCATAATAGATTCTATTTAACTAATTATATTGCCAAATTGCTCGGTTAATTAATATTAAGGAAAAATATTTTTTTTGGGTAACTTTGACCAATTTTTATCTAGGTCCTACTAATTCACGCGTTTTAATCTTAGTCATGTAACTTAACAAAATTCGATTTTTTTTTGTCCTGTCACCTGTTAGTTACCTGCAGCAGCAGGTTACAGAACTAAAATGTTGAATTTTATTAAGTTACATGACCAAGATCAAAACGCATAAGTTAGTATGCTCACGATCAAAATGGTCAAATTTACAGGAAAAAAAATCAATATTCCCTAATATTAATATACTAGAATGTGAATTTATTTTATATGTTGATGAGTTGGAGTTTGGAACTAAGACCGTCTATTTGATTTTCAAATGTGATTATTCATATTATATCGGCTAAGTCTTGTATACATTTAGGTTCATCACCATGCACTCATATTGCATTTTAGAACCATGCAACTTGTTATATTGAAATATGTAATTTGTTTATGTAAGGTACAAATACCTGGTGATTAAAATACAGAAAATATAATAAAATTATATAAGAATAAAAATAGAGTTTTAGAGGGATAATCCTTGGGCTCAGATTATAGCCTTGACGATTCCAGTGCGTATTTCCCGTGGTGTGTAGGAACGACCACAAGAGGCTTCCTTCTCACAAATCCACTCAGGTAACACTCCCCCTCTATCTCGTAATACTCTCAAAACTGTATCTCGAACCACCCTGATAACAAGAGAGCTAGTGCCCCTTTTATAGATGGAGTAACCCACGATTCCCAGCTGTGAAAGCATAATTTCCGGTGAAGGAATGGGGGATGAATCGTGGATTGATGAAGATTGGAGAGATTGGGGGAGGCTGCCGTGAGTTTAGGGATTTGATGAGTAAAGAGATGTTGAAAGGGAGTGGGCCAAAGAATGGGCTTTTACCATTGAAGTCAACCTTAATTACCAAAGGGGCTACCAAATAATAAGGCCCAACAATTCTCCACCTCTTTGGTCCATTCACAACAACACCATCATTGCACTATAAATGGAATCGTAGGTCTTACTTATCATCACTGCCCATAAAACCTGCACACAAAGCAAACGCGTTAGTACAGGTTCTACGCCCAACCTGCACAAGCAAACACACAAGTCAGCACAGGTTAGACTACACTTTGAACACATAATAGAGACTATAAGAAGTGTTAAAAAATACAGTCTCTATCCCCAAACTGGATCAAATGCCATTTAATCAATTGAATCAAAATTCAGCAATTTCAGACATGTCTTAAATTTTTCCACAGGGAGACATTTAGTCCCCATATCAGCTGGATTTCTTTCTGAAGCAATTTTCTCAAGTTCTATTATGCCTTTATCAATAATATCACAGACAAAATGAAATCTCACATCAATATGCTTAGTCCTATCATGAAAAACAGGGTTTTTACACAATTGAATAGCAGATTGACTATCCGAATATACCACAACCTTTGTTTTAAGCATGCCAATCTCATTTAACAAACCTTTTAACCATATAGACTCTTTAACAGCTTCAGTTATTGCAACATATTCAGATTCAGTAGTTGATTGAGCAACCACATTTTGTAACTGAGATTTCCAGCTTATACAAGAGCCACATAGAGTAAACAAGTAGGAAGTGGTAGATTTTCTATTGTCCCTATCATTTGCATAATTAGAATCAACATAACCCACCAGATTAACATCTTGAGGAGATTGAGAAGCCATTTCAAGGCATCCCAATGAGTCTTACCTGGATTTGCCATATACCTACTTAGGCAACTGATGGCATAAGCTATGTCAGGCCTTGTACTCACCATAAGATACATAACAGAACCAATTGTATTAGAATAAAGCACTTTACTCATATCAGCAATTTCAGAATCAGTTTTGGGGGACTGGTCCTTACTTAACACAAAATGTGGAGCAAGAGGAACATTCACATTTTTAGCATTAATCATAAAAAACTTTTTCAGAATTTTATTCACACAATCACATTGATTAAGCCACAAAACTTTTTCATTCCTCTTTCTCACAATAACCATGCCCAAAATCCTTTTTGCATCCCCTAGGTCTTTCATTTCAAAATTTTCACACAAGCACCTTTGAACATACTCAATTGTTTTCATGCACGGACTAACAAGCAACATGTCATCCACATATATGAGTAAGAAGAAAGGCATAGAAGATTTGCACTTGAAATAAAGACAATGATCATAGGCACTCCTTTCAAAGTTCAAGGATTTCATGCAAGAATCAAATTTCTTATTCCATTGCCTAGGGGATTATTTTAAACCATACAAGGATTTTTTCAAAAGACACACATGATGCTCATGTTTTGAATCAACGAAGCCCTCGGGCTGTTTCATGTAAATGTTTTTATCCAAATCACCATGCAAAAAAGCAGTTTTCACATCCATTTGTTTCAACTCCCAATTATAATGAGCAACAAGAGCAAGCATGATACACACAATAGTATACTTCACCACAGGAGCAAAGATTTCAGTATAATCCACCCCTTCTTTTTGTGTAAACACCTTAGCCACAAGTCTAGCTTTAAATCTAACATTATTAAGCTCGTTTTTCACCTTAAACAACCACTTACAACCCACAATTGAACAATTAGCAGGTTTAGGAACAAGCACCCAAGTTTGATTATCATGCAAAGATTTCATCTCATATTTCATAGCATCTAACCAATTACTAGCATTTTCAGATTTTAAAGCATCATTGTAAGACTTAGGCTCATTTTCATTTACATCAAAAACATTGAAAGCTTGGGTATCAATATAGTAATCATCAAACCGAAGAGGCCTTCTAACATTCCTCCTAGGTCTATCAATAGCTCCACCTTGCTCGTTATCATCATTCGTAATACCAGAAATATCATTTTCAACATTCACATCGACAATATCATCATTCAAAGCATCATCGTTATCATCAAGATTAAGCATGTCCACCTTACTAGGTGAAGTCTTCACTTCAGGTAATGGCACAGAAATAGGCATGCAAGGGAAATCATACTCATTGAAAGTAACATCCCTACTTACTATTATCTTATAGTCAGGTTCATTCATGTCCCACATTCGGTATCCCTTAGTGCCATCAGGATAACCCAAAAAAACACATTTCTTAGCACGAGGTTCAAGTTTGTCAACCTTTTGATGAACATAAGCAGCATAACCAAACACTTTCAAATAAGAAAAATCAATCTTTTTACCACCAAAGACATGCTCAGGACATTTACCCTTTAAAGGCACAGAAGGAGAACGATTAATCAAATAAGTAGCAGTAATCAAAGCCTCACCCCAAAACTTTTTAGAGAGACCAGAGGTAGCAAGCATGCTCCTTACTCTCTCCATCAAAGTTCGGTTCATCCTTTCTACCACACCATTATGTTGTGGGGTATAAGGAGCCGTGAGATGCCTTTTAATACCAGACTTAGCACATAAATCATTCATCATAGAGTTGCAAAACTCTAATCCATTATCAGTTCTAAGCATCTTGATTTTCTTACCGGTTTGGTTTTCAATAAGAGTTTTCCATGCACTGAATTTAGATAACACATCAGACTTGTTTTTCATCAAAAAAATCCAAACTTTTCTTGAAAAATCATCAACGATAGACATGAAATACACATTTCCACTTTGAGTGGGCTCACTTGAGGGGCCCCATACATCAGCATGTAAATACTCAAGAATTTAATTGCACTTAGAGGTATTGGGGTAGGGGTAAACAGGAAATGCCACCTTATGTTGCTTACCCATCACACACGAGTCACAAAAAGGCATACTAGACATTTTATCATTACCAAATGCACCATCCTTTTGCAAGATTTCAAGACCTTTACTACTCATGTGACCAAGACGTCTATGCCAAAGTTCAGTTTTATCTTCATTAACCGAATTCACATAATTGACATGCAAAACAGGTTGAGCAGAGCAAATATACAAGTTATTCCTTTTCATAGCAGTAAAAACTACTAAAGAACCCTTCATAATTCTCATACAACCATTGCCCCATTTTCCCTTAATACCATCTTCCTCTAAAGCAGCACAAGAAATCAGATTGTTGCATAAAGCAGGCACATATCTAACATTTTTCAAGGTATAACTCATGTCGGAATCAAACTTTAAGCACACATCACCCGTGCCAAGCACATCACACCTTTTGTCATTAGCCATAGACACATAACCATGCTGAACATTTTGGAAAGAAAAAAATAACTCATTGTAAGGAGACATGTGATAAGTACAACCAGAATCAATAAGTCAATCATTCTTTATCATGCTAGATGAAAGCACAGAATTCACAGAAGGCTCAGTAATCATGTAGACAACACCATGATCAACAGCAACATTTGCATGCTCATTATGACCATTATTATTGCTATTATTCTCTTGCTTGTTTTGCTGTTTCTTAGGACAATCCTTAATTCTATGACCAGGATCATGACAGTAAAAGCATTTACGAGTCTTAGTTCTAGACTTAGACCTAGCTTTTTCACCATCTTTGTTATCACCCTTTTCATTATTAGCAGACTTCTTTTTCTGATTTCTGGTTTTGGTTCTTCCTCTCACATGCATCACTTCACCTTTTACACTTCCATGTTGTTTTATATCCTGTTCTTTGCTTTTCAAGCCATTAACAACAATGTCTAATGTAACATTATCTCTACCATATTTAATAGCAGACTTAACATCATTGTACGAATCAGGAATAACATTCAATAGCACAACAGCAGTGTAATCATCAATATGTTTATCACCCGTTTGTTTTATATCCTGAATAAGCTTAGTGAAAACGTCCAAATTCTCATCAATATCTTTGTTCATGTCAAGTTTAAAACGGAAAAACTTTTCCAACAAGAACAATTTACTAGGAAGGGAGGTTTCAACATACAACTCAATCAATTTATTCCATAAATCACGAGCATCAGTAAGCACACCAACTTTCCTAATCACGCAATCAGATAAATTCAGGATAATGGCACTCAAAGCAAGTTTGTTCATCTCAGCTTTCTTATCAGCAGTTTCAGTAGATGCATATGAATGATCAATGGCTTTAACAACTCTTTGTTGTATCAAAATGCATTTCATTTTTTGTTGCCAAATACTGAAATCTGATTTTCCATTGAAAGGAACCAAAGTTGCAAAAGTAGTAGTTCTAAATTAAGTTGATGCCATTTTTCAAGAAAAAACACAGTGATTATGCAAACATATATAGGCGAGTAAATCCAAGATTTAGACAGTAAAACACCAGAAAAAAGATAAAAAACAGCAAGTATGCAACAGATAAATCCCAGTAATTAAAAAAAAATAGGTAATCAGGAATTCAAATAAGTACTTATTTCTACAGCACCAAAATCCAAATCTTATTCCGCTACAAGCGGTCTAAATTACTGAAATTAAAAGAGGTTCAAGCCGCTTTACCAGAGCGGAGCCCTATGGTAAGGGCTCCAATAATCGCCTTTTGACGAGTTGCTAATACCGACGTCTTACAGACGGAGCAACCTCGTCGCCTTTAAAGCACGAAGCAACAACACTCAAGATTCCACTTTCAGAGTATAATGGCAGCGGAAAAACGACCAGAGCATAAAACAAATGGACTCACTTGGACATTAGTGTATCAGTGGAAAAAATTTAAAGTGCTGCAAGGGTATTAAAAATAAGGAAATAACCAAATAGGGAAAAGCTTACCTCCAAACTCACCTTTCTGGAAGCAGAGCACGTATGTCACCAGTTTGTGATTACCAAAATCACTAACACATACCAATTTCACCCGAATAAAAAATTCGGCTCCAGAAATTGCCCTCTCCAACAGATCGAGTGCAGGAGTGTCGTCTGTGGTCAGTTCAGGAGGCGGCACAACTCCAACAGGTCCAGATTCCGGCGGAGGCGATCGGCTTCACACTATCAGCGCGACGGCTCGTCCAGATCGTGGCGGCTCTTGATGCCACTATAAGGTACAAATACCTGGTGATTAAAATACAGAAAATATAATAAAATTATATAAGAATAATAACAGAGTTTTAGAGGGATAATCCTTGGGCTCAGATTATAGCCTTGACGATTCCAGTGCGTATTTCCCGCGGTGTGTAGGAACGAGCACAAGAGGCTTCCTTCTCACAAATCCACTCAGGTAACACTCCCCCTCTATCTCGTAATACTCTCAAAACTGTATCTCGAACCACCCCGATAACAAGAAAGCTAGCGCCCCTTTTATAGATCGAGTAACCCACGATTCCCAACTGTGAAAGCATAATTTCCGGTGAAGGAATGGGGGATGAATCACGGATTGATGAAGATTGGAGAGATTGGGGGAGGCTGCCGTGAGTTTAGGGATTTGATGAGTAAAGAGACGTTGAAAGGGAGTGGGCCAAAGAATGGACTTTTACCATTGAAGTCAACCTTAATTACCAAAGGGGCTACCAAATAATAAGGCCCAACAGTTTATGTAGGAATTTTTATATTTATGTTTTAAAATTATAAAATTTTGTTATTTCGCCCCCTTGCGATATTAAAATTTTATCGCTCTTATACTCAATGGAAAATTTTGCCTCTCTTGAAACGAAATCCTGAATTCGTCCCGGATCATATATAGAGGCAATTTTCTAAGAAGGACTTCATAATAATTGATTGCTAGATTTCAACAAACAAGCTTTTTTTCTTGCTGATAATAAGGTATTTAAAAATGTAGAAAAGATTGAACTACAATGAGGAATTGCAGATGAACCATTGAATGCATTATTTTAGTACATTTAACATAAAATGAATTAATGGACCACACTGTCACTAAGTAGTTCAGCTTTGATGGCTATACTGCTCATATAAATATTCTCACCCTCATAATCAATCTTTTCTTTTCTTTTTCAATGAATTTGAGCAATTTATGCAACAGGAATTACGGTTTTTCAATTTCGAGAATTTAATCTTTCTGACAGGAAAATAGCATGATGAAGTCATCGGTACGAAAATAAGTCATTACTAGATCTTCTAATTTTATTTTATTGATTTAATTAGTGTACATCATATATACTCCCTCCATTTTTTAATAGATGTCATTCTGGAGTTTTTAAGATAAAATAAAGACATATTTTTTTTTCCAAAACTAATCTTAATTAATATTATTTAAATATTCTTAACAACAATTACTATTGGCTGAAAAAATATACACATAACATTTTTATAGGAAATTTGAAATTACCTCATTAAGGGTAAATATGAGATAAAGAGGGATAAAATTCAGAAACGATATCTATTTTAAAAATATTTCAAAAGACTAAAACGATATCTAATTAAAAATGGAGGGAGTAATAAATATACGATAAGCATGCATAATCAATTAATATGCACTTGGTGTTAGTAAAGATAATAAATACAAAGATAAAAGAAAACGAGGAACATTGATTTAAACGAAAAGAACTTTGGATCACAAATGAAAGTGTAATACTCCGATATTTTGTGTGTAAGAATAATGAAATTATAAGATTATATAATCAACGCAAACACTTATTTTAATAAAAATAATCCTCTAGCTTCTAACACAACTTACAAATCATTAATACCTACATATATATTTATTTGTCAAGCGTTTTATGTGACATATTTAATGGTAATAGACTTTTAATTTGCTGCATACAATACACTATTTGTGAATTATATATTATTTTTTTTTGACAGGGTGAATTATATTTGTACATATTTGGAAATTTAATTATCTTGAAAAAGAAGGAAGGTATTTCGCACATGCATGCATGTAGAAAAAAGAAACAAAGGAGTAGACTTTAGGGTAGAGAGAATTGCACAAATGTGAAGCAAACTAGAATGAAACTTGAATAAGTCATGAATAAATTAATGTTTTCATTCACTATTTAATGATTTCACAACAAACGACTACAATATTGATAATATATTTTCATTAGCAAGATTATATATATTGTATTGAATTTAAACATTTAAAATTGGATGAGTATAATAATCCCTCACAAATGAAAACTTATTCCATGCCATGGTCATGATTTTGGAGCTAATTCTCCTATAATTTATCGTCACACGAATCTAAAAATGTCACATCTTTCTTATTTACTAGTATCTTTTTTTTATAACGGTATCTAAAAAATTTGTGATAATTATATGTCAAAAATCAAATACAAAGTGAAATGACACATTCATAATTACCCTTATCTTCGTATATTGATCCAATGTCAAGATTGTGGACCATTAAGCCTTTTGCAACTTTTTTGCATATGGGAAAAAGTTGAGTATGTATGAGTATATATGTTGTGTTTTCTTTTAAATCTTAAATCTAATTAAAATATGTGGTACATGGTGTATACCGTAGATTGAATCACTATCACAAAATATATAATGTATACATATAATTACAAATTTCACCAAAAAGAAAAAGAAATAAGAAGAAATCAGAGGTTATTTGGACCAATAATTAAATGCCAAAATTTGTGAAAAAGGGCCCACAAGGAGCCTTGAGTCGGACTGGGTTAAGGTGGGCCCATAGTGGAAAGCCCATGTGAGGTAGGAGGCCACCAAGCTGGCTATGTCTAATTGCACTATATCTCCCCCCTTTACTTCTTTCCCAACTACTGTCACTTTCCTCCCTTTTTATTTTTCTTAATTTTGTTTTTTAAATTTCTCAATCCAATTTGTTGCTAAATTATAAACCCTAAATTCTATTACATATAATTTTTTTTAATTTCTAATAAAGAATGAAATCGAGACACATTTGCGTGAGACGGTCTTACGGTCAAACAAAACATAATTTAGACATTGACGTTTTAACACTTTGGAATGAGTGAATATGTTGGATATGTGATAGGTTGTAATCCGTCTTAATCTCATACGAGTTTTCTCATGTAATAATATATTTATATATTCATGATGATAAACCATCAATTTTTGGGTATGTTAAAATTCCCAAGTCTAATATGAGGATTATTGTTTGAATACATAGCAAAATTAAGACAACATGCTTCTTAAATGAATTTTAGAATTTTTATAATTGTTTATTAAAACTATATTCTTTGAGCCAATAAAATTAGGTAATGACATTATCTCTGCATGCTTTCTCTGTATGTAAAATCTCATGAAATATGTCCTTTAGTTTCGTCTTGTTAATTTTATCTTGTATTACTATTTAGGTGATATGCACATTGATAAAGCAAAATACAATCATCACTGAATTTGTAATTTAGCTTCTTGTAAATACGATTCAATATTTTGTTTGGAAAAAATATATCAAAATGAAAAGAAGATGAGAAAAGTCAATATATGCTCCAACTTCATAATGTCGTACGTATGTATATTACAAAACCATGTGCCAATTAAAGACCAAAAAAAAGTACTAACGCGTACCATAATTATAAATTACAAAAGCTTTATGGGACTCAAAAGCAACAAAAAAAAAGAAGTTAAAACGAGATAATTACTAGTACTACTATCCTTGTATTGAATTTTAACTTATTCCAAATCTAGTACTATAAAAAATTTGATATGTGATATATGTAAGAGAACAATAAAGTACGAAATAAAACATCAGATTAGAAAGAAAAAAAAAATTATTTGATCCCAACATCATGTATTATTTGGGTGGGGAATTGGAGACCTTATTTAACGCAAGGGTCCACTAATCCATCCATCATTAAAAATCAATATGATCTTTGACATATAAAATATAAGACTTTTGAAATATAAAATATAAGACATTATATTTGCATATGAGGCTGAGAAAACGAAAATCAAGTAAAAAGGACTGTTTGGATATATTCTGTACTTTTGTCCTTTTGTTATTTATAAATTTTTGAAGACGATAAAAATATGAGTTGGGTTTAGTATGAAAATTTTCATATATAAAAATCTATAAAATTATTATAAATTAATTATCTACACCCTAAACACTAAATAATGAATTATAAATTATGATCTATTCGGGTCGGGTGAACCATGGATCACTTGAGCTGAGTGAATCATGAACCACTCAATTTTGTCTTATCTTCATCAATTATAGAATTTTGTTATAAATTAAAGTTTTTTCATGTATGAAAATTTTCATACTAGACTTTGTCTAAAAATATTTGTAATAAGTAAATTCTATGTCTAGTTAAATAAGGTTTCATACATTAGTTGTGCTATTATTATTACAAATGAACTTTTTTTTATAATTTTAAAAATAGTCCATAGACTTCTCTGTTTTAAATTGCACTAAAGATTAAAGAAAAAAAAATCTTAAATCTCTTAAAAGTAATAACAAAAGCCAGAGATTTAACGTTCGATTTCATCTATTAATACAATCTCCACCCTTCATTCCCTTTAAAAAGTCAACAAAGACATTTTTTTTTTAAATGTGTGCCGATCAAAGTGTGAATCCTTAAATGAGACAAAATGAATATTACATAAGAGCGGAGAACATTCAATGCACACTTCATATCACAGCCACATCATGTTATAAATCTCGTTATTAAAAAAAAAAACTCCAAAATTTCTACGTATCCAAGTTTTCATAAACTCTTATCTTTAAAGTATCGTTATTTTGTATATAAACTGTCACTGTGTAGCATGTGAAGTGTCACTGGTTAATGATTTTAAGTGAAGAACTAGTAACAAATAAAATCAAACAATATTTACTGCGTGTTTTGAAACACTTAAAATAGCTTCCCGAAGCATTTATTTTCAAAGCTCCTTCTCACAACTTTTAAAAATAAGTGCTTCTGAAAGCTGTTTTAAGTGTTTCAAAACACACACTAGGTGACGCCAGAATCTGGCTGACATGGATCACGTGGTTTGCGCTGTGTTTGGGCTCCCCTTTTTCTACCACATTCTCCCCAAAACAACCACCCCCTTTACAGAGGTGAATGAGTATATTATACGTATACGAAGCCGTACTTTGTGAGGGTAAATTGGTAAATACAACTGTCCTTGGTGCTATATCAGAAAACCGTTGGAAGCCGCGCAACGTATTTCGGGAAAATAGTAAACAACCCCAACTGACGCATTTACATCACACGTAAACATTCATAATTTACACACCTTTTTCTTTCTTCCTTTCGCATATTCCTTCTTCCTTTTCTTCTACATTAAATATCAGAATATTTAACTGCAACAAATTGCCTTATTTAGTTTCACATTCAATTACTCCTTATCTCTTTCAAATATTTCCCCATATAGATATACCTATTTACTTTCGTGCTATTTTTTTCTCTTTTCATCTACATTAAAAATACACTCACCCGTCCTGTTTTAGATTATTCATTTACTATTTAGTTAGCTAATATTTCAACGAGCGAATTATTTATTAGTATTTGAAATGAAAAAAAAAAAAAACGACTACCGCTCGTGTATTCGTCATGAGTATGCCTTATACTCTTGATTGATTCTTAATACTCACTCCGTCCCACAATAACGTGTACAATTTCTTTATTGGTCCGTTCCGAAATAACGTGCACATTTCTTAAAATGACAACACTCAAAATTTACACCCTCACAATATACTCCATCAGTCCTGTTTTAAAATTATTCATTTACTATTTTAATTATGTTTTTTAATAAGCGAGTTGTTTATTAATATTTAAAATGATAAACAAATCTTTTTAGCGACTAGTGTTCGTGTATTGGTCATGAGTATGCCTTATACTCTTGATTGATTCTTAATAATATATCTTAATTTTCTAATATAAAAAATGATAAATAAATTTTTAAGATGAGGTTATGATAGTTCTACCCCTCATCTATCTCACATCTCTTTTAAAAGTCACTTTATCATTTTATATATTAATAAACAACTCGTTCACTAAAACACGAGCCAAATAATGAATGTACAATATAAAACGGGACAAAGAGTATTTTTTTTCCAACTTAAAATCTTGTTCATAAATACGGTCACAATCTTTCAATCTTTAAGCTAAACTCAGTTCTACATGTTACTAATTTACAAGAATAGATAAGATTAAAACTTAAGATACAATTTCATGAATCAAAATTAGAAAATTTTATTTCCTTTCCTGTTCAAAGTCTAAATGTAATTCCCAACCGGAAAGTAGGTTTGCGAGGACGTAGAAATAAGTGTCATTTATATAATGCAAATAAATTAAATACTCATTTAAGGTTAATCTTGAATCACTCGAAATAGTAAAATTAATAGACTAGATATAAAGAATTCTGCTACTCCCTCACCCGACCCAAAATATTGTCTTTTCTAGAGAACTTTTACCTAATATATTTGTAATTTTGCACTAATCTATGTGAAATGAATATTTTTCTCCATTTTTTCCCTTTCAACTTGTTTTTGTGATAGTTTTCATTAAATGAATATATAAACGACAATAAAAATACTTAAAAAGTAAAAAATATCACTTTAGATATATATTTATTATTATTTAATGACTTTCTTAATTCGTGTAAAATATTTTTAAACGATAAATATTTTGGCTCAGAGAGAGTAATGTTATTACATAAAAAGTGCGTAACACCGAGTTATTAAAAAAAAATAACGCGGGAAATATAATCTAATTTTATAGAATTGATTAATACCACACATAATACATAAGGTAAAATTTAATAATAAATAAAATCAGAAGTTATTAATTGTTTTCTTATTTACAGCCATTAAAGTATACTAGTTTTGAGTGTAAATGAAGGCTTCTAGAAAATCCCATAAATAGACATGTGCTGAAGCAGCAGTAATCCTTCTAGTACTATTACTATCTGTTGGGGTTGGATTGCAACAAAACCTAAAACACCCAAACAAATAAAAATAGAAAAAGAAAAAACCAAATAAAATAAAATAATAAATAATATTAATCACCGTAAAGTGAATGTTTGCTTCCAGCAGTACACACACTGGAATCCGAATATTACACACAGCTAAGAGCCTTCTCCTCCTTCTATTCCCAAATTCCCTCAACTACCTCTCTCTCTCTCTCTCATATAGTTGGCTGTCTTCTTAGCTTCTCTCTCTCTCTAGTTGCTGCATCATTTTCTGGTCCAAGAAATTCTCATCCTCCCTTCACTTCTCTGAGTTTTTCTACTAACTGTTTGTCAAAACTTATTCAACTCATTTTTTTCGATTTTTTGGAGTGTATTTTAGCTCTGAAGTTTTTGTTGGTCAAAAAGTGTGGCAATGGAAGCTAATTCAGCTGGTGAGGATTGTTGTGTGAAAGTTGCGGTTCATATTAGGCCTTTGATTGGAGATGAGAAACTTCTGGGGTGTCAGGATTGTGTCACGGTACAACCTGGGAAGCCTCAGGTACACTCCCAATTTGTAATGTGATTTGGGTTTTGCTGTGGAGTGCTGATTTTGCTGTGATTTCGAGGAGAGTGTGAATGTGCTTTTTGGTGCTGTGGTGGTTGTTGAGATTTTGTTTGGAATTATTGAACTGGGGAAGATCTGATTTGTTGTGATGCTTTAATTTCCCACCATTTTTGGGTCTGGAATTTGGGAGGGCATGCATGTTTTCAAGTTTGAGTTGAGTATTTTCATGATCTGATTTTGGGGATTTTACAGCAATCCTCAGTTGGGTGTTCTAGTATAGGGAAATATATAATATTCTTTTTCATCAGATCATCTTTTTATGCATTTAATATAAGAAATTGGAGTCACAGATTTTCTGCTATCAGGATTTCTTTTGGAGGAATTGGCTTCTGAAAAATTGGTTCCTGTTTGATTTTATTTACCAGAGATAATTCTCCCATTGTTTATCTGGAAATTTTTATTCCAAAAGCTGTTTTATATGCAATTTTTGTCATTCTTCTGAACCACTAATATTTTATTTTGCATCTCTTTGTTTGTTTGTTAGGCCTATTCTTCTGTTATGTATGTATATCTATCTGATAGAGTGATAATGAGGTTGCTTTGCATTCATTAATCCTTTTTTTGGAAATCGTATTGATATTGATTATGGTTGTAATTAGGTGCAACTTGGGACCCATTCATTTACATTCGATCATGTTTATGGTAGTACGGCCTCTCCCTCGACTTCCATGTATGAAGAGTGTGTTGCACCTTTGGTTGATGGCTTGTTTCAAGGATATAATGCTACCGTTCTTGCCTACGGACAGGTGAAGCTAAAATTCTATGCAAAAAATGGAGTTATATTTACAATGTTGTAGTCAAATTATGGGTCCTTATCTGAAAAATGTGTTTCAATGTGCAGACTGGGTCAGGAAAAACGTACACCATGGGTACTAGTCTCAAAGATGGGTTCCAAAATGGACTGATCCCCAAAGCTATGAATGCTTTGTTCAACAAAATTGATACCCTGAAGCATGATATTGAGTTCCAGTTACATGTTTCCTTCATCGAGGTACAATCCTGTTTTACTATAGACAAACATATGTTGCGTTCAATTATAATCCTGCATGTTAGTATATGCATTCCCATATGAGATTGTAGAGGCATTTCATACCCTGATAAAGTGAAACATGCATGGATTGGACTATATGTATTGCTTGTTTTATGTTTGGAAAAATTATTTCATTAGTCCTCTTAAGTTATTCCAATTTTGATTTCAGTCCTGCCAACTTTCACAAATTGAAAACAGTCCTGTAACTTCCAGTTTTTTTTTTTATTTGGTTCAGTAACCGGCTATATGAGGTGAGACAGCCGGTTGAAGCTGTCGTGGCGGACTCTGATTTGTCCATGTGGCAAAGTCTGATTGGAAAATCATTTGTTTCGCCTCTTATAGCTGGTCACCAAACCAAAATGTAGAGGACTATTTTCAATTCGTGAAAGTCAACTGGACTAAAATCAAAATAAGCGCAATTTACAGGACTAAAAAAACTTTTTTCCCTTTACGTTAAAACAGTTATAGCATTATTATCAGTTGGATATGAATCTTCTCATTGTTTTCCACAAAAATGTTTCTGTTACTAAATAGGTTGATTGAAAAGCATTTAACTAAAAATGGCATAACGAGGGATATTCAAGAATCAAGATTCGTTATAGAACTCGGGATATAAGGTTTCATCTGAAATTATCATCATATACATGGAATCCACCTTGATTGTCAGGCTTTATTTATTATCACAGAATTGTGCTTAAATGTTTTGTCAGTTTGCACTTGATTGTTTAGTAAATATTAAGCTCAAGTGTTTCTTAATCACATAGTGTTGCTGACACGAATGTCTTGTTTTTATTTGAAGATTCATAAAGAAGAAGTAAGAGACCTTCTGGATCCCAGTTCTGCTAACAGATCAGAGATGACAAATGGCAATAATGGTGCAAAAGTAAATATCCCTGGAAAACCTCCAATACAGATACGTGAAACATCGAATGGTGTAATTACACTTGCAGGATCTACAGAGTGTAGTGTGAAGACTCTAAAGGAAATGGCTGATTGTTTGGAGCAAGGATCTCTAAGCAGGGCAACAGGGAGTACAAACATGAACAATCAATCAAGGTTGATAATGCAATGCTTATTATTTTTCTTTTATGTTTTTCATAAAGAGAATTGAATTTTTAACTATATGAACTAGGTATCTTTTCCTAAAGATTTTGCCTTGAGTTGAGATATTTAAGTATTTCAAAACTTGAATGAAATGTAAATTCCTAACCGAGCTAATTGATGTTGAAAATGTATGTGTAAAATACAATAAATCAACGTATAGTATTACATTTGTGAATTTTGCATGATACTGGTACAATTCCAAGCATCTCTCCCTGCTTTAGAAACCCAGTTTGCATAGTATATTTGAGGGAAAAGATTTTTTAGTCCTGTAAGTTTGTTCATTTTTGCATTCAGGACACTCAACTTTCACGGGATTGAATTTCGTCTTGTTAACTTTTAAAATTTTAACTTTTTAGTCCTTTGACCTGCTACAACAGGTAAGTAGCCAGTTTTGAGCTGACGTGGCATTTTATTTTTATATATAGATATATTTTTTGAATTTCATCTTGTTAATTTTTACTGACTATCAATAGCTGGTCAAAGGACTAAAAAGTTGAATTTGGAAAGTTAACAAGACGAAGTTTTAAATCAGGAAAGTGGAGTGCCCTGAAAGCATAAATGCGCAAACTTACAGGACAAAAAAAAAAAATTCCTATATTTGATTATTACGTACTAAAATCTTCCTCCTAAAAATGTACCACTTGTGTTTCCGGTTATAATATTACTTTTTCTGTGACAGTCGTTCTCATGCCATCTTCACCATCACAGTGGAGCAAATGCGTAGGCTTCATCCAGATAATCCTAATGACAGCAATCTAAATGACTGCATGACCGAAGAGTATCTTTGTGCAAAATTGCATTTGGTAGATCTTGCTGGATCAGAGCGAGCAAAGAGAACAGGATCTGATGGTCTACGTTTTAAAGAAGGTAAGCAAAGTATTGTAGCTGATGATTCCCAAACTCTTCATCTCATTCTAAAGTTTTGTAATTTATGCTGTTTTCTCAGGAGTTCACATTAATAAGGGACTTCTTGCACTTGGTAATGTAATCAGTGCACTTGGTGATGATAAGAAGCGCAAAGAAGGTCTTCATGTACCATATCGTGACAGTAAACTTACTCGACTGCTGCAGGTTTGTGTTGATTTCATTGCTTTTAAGTTTGTTATATGATATTAAGAATTAAAAATAATTATGCCTCGGGATTACGTCCTATTCCTCTTTGTTTTCAAGTTATTGTTGTTTTATTAAAGTTTGAAGTCTTTGGATGTTGGCAGGATTCTCTTGGTGGCAACAGCAGAACAGTAATGATAGGTACCGTATATCTTTCTGTTGGTTATTTGTTGGAATGATTTTTTTTCTTCAATTTATAGTTCTTCACTGGCCTCAAACATCTGATTTAGGAGTAACACTCTTGTACACCAGTTATATGATGCAACTCTGCACAGTTAATAATTTTCAGTGAAACCAACAAATACTAACAAGCTAATACATTTTAGTAAAACAACTAATACCATTTAAAATATACACTTGAGTTGCACAGTGCATACAAGTTTTTGTCCTGATTTAGAACATTGCAAGGACAACTATAAGACAACAAATTGCTTTTCCTGATACAACTTTTTTCTTTCCAGCATGCATTAGTCCTGCTGATATAAATGCCGAAGAAACTCTTAATACTCTGAAATACGCCAATCGTGCTCGGAATATCCAGAACAAACCTGTTGTAAGTATTCTCATGATTTCTCTCCCTATTCAATCACAATCTGCATAATATATGGGGATCTTTCTATCTTAAAAGTTTCCAAGTGACGTCATTTTATTACTTAATGACCAGGTTAATAGAGATCCCATTTCAAATGAAATGCTGAAGATGCGTCAGCAGTTGGAATATCTGCAAGCTGAACTTTGTGCCCGTGGTGGTGGGGTTTCATTTGATGAAATACAGGTAACCTCAGTTAATAATTTCTGAAAATCCTAAAAAAGCTAATCCTGAATGAGCTTTAACTAGGATTAAATTAAGCAGGTTCTTAAGGATAGGATTGCTTGGCTGGAAGCAACTAATGAGGATCTGTGTCGAGAGCTTAATGAGTTCCGTAGAGGCAATCAAATTGAGCAATACGAGGACAATGTTAAAGTAAGCAACCTATTTTAACAGTCAACATTGTATAAAGCATGATTGCCACATGGTAAAGGGTAAAAGAAACTACCATTTTGCAGGTTGTTACAAACGGGGCTATGAAAAGTGAAGGACTTAAAAGGGGATTGCAGAGTATGGAGTCTTGTGATTACCAAATGAGTGAAAGCAGTATGTCTTTTCTATATTGCAAATGGCTTCATAAATATTGTTCCCTTTCGAATAGTGGCTTCAAAAACTATATAGTTTTTCCAGAAAAAATGCAATATCGTGTAGATGTGGATTCAATCGTCAGTGTTTGCAGGTGATTCTGGAGATATTGATGAAGATACAGCAAAGGAGTTGGAGCATACATATTTGCAGAATAGTTTGGATAAAGAATTAAATGAGTTAAATCGGCAGTTGGAGAAGAAAGAGGTACTCGTTGAAGTTATCATATCCAAATGTTGTACTTTTCTCGTATGAGTAACACTTGAGTGCACCAGTTGCACCATGCAATTGGTGCACAACTACTACTGTTCAATGAAAACAACTAATACTGTTCAGTGAAAACAGCTAATACTGACCAACTAATACCTTTTAGTAAAACAACTGGTGCACAACTAATACTGTTCAATGAAAATAACTAATATTGTTCAGTGAAAACATCTAATACTGACCAACTAATACCTTTTAGTAAAACAACTAATGCTATTTAAAAATGTACTTGACGTGGACGGTGCAACTGAAGCATATTGCATAGAAGCATTGAAGTGAACCTAAATATTTGACAATTTGCTGCTGCCTGCATTTTCGCTGAGATTAATCAATGTCCCTGCCTAATCATTGTTAATGAGTAAATTATTCAGAAAGCGGCAATTTCTTTTATCTAATATAAGTTAAAATTTTCAGTCAGAGATGAAACTTTTTGGAGGACACGATACCACAGCTCTCAAGCAACACTTCGGGAAGAAATTATTGGAACTTGACGAGGAAAAAAAGACTGTGCAGGTCTCATATTAAATGAGAACAACTTAATTTAAATGATTTTGGAAACTTTGGATTGTTAAATTCTAATCTTCACCTAATTCTATCTATGCAGATTGAGAGAGATCGTTTATTGGCAGAAGTTGAAAACCTTTCTGCTAATACTGATGGACATGCACAAAAAATGCAAGATGTCCATTCACAGAAATTAAAACTTCTTGAATCTCAGGTTTTCCATGTCCCTTTTTCACGAATAACATATCCCAAATTACGTTTTTTTTTTTTTTTTTTTTTTTCTGGTTTAAATAAATTTTTAATCTTTCAACATCAGATACAAGATCTTAAGAAGAAACAAGAGAATCAGGTCCAGCTTTTAAAGCAGAAACAGAAGAGTGACGATGCAGCAAAAAAATTACAAGATGAAATACAATGCATCAAAGCACAAAAGGTCGCATCTGCCTTTTCCTTGTTCACATATTTTCGAACCTATATTTGCAATTAAGTTTCTAATAGTTCTTGGTCTTGCAGGTTCAATTGCAACACAAGATCAAACAAGAGGCTGAACAATTTCGACAATGGAAGGCATCTCGAGAGAAGGAACTACTGCAGGTAATTTTGTTGCTAATAAACTCTACGGAAATTGTAAATGCAGAACTTTGTACTTTTAAGATTGAACTAATTGTTAAGTATTTTTGTTTGATATTGAGATGTGAGCTTTTTTATTTTATTTTATGTTACTTTGACTTTCCGTATACAGTTGAGGAAGGAGGGAAGAAGAAACGAGTACGAAAGACACAAACTGCAAGCATTGAACCAACGTCAGAAAATGGTGAGAATCTAGTTCAAATTTAAAAACTGAAAATAATACATGCTAAATATGATGAGATAAGCATGTGTCTCAGATCAAACACATTCTTCGTAGAATGATTGCATACGACGGAGAAACTCTCTTTAGAAAAGTTGATTTTTTTTTTGCTCATCCGGTGTTTGAGAAACTAATATACTGTTTACAAAAATAATATCAAGAATAAATGGATGAAGTACCTATAAAATGCCATTTTATTGCCGATGTTTTGTGATTTATAATTTTTAAGTTCATAATTTACAGCTATAAAAACTGTCAATTTCTAAAGCTCGCTCTTTTTTGTTATCAAGATAATCTTTATATGAAACATTGCTACAACTGCCTTGAAGTCAAAGACAAGACGTGTGTTTTTGGATTTCGGAGATCATCAATATTTATTATTATTATCGTTGTTGCTGTTGTGTTGTGGGGTTATTATTATTTATTGTTCAAACAAGAAATATACTTTACCTTTCAATTATTGATACATTCTGCTTAGTTCAATGTATATTTGACCTCACTTATCAAAGATGAATCAATAACAATATACCTTTGCATTATATTTGTCAAAGAACTAAGATAGCTTTCTTTAATTAATGGTTTCTATTACTGATGAAATGCCCCTGACCCAATTTTTATTCAGGTTCTTCAGAGAAAGACTGAAGAAGCTGCAATGGCTACCAAGAGATTGAAAGAATTGCTAGAAGCGCGTAAATCTTCTGCACGTGAAAACTCTGGTAGGCATTTTTGCCAGTAATACTATTTTATTATCATCTCATTTCTGCATCTCCCTTTCTCCTTTTCAAGTTTTCGATGTATTAAAATGTTTTAAAATTAACAAGGTTCATAAATATTGATTGGGCACTCAATTGTGCATAAAACAAACAATAGTCTCAGGAGAAGTTTTATGAAATTATCCATTTATATGTGATAATAATAGATTCTCAAAAAAATAAAAATGATACTAATAGTATGTCTCTTTCCAGTGACCACCAACGGAAATGGAACTAATGGACAGGGCAACGAAAAGTCCTTCCAACGTTGGCTTGAGCATGAACTTGAAGTTATGGTCAATGTTCATGAAGTTCGTTACGAGTATGAGAAGCAAAGTGAAGTGTACGTAGTATTTTAGTTTATATTTCTTATTTTCTTATCTCATTTGTGTGTGCCGTCGTTTCAATGTTGATCCCTTTTTTCTTTTCTTTCTAAACCCTTGTTGACTCATCTCCAGACGAGCTGCATTGGCAGAAGAATTGGCTGTTTTGAGACAAGTTGATGAATTTGCTTCAAAGGGTGTGAGCCCTCCTAGAGGGAAAAATGGATATTCTAGGTAAGCTTTTAGCTATTGATCGTTTAAATGTGAATATCATAATATAACATGATACAAGTCTTCTATTCTAAAAGGTAGATATATTAAATTTTATTTTGAACATCCAGATGTATGTGCATAATCAATCTGTTTGGTCTGTTTTAGGGCATGTTCAATGTCACCAAATGCAAGAATGGCGAGAATAGCTTCTCTTGAAAGCATGCTGAGTATTTCATCAAATTCATTAGTTGCAATGGCTTCACAGCTTTCAGAAGCAGAAGAAAGAGAGCGTGGTGTCATTAGTCGGGGACGCTGGAACCAGCTACGTTCTATGGGAGAGGCTAAAAACCTTCTCCAGCTTATGTTCAATCATCTTGGCGATTCAAGGTACTCTAAATATCACCTTCTCCAGCAGAAATCTCTTATTTCTTTGTTTTCTTTGTTTGATCTCTTTGGAGATTTAAAGAAACGACTGTCTCACACATGCTTTTCACATAATAAATAAACTAAGAGGTTTTTTTTAGTCCTATAAGTTTTTAAATTTTTAGTTTCACGACAGTCCATTTTTCCAAATTAAATTTCACCCTTTTAACTTTCAAAATTCAACTTTATAGTCCTTTTTAGTCGTCTTTCGACTGGCTACAGTGAACAACCGGTTTTGCGCTGATGGGCATTTTTTTATCAAGTTTAAATTTCATCTTGTTTACTCTCGAGATTGGTTACTAACCTGCTGTAGACGGTCAAATGACAAAAAAAATAAAAATTTGAAAGTTAACAGGACAAAATTCAATTCGGAAAGGTGACGTGTCCTAAAATAAAGTCAGAATATTAAACCTTAAAACCAGCTGCCAAGTTGAGAATTTGATAGTAACCAGAATCTCAAGTTTCTGCCATTTGAAAAAAAATTATGATTTGCATTACGCAAAATAGCTTCATGACTTGGTGTCATCAATAGGTGTCAACTGTGGGAAAAAGATATCGATATCAAAGAGATGAAAGAGCAAATGAAGGAACTTGTGGGTTTATTAAGACAAAGCGAAGTCAGAAGGAAGGAAATTGAGAAAGAACTAAAATTAAGAGACCACGCTGCTGCTAATGCATTGGCTACACCACCATCAGTATGATTATGTCTCATTTTAAATTTCTACCATCTTCTTTCTTCTGTACGTTTCTTTAAGCCTCTACTCATGTTTTAACTCAGGCTAATTCTCTCAAGCACATTGCTGATGATATGAGTGGTCCATTGTCTCCAATTCCGGTGCCAGCTCAGAAACAACTCAAATACACAGCGGGAATTGCTAATGGCTCACATAGAGAGACTGTTGCATTCATGGATCAAACACGAAAGGTTCGTTTAATCTTATCAGTGGATACAGAATTCGATGAAAGGGGTGGGCTAGAAAATATAATATTTTTAATAAATAAAAAAACTACATAATTTATACTTAAATAGTAAATTCTAAAAATAAATTTGATGGGGAAAAATTGGGCACCAGAGTCATATAACACTGTAAGAGTAAAATTAGGTAAATCCCAAAAGAACTTGTAGAAGAGTTGCATTGGGCTTGAGCCCGGGTGGTCCCATGTATATATGCCCATCTTAAAACACTTGTATGAACCTGGTTCACATATTTGAGATCCGTGAACTCCATTAATGATCCTATATACAAGTTGTTGTCAGACTCATTCTGTAAATTGGCTCAAAATGGGATGGAGTTCACGTGAACCAAGTTCACAGAAGTGTTACTCTGCTAACATAATGTTCTATTTAGCTTACAACAATTGTTGTGGAAAGTGCAGATGGTGCCTATGGGTCAGTTATCAATGAAGAAATTAGCACTCGTTGGACATGGTGGGAAGCTATGGAGATGGAAGAGGAGTCATCATCAATGGCTAGTACAATTCAAATGGAAGTGGCAAAAACCTTGGAAACTATCGGAATGGATTAGACA
This sequence comes from Stenogyne calaminthoides, assembly GCA_037126765.1. NCBI lineage: Eukaryota > Viridiplantae > Streptophyta > Magnoliopsida > Lamiales > Lamiaceae > Stenogyne > Stenogyne calaminthoides. Next base: position 29,132,548 of record JBBCBC010000029.1, on the reverse strand, counting down.
CAGTGATGAAACGATCATGAGGTCTAGGCCTCGTCCACAAGCTCTTCCTGACGTTATGTATAGAAATGGTCACTAGGTTATACAATCTCAATCTTGTATATCCATTAGTCACTCCTGCTCCCAACACGTAGCACAGGGAAGTGCATTGAATAAGTGCAGGTAACTTCCATTTATTGCGTATCTTGCTCTGATTAATATAGAGTTTGATCATGATATGCAATACACATGTGATAGGAAAAATCTCCTTTTTCAACCATAGCTTTGTTGGATCAATCAGTCTGATGATGTAATTACTGATTAATAGCTTCAGTAATTTAATAGATTCATTGTTGATCCAAGAGTTGATTGGATCAAGATTAGTTTATTGGAGCTTGATCATTTTTTTATTCTCATTAACCACCACAGTTACACATGCTCATTCCCATTGCCATTCTTGCTCAAATTTTTTGAACCAAACTCCCCCTAATTTATTATTACTAGAGATTTTCTTTTTCGTTCACGAGTGTCAAAATGAATTCATGCTCATAAGTTCTATATCATTACATGTTGGAATAGTTTCTCGATCTTGTTTTTCTAATGTTTCTTTAATAAAGTGCAGGTTGAAGTATAAGTTGCAGTTGGAGAAGTTTGGCTATAGTTGTATTATTAGAGATAAATTTGAAGGTGAAATGGTTGGTCAACCGTCGAGTTTTGTAGTTGTGGTACTAATCAGTTGCATGTTGTGGGATGATTTTACTTAGGAGGACTGCGTTCGTTGTATTGGTGGGATTCTGGTGGATCGGAGATTGCTTATATTATATAGGTCTTCGGTTTTGTATATACTTGTCCAAAATCATCATTTGCAGAGGAACACATTGTCAATCTACACTAGTGTTTGTGAAGAAGTGTTTACTTTTTTCTGTCTTTCCCTAGGGTTTGTACTTTTTAAAAATGTGTTGGCTAATTGGCCTTCTTTTGTATATTGTGTGTAAGCACAACGTTGGTTTTGTTTAAGAAGCATACAGTGCAGTGATAATAGTCTTGGAAATAAATTTCTATTGGCTTGTACTTATTTGTTGTGCATCTGTTGTGGTGTGCTCAGAATTAATTGTTGCTGTACACCCTTCGAAAATGTCTCCTCTCTTTAACATATGTGTTAGCAAAAGTATAATTATTGTCCCCAGGCAACGCAGATAAATATACATATGCTAGTACTTATAATATATAAAGGTTGTTTCAAGAGTTGCAGTGTCTGTTTTTTTAAGCTTATTTTAAATGTTTTAAGCTCTAACATCTTACGTATTGTTTCAAGAGTTTATAAGATATATTGATATAGAGGCACACCTGCATGAGACGGTCTCATGGTGAGACGGGACATAATTTGGGTATTGATGTTTTAACACTTTGAGAGGGATGGGTGTGATTTGTGCTAAAGTTGTACTCCGTCTCAGACATGAGGCCGTCTCATATGAGTTTTTGTCATTATTTAATATAGAAGAAAGAATTAAACTCTGTTATGATGTGTATGCCGTTAAACATGGAATTTTTTTTCATCCGAGACGGTTTTATACATAAAATGGGTTACAAACTAGCACAAATCAAACCTCTCATCTAAAGTGTTAAATGTCATGCTGAAATTATGTTTCCGGAGTTGCTAAAAAAGGAAATTCTTGAATTAAATATCATACTAGGAAAATCTTTTGGCTCATTGTTTCATCTCACCTTGTAAGAATCGTCCCTTCTAAATCAGAACTTTAGTCAGAATTATCATCATACTTCATCAACATGAAATATGAACTATGACAAAATTAAACAACTAATCATATATCCAACTTCATCAAACAGTGGCCAAAACTGAAAACAGCAAATAGTCGTGCACTCTGTATTATTTTCTCAGTTGATACAAAGTTGGACCATACATTCAAACATTTCATACAAAATGGTATGGCTATAGACATACATCAAGAATGTGCAAGCAGCATTTGCAAAAAACAGAGAAAGAGTTCAAAAGGCATAATTAAAACTCACGTTTTACAACACCAGAAGGCAAAGTGTTCATCTTTGCGTTGATTGCTAACGAGCCCCCCACACTGCAAGCAGACGAAGCTGCTTCCATCGGAGTACTGCATCAAGAACCACCTGATTCCTCCCCGTTTCTGCAAGGATCGAATTTCCTTGAGGATCGGGCTCCATTGGTTGCTCGTTCATCATCTTATGCTGAGGTGGCAAAGGGATGGCCACTGCAATTGCACATTCAGCAAAGAGTGAGGCTAACTTGTCAGCAGCAGCAGTAGCTTGAATTTTATTCATGTAGATCTCTCGGGCACGATTGAGAGTTTGAGATACAGCTTCGTCTCCCCCTTGAATTTTCATTGCCATAACCACCTTTAGAAAAGAAGTTGAGTTAGTTCCAGGACAGCAATTAGGGCTGAAATTCTAACCAAGATATTCGATACTCAATTCGAGATCGTTTGGTAAAAGCTAGTTTGAGCTCAGTTCAACATAGATAGCAAATAGGCTTTGATCAAACATTTAAGTAAGTAAAAAAAGAAAAAACAAGTGTAAAAAGCTCAACTCGATTCGATTAAAGCTCGTTCAAGCTTGACTTTTTAATTATTAAATAAGCTCAAACATTAATTTCAAAGCTCGATAACGTTTAAAACAAGCTTGAGCTATAGCATGTTTGGCTCGGTTCGACTCATTTACTGCCCCTAACAACAATGCTCTTCAAATGGCAAATGGTTAAATACAAATTTTCTCATCTATCCAAAGTTCAAACCGGCTTCAAGATACAAGCAAAATGCAAGAATATAATACAGAAAAGAATTAGTGAAAAAAGTTGGACAAAATACTATGTAGATAGAGAAAGTACAAGAAATTCATCTTACACATCAACTTGTCCTTCCTATTCATGTTACGTTAATCAAAGAAGAAAAATAATATAATATGAAGTTTAATTCTCTTAAGCCATAGTGAAGTTGGTAAGGCACGTGGTAGAAGGAAATTATCAATGCAGTATGGAGAAGTATTCAAAATGATGATGGAATTTATCTGGCAAGTAGAGAAAATCAGTAGACTAGCATGTTCTTACATGAAATTAGGACCCAATAGGGGGTTAGAGTTGACTTATCATTCAACAGCTCTTCAGAAAATATTATGTAGAAGATGGATAACGTCCTGATGCACTAAAAGAAGTGAACATGAAGAGTAAATGAAAGTATTTGTGTGTTGTGACTTTTGGCACAAAACAGGAACCTTCATACCTATGGACATATCAATTTAAGATACATACATGAATACAAATTTCCAAATCCTCAAGGTTTATCATGGTCAACATATTTAGCATTTCAAGGTTAAAAAGAAGAAATGCATGGAAAAACTTGTCTCTCTCATGCCACATATGAGGCAAAATTTAGGGAAATGCAACTGTAACAAGCCCTGGAGAAGTTCAATATCATGTATATATTTGATAGAAGTGGTGCAAATAATATATTATTTGTATCCTGTTATTCGTATATGATAATTGATAACAAAATCCCAGAGAAGGCCTCTCAAGTGGCAAACCAAAATTTTATTACTCAATCTATCAAGAATTGTACCATAAAAAAGAAGAAACACTCGAGGCAATCATCAATTAAATATGCACCTCCAGACGAAGTGGAATAGCTCAAGCGGTTAGAGCACCACTACTTATGCCGAGAGGTCATGGGTTCGAGTCACCATTTGCCCGATCAAAAAATAAAATAAAATTATGCACCTCCAATTAACTCTGCCACGTATCCTCAAATTCCTGGCATATAACTCCTGATCTCATACTTATTATTCCATTCAGATATTTTGGTCTTAAGTTCTATATTTTTTAGTGTACAATTTATATTTAAAGTATTTTCCTTATACTACTAAAGTAGCGGTATGCCAAATACGTTATTACTCATTTAATAATATGCTTTCCTTACTCAAAGTCATAAATTGACCCCCTATTTTATTTAGAAAGTGATTAATTACAAGATGGAAAAACTTATACATGGAAAGATATAAATAGTCTCGCACTTCTATAATATCACCCTATGCATGATCATCAGCATGCCGTTGGAAACCTGGTCCTGTATTTTTTGTTAACTTCACTGGAAATAAAGAATCTTAGTTATTAGTAATAAAATCACGTAACAGATTACTTTCCCAGTCTAGCAAAGAAAAAATACCAACTTCTTCTCTTTTTCTTTTTTGGGAAATGGGTTGGAGAGTGGAGGCACTAAATTGCAACTAGGCTTGCCACATGCATAATGATGCTGCTTGCTTCTTAAAACATTCAATAACCGCCAGTTTCATTTAATTGCCTCATTTTGTGTCCATCTACATGTTTTTACCAGTCAAGCTGACCTCACATCAAATCCAGTATCACCAAGAACCCACAACTCCAAAGACAAAGTGCAGCATTAAACAACTCTAAAATTATGTGAAATGCTAATTTTTGCTAAGAAACGTAGGATTTTAGTTAAAATAGTAGCAGCATCTTTATTCATACCACTGGGAAGAGAACCCCCAATACACACACTCATACAGAGAACGTAAAGGGGGAGATGACATGTGCCATGTATATAACCTCAGATGGTCAAATTTAAGACTTCGTAAGTGTGGCACTTGACAAACATGAAAGATGTTCCAATTCCTTAAAAGCACACTAAAGCCTAAATAATGGTTTCTTTAAATAGTACGGTAATCAAAACAAGGACTCCCCTATTCAATAATCTATATATAGACCATTACACATCAATGATTTACACTCCAACTGTACAAAACAAGGGAACTAATTATAAACCATTCTTGAGCTCATGTCATTACGAAGTAATGCAGAAGGAAACCAAAACGGAAACATAGATCCAACCTCTTTTTAATTGATTATTCAACATGTATTCTATAAATAAACTTATCAAAAGCAACAATACCTTGTTGCATCAACATTCTCGAAAAATAACCAATAAATTGTTTTTCACAATTAGTCAGAAATTCACAATTCACAGACGCAAATTGGACAAAAACTTTACATAACGAAATGGGAAATTTGTTAAAGAAAAAAACTCCAATTTATGTAAACGAGAGAGCAAAAGACTAATAATGTAACTGATCACTAAAAATGCCAGAAGAAAACAAGTTGCATTCAAAATTAACAAAAGGTAACAAAAGATTGATGCAAAAGAAAGTAAAATTAGGATAAAGATATTACCGGTTGTAGGGCCTGAGAAGGCTTCCCTTGATCAATGAGCTGGCGAGCCATGGTGAGTAAATTTCTGACATCGTTAGGTTCAGAATCCGGCGGCGGAGCAGACGGCGGAGCTGTGGCCTCCGCCTCCATCATATCGGCGTCTCCACCATTCATGTCATTAGAGTTTGCTTTCCTCTTTTGGTTGAAAGTGGAATTGAACCAGACAGATGTTTCCAGTAAATTCAGTAGCAGTTCGTTTGATTCTCTTCAATTTAATGCTTTCTATAAATTGGGCCTCACATTGGGCCTCACATTGGGCCTTTCTAAACTTGGTCTAGGCTGGTGATAGTTGAACTATTTTTGGGCGGCTCAGGTTACTCACACCTCCATATTTAGTAAATACACTTTTTTGTCATTTAAAAAAAAAAAAAAAATATAAAATGTCAAAACTATCCTTTCCATCGATTTACATATAAACTATTAATTCTACTGTTCAAAAATATTTTTCAAAATTTTATAGTAAGTTCGAAAAATATTTCCGAATTCATGTACATAATTCGGAATTTTTTTTCAAAATTTTAAATGTGAAAAAATAATAATTCTGGTTGGAAATGTTTTTCGACATTTTTCATCTTATTCGAGAAATATTTTTGAATTATTGTACTAACTTCGAAAAGTTTTTCCGTCAGTTTACATGTGAAATATTGATCCCATTGTTCGGAAATATTTTTTGAATATTTATAGTAAGTTCGAGAAAATTTTCCGAATTCATGTATATAATTCGGATTTTTTTTTTCAAAATTTTACATGTGAAAAAATAAAGGGGAGTGTACAAGAAAATATAAATTAAGGTAATTTGGAAAAATTAGAGGAAATGTATTCATCACACAAATGGTGTATTAATCCAGATGGTGTATTTACTATAAAGGTAGGTGTGAGTAACCTAAGCCTTTTTGGGCTCATGCTAATTGTTGCCGAGTTGTGAGTGGTTATGATTTGGGAAATACTTATGTTTACAATTTGGGGAAATAAATTTAAATGCCTCTTTATTGAGTGGATTTTACATTTCTTAAATTCTCCTCTCAAAAAATGTTTTCTAAGCTTACTTCCCAAATTATTTGTTACCTTTTTTTTTTATATAGACTTTTTTTTTCTCTCTGTCCAACAAAAGTTGAATTTAATTACCAACACTTTCACTTTCTCTTAAATTCCATCAATTCGAACATGTCTTGGTGCAATCCAAACCAAGTATTTTAGTTTAGTAATTGTTATGTGTTTCAGTAACATTACAAAATCGTAAAATTGGTTAGCAATTGCTAAGGACCATTTTTTTGTTCTTTTTAACATGCAATTTTAAACTTTATTCTCGATATTGTTGAGTCACACTTGCGTGAGACGTTCTTATTGTGAGATGGAATATAATTTGGGCATTGACGCTTTAACACTTTGAGAAGAGTATGTATTAATTTGTGTCAGGTTGTACCCCGTCTCATATATAAGACCGTCTCACACGATTTTTTGTCTTATGGTTAAGATATATGATGTATTAATTATTTTTTGAGATCAAGCAATTCTAACTTTTAGATTTTCTCCAATTACTTACTTGGGATCTTCTAACGGCTTCGTCATTCCTGACGTCAAGAAACCCTTTAATTACCGTTGGATCGTTGATCCAACGTATAATTTTAATTTTAAATGATCGCACTTTGCACTAGTGCATTTTTGTTGTGCATACTGCAATCGCACTACATCGCCCTACTAATAAATTAAATTAATATTTATAAAATGATGAAATTATCCCTACATTAAAAAAAATAACACATATATATTTTTATTAATATTTCATTTCTATATTATAATATTTTTAAATATAATTAAAATTACTGATATTCCTCTTCAAACATTCTTATTGATCGAGCCCTAATTATTTGGGAGAAACCTAATACAAACTCTGTCCACTTCGATCAAACTAGAACATGGATGACAAAAGATTTCACCATAACTGATCTCTGACAAATCACCATGACAACATAATTGACTGCATTCTAACGATATACTGAATTGTAATCCCTAATCTCTCATCTCCAAAACCTATTTTTAAAAAATTATTAACAAACCTCAATTTTTTACAACTTTTACTTATGATTTCAGAAACATTTGATGATTGGTAACGGAAAGATTAGAATCGTACATCACGAATTAGAAACAAGTAGAGAGAGAAAGGAGGAACATTAAACTTTCCATTTGTTAAAATATACAAATATGTTCATATCTATGTTCATGTTGTTTGTTTGAAAAGAGGAAATAGTTAGGGTTCTTGGTTTGGGGAAGAAGATAAAAGAGAAAATGGTGTTCACCAGATTTGGTTGAGAAAGAAACCAACGTTTTGTTTAATTATTATAATTTATCGATTAATAAATTATCTTAAATTATGAGAGAAGGTTAAGTTTGTAAATTTGTAAAATTTATAATTTTTTAGAAAAAATAATATAAGGATATTTTACTAATTTTATATTTTTTCTGAAAAAATTAATTATTATATTTTATGGCGAAACTAGATCATTAATGGCGAAGCTACATGACGTGTCAATTTTCTATTGGATTCCTACCGTCAGGAAGGGCAAAAGCCCAACTTGGTTATCAAAGCACCTAATAGACCAAAAATTCAACTTAAAATGATCAGTGTTGATCAAATTACGCGCACAATTCTCATGGATTATGATCAACAACAGAATTTTAGAAGCCATATAATCAACAGTAATTACATTACCTATCTTAATTTGCTCGGTTAAAATAAAATAAATTTATTTGCGGTATATTATTATTCCCACATTCCTTGGCTCATATATAATATATAATCCTCTTATTCTTTAATGCTAAAATGCTTGGGTAACCACCATCCATCGTGGCCACATTAAACAAGTATCAACTTGACTTTGTAAACGACAATTAAAGCCAAATTGAAATATTTGCACATCTCAACCACTAGCAATTCCAAATATATATTTTTAAAAAATATCTCTTCCTAGATAAAAAAAACACATTCATTTCGTCGAATGAGGTACATATAATATTATTGAGAATGATGAAATGCGTGCTTATATTCACAAAGTTCCAGATGCTTCCTATTTGATTTAAGTTTAGCTCCACTTTACTTGAAAAACATTCCAAAACAAAATTTATTAAACCCTTTTAATCGTTCACACCACTTTTGGCTGGTCCCTTTACACATCAAATTAATAATAATGCTAGCTGAACTGCATCAGCACTCAGCGCTGACCCCATACACAAAATCAGAAAAGTGGTTTCTCTGGTTTTCTTCCTTATTTTATACGCAATAATATTTACCGGAAAAATTAATAAATCGTGAATTTTGGTAATAACTAATTTAAAAATAGTACTAGATGATCAATTGGATTATTTACATTATATATTAATCTGATGATATCATATTAATATATGTTGGTACCGTCAAAAAGTCCATTGCTAGTTTAATTCATGTATATTATGATGAGTTTTTCCACAAGAATGATTCACATGAAAAATGCTATTGGAGTTGAGGCTCTAAACTGAAGTGCTTGGTCATGATGATCTTTTTCAATAAAATTCAGACTTTGGGTGATTGCTTTCATTTTGAGTGCACTCATTAATTATTGTCTACACAAATTACACTTAATTTATTTTGCAAACTAAATTCTCTACCAATCAAAGCTCGACAGAAAATTGTACAGAGAGAAACACATATGTTTGAGTTGATAGAGCATCTCAACAATTGATCATAAGTTACGAGGTTAATTAATTAAATTCGACTACGGTAGGTCTTTCATAATTTTGGATGGACACTATAACATTTTTAGAGAGATAAATGTTAATTTGTGTTAACTTGTAAATCGTTTTATTATGAAAAAAATCTCGCATTAATTTTTGTCATTCTTCCTCTAAATAGGAGTAATGCTTTCTGGTCAATTCATTACCGGCACAAAATGAAAAAGACAAATTTATATATACACCAGCTGTAACGTGTTATTGGTGTATTTTCTTAACAACATTTTTGGTTATTTTTATTAAATATTGTCAATTATTTTCACTGAATAGTATTAATTATTTTTAGTGAATAATATTAATTGTGGATTAAACTGAAGGGTCAAACAAATTTTATTACTTAAAAAAAAAAATTTGTAAAGGAATCTAACAACAAAGTGCATTCTCTCAAATTTGAGACTATAAAAGCAACGATAATTAAGTTGCCTCAAAATGCAAAAAAAAAAAAAAAATTCAAAAACCATAATCAACATAATCATAATCTTCACCACGATCCTACTCCCTAAACCTCAGCCACTCAAACTCGCCTCCGCCGCCGTATCATTCCCGTTCCCTCAACCACCGGCGCCCCCACAGGAACCCGCCCTAATCTTCGCCGACGAAAGGCTCGCCCAAGTTTTCCCGATCATCCAAACCTTCAAAACCCTCATAACCGCCGACCCATTCAACGTGACCGCCACATGGGTGGGACCCAACATCTGCAACTACACCGGCTTCTACTGCGACGCCCCGCCGGACAACCAGTCCGCCACCGCCATCGCCTCCGTCGACTTCAACGGCTTCCGCCTCGCCGCCGCCACACTCGCCGGCTTCCTGGACCGCCTCCCGGACCTCGCCCTCTTCCACGCCAACTCCAACAACTTCGCCGGCACAATCCCGCCGGCCACCGCCGACCTCCCCTACCTCTACGAGCTCGACGTCAGCAACAACCAATTCTCCGGCACCTTTCCGGCCGCCGTAGTCTCCATGCAAGCCCTAATCTTCCTAGACTTACGCTTCAACTCCTTAAACGGCGCCGTTCCGCCTCAGCTTTTCGACAAAGCGTCCCTCGACGTCGTTTTCCTCAACAACAACAATTTCTTCACAAAATTACCGGAAAAAATAGGTACCAATAATCATACTCTTATTCAAATTAATATTTTGATTCTTCACTTCATTTTGCAATTTAAATGGTGGTATATATTTTGCATTTTTCAATGCTAGTCCTGTAGTCCAGACAGTATTTTGTAGAATTTTAAAATAATTAATTAATGAGGGGGTGTTTTCAAAAACATATAAGTAATTATAATCATCTATAATTGTATTCAAAAGCAATTTGGAATGTTTTATTTCTCTTTTAATATTTTAAATAAACTCTCATAAACTATAAGTTATAAGCTTTAAAGAGGATGTGTTAGTAGCTTATTAGTCTTTTTTTTTTAACTTTTAACCTTTTTTTAAACACTATCAACTTTTTTTTGAATTTTCTTACAAACACTATCAACTTCTACTATTAATCATTTTTTTCCTATAATCACTAATTTTAATCAACTTCTTTAAGATCATAAGTTTTTGCCAACACCCCCAATAAAAGGTTAATGATTTTCTTAAGGCTCAATTGCACTAACCTCTACAAACTATATGGGATTTTAATCTAAACCATCGACTATACTTTTTCGCACATATCTAGCAAATTTTGGTACATTTAACAACTATATTAATTTTTCGGACAAAATTTTTTTCGTGTCAGGGGCATTTGTGCCCCAACAAATTCAATTATAATTTGAAATTTTTATTGCTCAATTTTCAATATATATAATTGTTTATTATGACATAAATGTCTTTTGGCCGGAAAAAATCAATTGGAAAAATAGTATAGTGATTTTTATGTGTTAAAATTTAATATTTTATATACAACTATAATAAAAATATTGTGCATTAATTTAAATGCAAAACTAATAGTTTGCATTTTGTCTCATATGATTTTTTTTTTTTTTTTAATGTGTATTATCTATTGATACATAAGTATATTTTGATAGGGGTAAGTATTCACTACCTCACTTTAGCCAACAATAAATTCTTCGGGCCCATCCCACGTGGCATTTCCCGTGCCTTTTCAAATTTAACCGAGATTGTTTTACTAAACAACCTTTTAACCGGGTGTTTGCCTTACGAGATTGGATTCCTGAAAAATGCCGTCGTTTTGGACTTGGGGGGTAACCGTTTAACCGGGCCGTTGCCATACTCGTTGGGGTGTTTGGATAGGGTGGAAATTTTGAACCTTGCCGATAATTTGCTGTACGGGGGTGTGCTTGAGGCGGTGTGTTTGCTTGGAAGGATAGCGAACCTGTCGCTTTCAGGTAATTATTTCACGCGTGTGGGGCGCGCGTGCCGGGGGTTGATAAGGAGTGGGGTTTTGGATGTGAGAAGGAATTGTATTCCGGGTTTACCGTTTCAAAGACCCGTTTCTGAATGCGCTGCGTTTTTTGCGTACCCGAGATATTGTCCGTACTGGCCGAGTTATGGGCATATTTTGTGTCGGGTTCCGCGGTTCGGGTTGGATAATCCGCTTGCTCCTTCGCCTTTTTGATTGTGCAATGGGAATGTTTGGGTTAGATGATCAATTTTCTTTTTTTAAAAATAATCAAATCTGATATATTATTGTTGGGTTTTAATCGATTTTAAGATATATTTTTTTCTCCAAATTTTCAGCATCTTTTTTTCGACAATATTTAAAAATATCCCGAATCATTATTTTTGACAAAATTCGTCTGATGTGGTCATTTGAGTTCACCTGCCTTGCTGACGTGTAAATATTAAAATAAAAAAATAAAATATATCACCGTCTAAAATTAAAAAATATAGACCAGAGATATTTTTATATCCCACATTTTTCTCATTTAGGTGGTGATATTTTTATTTTTTTTATATTTTAATATGTACACCTCAGCAAGACATGTGACATCCAATAACCACATTAGACGAATTTTGTCGAAAGTAATGATTCAGGATATTTTTAAATATTAAGTAAAAGTATGTGATAAATTTAAAAAGGAAAAAAAATATTTGTTAAAATTACTGAAAACTCAAAACTATGTGCCAAATTTGATTATTTGACCTTTTCTTTTTCTTTTTCTTTTTTGGAGTAGTGTTTTGAATTGGAAATACTGTTGTAAATATGCATCTGAATTAATGTAATTAATTGCTCATAATGTTAATTTCCTTTTTTCGATTCAGGTTTGATCTTATTAATTTACATTTCCCGGGAGATCCCCTTTTATAAAATTATTAAAACAAAAATTTAAGTGAAGTTATAATGAATTTTAATTCTTCGAATATCATTATTATTATGAATTACTATTATGTTTATACATTATTTTTGTTTGAAATGTTTTTTAAATAGTAGTAGAGTTCACCATGAGCCTTTTTGAGAGGAATCTACTCAAATTATTTATTAGGTTGATAATGTCTTTTTCAACATAACAATGTATTATTTTCATTTTCTACCAACTTTTCCAATGATGTAAGAAAAATATTAGTATCATTGAAGATGTCAAATGATCACATCTTTAATAAACGTCATTCAGAAAATAATATAACGTGGCATCAGTAATTAGCGCTCCAATCACGAGTCTCACCACCCACCACTCAATTTATACGCGATGTTTTAATTAACTAAAGGCGAACTATAGGGTGAATAAGTTTTAGAGTGAAATTGGTTAAGGAGTGTGATATGCATTATATAGAGTGTGACTTTTTACTATAAAAGGTTACTCATAAAATGAAGAGTGTGAATTTATGTTATAACAGAGAGTATCGTAATGATAACTGAAGGACGTGACTTTAGTAAATATTACTAAAGGGTAACTTATAAAACTAAAGAGTACGCCTGTATAAAAAAAAAATCAATTTCACGGTGAAAAAGTTTCACACATACCAACTCATTAATTAAATAGCTTTAAGGTTCATGCAATTGGTTTCGTTAGTGCATGCTAGTTGATATTATGAGGCAAGTATAGCAAGTTGAAATATAATTTATATAAAAAATAAAATGAAATTCAAGAATTATGGATGTTCCATTAACAAGGTTAAATAATTGCAAACTTTATGGTGCCTTTTCAAGTGGTCCGACGGCTATTCCCATCCAAATAATGGGAAGAAAAGTCTGGAAAGTTTACAAATTCTTTTAGCAATTTTTTAAAAAATATAAATTCCGATTTAATTCATTAATGTTTTTAGGGAAGATATTTCGTTTAATTAATTAACTAATTAAAAGCATAAAAGCATGAAAATGGTTTAATATAGTAAGTTTAAATAGCCAAACGCATAGCAGCTGAGAAGAACAAGAAGTGGGACCTAACTCATGTTGTCACACTGAAATGCATACATCAATTAAATATTGAAGCTTTTGAGTGGCATTAGAAGTCTTTTTTATCATTTTAGGCAAAGAAAGAAGATAGTATAAGGATATATAATGTATATCTGTAAATATAGATCAAATTTTGGATGTTCCATTTGTCAATAATAACAATAATATTAGTAATAAACTTAAAATAATTAAAACATGGTTTGAACCCCCTAAATTTGATCCATAATTCATCTAAAAAATGAATAGCGATACTGGGCCTGGGCTTGATATTGGGCCTTGTGGAATACACAAACAATTGAAAAGTTATCTGTCACCTCCTGCAACCAAACAGAAACAGGCTCGAAGCATAGTATACTTGAAATGTAGAAAAAAAAAGTGCAACTGGATACTTCACTAGACTTAATACGACTGTACTTACGAGTAGAGGTGGCAAATCAGGCCTCACAGCCCGGCCCGGCCCAGCCCATCGGGCCAAGTCGTGTTCATGGGCTGGGTCGGGGCGGCCCATCTTTAAATCGGGCCTACATAAATGATGCCAGCCCGGTATGAGCTCACAGGCCCATGGGCCAGCCCGGCCCATGATTTTTTTATTTTTTTTATTACTTTATTGTTATTTCTATCAATGTTTTTGAAACCGGGCCGGAAAAAATAGATTTTCCTTCTTTTTTTTTTATTAAATTGCTAATTTATATTAAATATTTAAAATTTTAAATATATATTCCTCTCACATTTTTCTCCAACACTTTTGATGTGGGATAAATGTATGTGGTGGGACAAAATTTATAATAATTCCTCTCACATTTTTCTCCAACAATTTCGATGTGGGATAAATGTATGAGGTGGGAAAAAAATTATAATACTTTCTCTCACATTTTTCTCCAACACTTTCAATGTGGGATAAATGTAATACTTCCTCTCACATTTTTCTCCAACACTTTCGATGTGGGATAAATGTATGAGGTGAGATAAAATTTATAATACTTTCTCTCACATTTTTCTCCTACACTTTCGATGTGGGATAAATGTATGAGGTGAGACAAATATATGAATCAAGGTCCACCTTCACCCCTTTTATAATACTTACTCTCACATTTTCCTCCAACACTTTCGATGTGGGACAAATATATGAGGTTCACTTCTCCCATTTTATATTATTTTCTTTCACATTTTTTTCTCTAACAATTTCGATGTGGGATAAATATATGAGGTACACTTCTTCCCCTTTTATATTATTTATGTCACATTTTTCTCTTACACTTTCGATGTGTTTTCTTAAATATGATATGAAAAGTTATAAAATATATATTTAAATTTTTGTAGGTGTATACTTATTTTGTTTTTTAACTAAACATAGAAAATATTGACAAAAATTAAACAGAAATCATTTCAACGGTTGAACCGGTCCGACCGGTTGAAACGCTGACTGGTGGTGTTGGTAAGTAGTAAATTATGCATTTTTTTAATATAATAGAGTGCAATTCATTGGGCTCGTTTACGTTAAGATGACACGATTAATTACTTATATGAGTTTTGATGGTATTTTTCCATCACTTGATCGATTCTTGTGATTTTGAGTGTATTTAGGTGTTTCTCGTGGAGTATTATTTTGGAGTAAAAAACCCGTCCAGAAATTACAGTTATTGGGCTGAATTTGTGTTACAAGAGCCCAAGAGTTTAAGGAAGGAATACACATGCAGTTGGATTTAGAAGATTTGTATGAAGATTTGTCTAATACGTATTGATTTGGAAGGATATCTTTGTCAAGGTTAAGAAGATTCATGTAAATCCTCCCATGTATATCTTGGGGGTTTATTCTGGCGGTGCATATATTCACTATATAAGAAGGGGGAAGCAAGCAGCAGGCGTTATTTATTTTTTTTGGGAAGCAGGGGGACACGGCAGAGGCACTTTTGAAGGGGATTTTGAGAGTTTGTTTTATTCTATTATTTTCTTATTTAGACTTTAGCATTTTAATTATGCCTGTTAGAGGCTAGACTCTTTTATCCCAACTCCGGGAATTTCTGAACCCGTGTTTAATGTGATTATTTTATTCGAGACGTTTACGATATTTATTTTGGGATTGTTTAATTTATTTGTCTTTAATTCTTGCGTGTTTAAATTAATTGGTTTAGACTGACCATCTTGGTTAATTGTTTAAATATGTCTGTTAAGTCTAAGCATGTAATTCGTGTAATTGTTATATGTGGAGACTCTTGGTAACAACTAGTGAGTTCACTTGGGTGAATTAAACCAAGTTCTTACGGGTCGCACTAAGTGTACTTGGAAATTTATTTGCTCTATATCCTAGGGTTTAATGTTTTTAACTAGGTTAAATCTATGGGTTAACCTAGACTGCTTAGTTAGAAAGGTTTTCTTGAAGAGACGTCTTTTCAATTAAATATACTTAAGGGATAGGACCGGGAAATCGAAGCGCTTTTGATCCCCGAGGGGCATTAATTTTGAAAACAAATAAAGTAAACGTCAAGATTAAAGTGGTCGTGTTAACATGGGGATAAATGAATCGTGAGTTGGGGTATTTATTTCTTTTTGGTTTCATCCATTAAATCTTTAGTATTATTGCTTTAATTGTTTGATCCTATTTGTTAGTTACTGTTTTATTTTTCTTTTAGTTATAAAAATCCAAACCAAACCCCCCCTTTTTGTGTCTTGCATCGTTAATTCATACAATTAGCACAATTATATTTCTACGTTTCTTGTGGATCGATCCCTTGTTTGCCACTACTACAAGTTAGTAGGGTAGATTTGGGTAATATATTTTTTTCGCACCTCGACAGTGCGGTCATCTGGTTCGATCACCGGTTCGGTTATGAAAACACTGATTTCTGTGTATTTCTTGGTGTTTATTTTACAAAAATTGGGTTGAGCTTGAGTGTCTTTATTTTACAAATAAAGACTCATTATCATTAATATATATTGTCAATATTAAATAATTATAGTAATTAAATCAATATTAAATAAAATTTATAGTAATTAAATCATTAATATTGTAGTAAAAAAAAATAGGCCCAAAATTTTGGGCCTCTAATTTTTTAAAAGTGGTAAAATTGCCGGGTTCTCTACTTATAGAAAAAATAAAAAAAAAATTAAAAGAATCAAAAACCTTAATTGGCGTCTGTTATTTTTTCAAAATTTTATTTTGTCAAAAAAACATACATAATTGGCGTCTGTATTTTTATTTTTATTTTGTTAAGTGGTAATAAATTCAATATTACTTATTAAGCTCAATAGGCAATTTAAAAAATTCTCAATGGGCTGATGGGCTTGAAACCTTTTCAATTTTAACCCCAACTTCAAAACTCAATTAAAATAGTAAGAAATGTTTTTTTTTTTTTTTTTTTGCAAAAAAAATGGTGTGACCTTACTTTTAAAAAAAAAAAAAATTCAAACAATCATAATTTACTTTGCTTAAAAAAAAAAAATTATGAGTGGCTAAACAGAAAAACTATTGAAGAATTTAGCTGACAGTCTGGCTCCTTGGATCCATTAAATTAATAATGCACGCTTAACCAAAGTAAGTCACTGCCTTAAATTCTTAATCGTATATATGTGGATGACTCAAATTCATTAATAAGATGAGTTTGACTATATAGTGTGGATCACATTGCATCAAATTATTCACTGCAGATAAGCCCCTTAATTTGACTTTAATTGATGTACTTCATAATAAAATAATTATCTTCGTTGTATTTTATATTCTTTTAGACATAATATATAGACTTCATACGAATGTGTAACAATAAAAAAATTTGTCCCACAGAAACCACATTGCTAATACGACTTTAAATAAGGTGGGTTTTATGTTTAGGAAAGTTTTATTAAAATAATTTGTATAAAATATGTCACATTTACATTTCAGATTCTCCAGTCCAAATATAATGTTGCCTTTAAATCTAAGGGAACAGTTTAAAGTGACGTTTGAATTAAAATTTATTGTTTGAGAAGTTTCCTGAAAATTTCTCATTTTCTTTTTTTTTTAACCATCATCAATTATAAATTCATTTTCGGATCGAGGGGCATGAATTGGAACTTCATTTGCATGCAATTCCCTCGAAGGACCTGCAGTTTTGTTCTTTTCTAATCAAACCCAGAAATAAATAAATAAAATCAATAAAAAAATATTATCTTGAAAAGGGTCGTCCTCAATCTTAGCACATGCGAGACGACTGCAACATCTAGATTTAATTTAATTTTAATAAGGTCAAGGGTCACACCAAATATAATAAAAATTCCAAATCATTAGAAATTGCAATTGTTAAAATTTAAATAAAGCATGCTTAGTCATGGTGCACTTTGATCAAACAATAAACAATAGCTTGTGATCTTGGGCCATTCATGCTGATCTAAATGGTCAACAATTTATATTTAAAATGTCATCCTAATAAAACATACCTTGATTTTATTCTCAACCAAGATCTTGATTTGTCAATCCCTCATTTATTATAATTTTCACAAATTGGTAAGGTATGTGAATATAAAATTTCAGAAATTTAAATTTGTTAATTTATGGAGTATTGTATTGATTGAGTCTACTATACAAATATAACAAGAGTAACACTCGTGTGAATTAAGTCTATACATAAACTCTGTTATTTTTATGTGCAAATATTATGTATAAAAACTATTACTATTTAAAAAATATTTTATATTTTTAAAATATAATTTTTTTATGTATAATAGTGATAATTTTTTTTATATAACAATAATACTAAAATATTGAATTTATGATTAACTCGGGTTTACAAAAGGTTTATTTCGTGTAATTTGTAGACTATTGCACAACCGTGGAACCCTTGTCAACTAAAAATATATATCCACAAATGAATTTGTAGTGATTCTTAGTCATTAATTATTTCAATTTGTATATATATATGGCTCGTATAAAATAAAATATTATGTTTATAATTCATTATTCAACATCAATAAAACATTACCATTATTCCGGGTTGGAAAAAGTGACCCACTCTTAATAATCTCATTAGTCAGTCAACTTCCACACACATGCATGTCATTTCATACATTTTATTCATAGCTTACAACATGTATATCTGACAACACGATAATTTGTCTCAAATATTATACATTAACGATGTATATATATTAATAAGTTGAAAATCAAACCAAGTTATTCGATACTCAATTCGATATTATTTGATAAAAAATTGTTTGAGCTTAGTTAGACAAAGATATCAAACAAGTTTGAACATAGATTGCACAATGTAAAGCTCGGGTCAAGCGCTCGAACTCGATAAGTAAAAAAAAGATAAAACAAGTGTAAAAATATCAAACTACTCGAGCTCGACTCGTATTCGGTTCGATAAAAGCTTGTTCGAGCCCGAATTAGTTAATTATTAAACAAGCTCAAAAATAAATTTCAAAGCTCAATAAGGTTTCAAACAAGCATGATCAAGAACAACGCGTTCAACTCGGCTCGACTCATTTACAATCTAAAATGTTATGAATTAAACTCATAATTGCTTTAGCATACAGAGTAAGTCTCTGGTAAAATTTGTTAATAATATGAAATTTATATTATCACACTTACAAATTAATATCACTATATTTATCAATTGATTTCATTACACTTACAAATTAAGAGTATACTATTAAATACTATTTGTATTAGTATATAAAAATATTAATATCAATTTATAAATGTAATAATATTCATTTGCATATTATGAATAAATTTCACGAAACAGTCATATAGCATATAATCTATTTTATTTTATTTTATTGAGGCATTGCATTTAAATATTATTCTCCCATAAAAGTCCAAGTTTGATAAGCTTGCAAAGGCTCCACCCACCATCACTTATCCCTACTAATTATAATACTGGTCTATATCTTCAATGGTCCTATACACCACACTTTTATCTTCAACTACACATTATTTACTATAATTAATTTACTCAAATTATTTATCTAATTAATAAAAGAGCCTGCTGAAATTAATAATAACTGAAAATAAACACGTACCCTGCGATTCCAATAAGTCTCAATTCTACTCGTTTTACTTTCTCCATAATATTTTCACAGTGTTCACAATTGAAATCGAAGTTGTACTTGTATCAGTTTAAATGTAAATTATGTGTATGATTAAATGAATAAACGTAAATAATATTCCCATATTAGTGAGATTAAAAAGTTTAAAAACTCAAGTTATTTGTGAATGGCAATTTTTTTGGGACGACATATAGTTTTAGATGAACTGCAAGACACTTCAAATTAAATATATACGCTTTTGTCCATTTATTCGATTTTATATTTTTCTTTCAAGATAGTTCTAATTAATTTCACATGAAATTATCTCACGAATTATTATTTTTTGAAAGAAAATTATCTCCCGGATTATACAATGGTAATCGACAAATAAAACGCATATTTTGACCAATTGGAAAAAATTACTAACAATCCCCACAAGTTGCATGATTCAACACCCCAACCCCACCAAAGTAAGCCACAATATGCAGTCTCTTTCTTTACTATTTTCCACGCAAAATCAAAAAGTTTTTCAACGAGGTGAATAAAGCGAGAAAACAGATTTGACAATAAAATAAACCAACAAATGGGCCCCAATTTTTGTCTTGTTGTCTCTCCATAGTTGACTTGACTGATCAGATCTTTCCACGCTTTGGACGGCTGTGATTGACTGGACCTTTGATGCCGTCGGATGATGGGACTGGGTTCCAATGAAGGGTCAGGATGGTTCAAGGACTGGCGCAGGTGCATCGGTGTTGGAATGCGCATGGCTGTGTTCTCCTTCATATGTAACTATCAGCATTGTCGGATCATCCAATGCTCTTTCCACGTGTTTTCTCGCTGGGCATCCTCTTAAGCTGCTGCATTTGTAATATCCCCTGAAATTTCCATCATTTTTCTTCATAATTGGATTACAATTTTGCGTAATTCATAAAGTGAAATATATGTTGTTTGTTTAATAATTGCGAATGATTTTGTCAATGCTAGTTAAATATAAATGTTGCAGATCTATTATTGATTGCACTTATCAAAAACATACTCAATGTTTATAAGTGTAAATCTTGAATATTATGTACTTTAGTTTCACTTTACAATTCAAGTGTATTTTTTAAAACATGCAATTTATTTCAATAAAATGTACAGCTTGTTGAAACATGAAACTTATTTTTACTAATACAAATTTTATGTTTCAAAATATACTTAAATTATATATTGTTCAATTAAAACATAGAATAATGTTCCCTAAACAAGTAATATTGTATGGTAAAAACATGATTATTAATCAAGATTATAGCAGTTAGAATTAGAAAAATCAAAATAGTAATGTTACGTAATCAAGATTAAATTTTTTAAAAAATATTGAATAATTATGCAGAAAGAATTAGCATACCTAGGATGGGGAGAACCCTTGATGGGCTTTTGACCATATTTTCTCCAAGAGTAATCATCAGGTGGAATATCAGCCATCTTCATGCTTATAGCTGGAACTCTAACCGTCCTCTTTAATCTTGATTTCCTGCACCATGGAACTCTAACCGTCCTCTTTAATCTTGATTTCCTGCACCATAATTAACCAATCATAACGTTAATCACCTGATTAACCACTAATTAAACTTCAATCTCAATCGCGCTATGATTTGATTAACCACTAATTAAACTTCAATCTCAATCGCGCTATGATTTCCTTGTACGATGTGCTGATTTTATAGTACTTTTTTTTTCCTTTTGACTTTTCTCACCTTTTCTTGGGACAATGGCAACGACTCGCCGTCGACCCTCCGCCGCATTTGGCGGCGCCGTCGTCCAGAGAACCGCACTTCCTCTTGAACGACGACGTCGAAGCCGGCGGCCTTCCGCCGGAGGAGAGGTTCGTGATCTGGAACCCCGACGACATCGAAGGCTGCACGCTGTCCGTATCTCCGGTCAACAACGACCGGAAAGAATTCGCCGGCGACGAGAAATTAATCGTCGCCGCCGCCGGAGGCGGATCCTTCCGATCGAGTGAGCGGTTTCTGATCAGCTGGTGGTGGTGCGGCAGCGGCGGCAGGCGCTGGATCGGCGTCGGGCAGTAAATCTTCGAACCGGGGTCCTTCTCCTCTGTTTTCGGCTGCCGGACCGGTTCAGTCACCGGTTCGGTCTTTTGTGGCGGTATATTTGAAATCGGGCCGCGGCGGAAACGGGCGTGGCCGGTTCGAGTCCGGTGGAGTAGAGAAATGAATTTTTGAAATTTGTTTACGGCGACATCGGCGACGGCCTTGTAATCGGCGCCGGCGTCGGAGGAGGATTGAGAAAGTAATCTGATCAGATTTTCGACGCTCTGTAATCCGGCGGCGGCGGCTTCCTTGGCGGCGGTTTCCTCCATTTTGGAATTAGTTAGGCATCAATTCAACTGCCATATTGAAATTGAAAAGAGTCAGAAAACCATTCAACAAAAGCATTTGAAAGGGGGATAAAAATAGGGAGGGGAGAGAGACAGAGTCAAACTGATGATGCTATTCTTATTTTTATTTTATTTTAAAGTATTTTTTGTGTGACTGCCGTTGAACTCAGTATATATTAAAGTGAATTGGGGTCGTGTGCATTCAAGGGCTTGCACCGTTCATCAATATTAAAATATATTATTTATTTATATTAAATTATGTAATTGTTTTTTTATATAATAATTAAATGATTCAATATTAATCAGTTCTATATTTTAATATTACAAATTATATAATTTTAAAATACATTATGAATACACGATGTATTTAAATACATATAAAACTTAAACTTTTAAAGCATGCAATATATTTGATTGAAACATGAAATTTATTTATATTAAAATATATGATTTTAATTCATTAAAATTAAATTATATTTCTTATTATAGACGAATTATATTTTAATAAAATAAATTATGTATATTTTTAAAATGGAGTTTTATCAATCAGGGCCTGAAAGATAGTAAAATTATCAATTTAAGGCCTGAAAGATTTTTCCTATCGATTCAAGGCCTGAAAGATAGAAAACTATCAATTCAGGGCCTGAAAAATAGAAACTATCAATTCGAGGCTTATAAATTTTAAGGTCATGTTTGGTACTAAAACTTTAAACCCTGAACAATAAACCCTAAACCCTAAACGTTGAACCCTAAACATTGAACCATGAATCCTAAACCCCTTGAACCGTAAACCTTGAACCAAAAACCCTAAAAATTAAAAAAATAAGAACATGAAATAATAATATGAAATATAAGTGTCAAACATGATCTTAAAATGTGTGAACCTCAAATTGATAGTTTTTATCTTTCAAACCCTGAATCGATAGTTTTCTATCTTACATGCCTTGAATCAATAGGAAAAATCTTTAAAGCCGATAGTTTTGTTATCTTTCAGGCCCTGAATTGATATTTTTACTTTTTAAAATACATTTACACGTTGCAGTGGACCAGACTGTCTTTCATTTTTAACATTTTATTTTCAATTGTGGTGGCGTCAAAGGAAAGAACCGTTGGGATGTTGACACGTGGGCATACGGAGAATGAAATTGATGGAAGCATTGACCTACTCTTTAATCGGGTGGGGTGGGGTGGGGTGGGGCCGGGTGAACCGGTGGTGGGGAGTGATGACATGAGACTGAAAGTCAAAGGGTTAGTAATGAGCCGTTGTTTGGTTGCACAAACTGAGACTTGAAATCTCTAGTTTTAAACCCTTTTTTTTTAACTAGTATGTTTATCGTGAAATTGATTTTTTTTATAGATATACTCTTTAATAATATTTTATCACATATTTTTCTTTTGTGAGTAATACTCTTTATAGTAAAACGTCACATCCTTTACAGTAAAAAGTCACACTCTTTAATAATATAAGTCACACTCCATAAACAGTTTCACCGTAAAACTTATTCACACTATCCTTATCCTTTGCCCTTTTTTTTTCCTTTTACTTTTTTTTTTTGAAGAGGGAAAGGACTTTCATTGATAATGAAAAAAAGAATCGTAAGTTCAATTCTTTATATAATCGAAACAACTCCTACCTCGAATCAATAGTGAGGAATAGAAGAGAATATAACAACAATAATGATGTGAGCACATTAACAAAGAAAAGCCCCACGCTAAGACTAAATCCAAGTCTCCAACACAAATTACACAACCAAGGTTGCACCCACTAAAATATAACAAAAAATCCAACAAAATGCATAAATAGAAAAAACAACAGACTAAACACCATACCCAACAAAAAAGGAAATCGCACAACTAATCCCAACAAGGGGAAAGAGGAGAGGTGAAACTAAAATCTAAAATTCTATAAAATAAAAATATAAAATAAAGATCCGAAGGATCAATCCACCCACCAACCCCTGTAACTACCGTGAGAAAGATAAATCCATCAAACATAGCGACAAGCCGACAACCTCTAAGCATCTCGCAAAACGGGTCGTGGTGAGGAAGAATTGAATGTTTCAATGTAAATAAGTTGTAAGTTTTACGAAAACAAATTGCATATTTAAAAAATGCACTTGACTTGCACAGTGTACATGAGACCTACTCTCAAAAAGTACATTTTGTTTTTTTAAACAATAACATTACATATGCATAATAATGATACTAGAAAAAAAAATTACATGAACTCAAATTCAGTAATTTACATATATTTTTGTCTTTATTTTAGAGTTATACTCATGTGAACCAAATTTTCTCAAAATTTACAATAGGAATCATTTATTTAATTAATTTTTGCCAAGCTAAAATTAGAAATAATTATTCAAAAATAGCCTATCTGCGCAAGAACTTATCACGTTTTTTGAGTTGGTGTTTAGAGAAAAATTATGTCCATTGTAATGCTTCTTTAGTGTCTTGGTTGGAAAATTCTTTGTCAGTATTATCTTTGTAATGGTAATCATGTAAATCTCTGTACATAACGACCTAGCTACGTTTTATAGCTATGATTTTAAAAAATAAAAAATTGTTTGATAAAAAAAAATTATAACAAAAGAAATTTCAAGAATAATGTATATCGCGAGGGATCTGAGATGAGAGGAAGTTGGGGACTGACAATTGAATAGATTTATCAGTAAAGTTTTTAATTAATTTAATTTAATTATTTTCATCTTATGTTTTTATAATTAAGTTTGAATGTGAAAATGAAAAGTGTGTTCTCACATGGGATTCCTCGCTAGTGCTTTCCCCTGTTGTGTAATGATAGAGAAGATAATCACCCTTTATTCATTTCTTTGTTTCCTCTCAATTTCACTTTCTTTTGACTCGCTTTAAAACGACAATTTCGAACTTTAAAATTATTATTATTTTATATTATGTCTCTTTCTTTTTAGGAAATATTATTATATGTGTTGATTTTTTTGACAGGTATTATATGTGTTGATTGATTGTGCGGATATAGAGATTTATATTCCAGCAGGATTGCTGTATGCACACCGAAAGAATTCGGTCAAATTTAAAAGTACGAATTTGTAAAGAGTGTCGGAAATAATTTATTTATTTAATTTCTTTTATCACGCTCCCTCACTTGTGGACCAAATCATTGTCTCCGCTCTCTGGGAAGGAGGCCCAATGAGTTGACAATTTAAATGGGTGGAGTGCGTCCACAGAAATCGAACTCAGGATATGGGCGAGGTTAAGCTCTGATACCATGAAAGAATTTTGTCTCATCTAAAAGTCCGAACTTGTAGAGAGGGTTGAGAATTTATTTAATTTTCCTCAACACACACTTTAACGATTTTGATGGGATATGCACACAACAATGGTTTGCTTCTGTAAAATAAAAGAATAATTTTATGTAAAATAAAACTCCAGTATCTTTTTAAGGAAAAAATATATGAAATAAAAGTATAATATTTTTTGACGGAAAATAAAAGTATAATATTAATATAGCTATAATCAGTGTTTTTAAAAATTGGTTGAACCGCCCGGTTTAACCAGTTGAACCGTGAACCACTCATGTCGTCGGTTCAATTATTCCTTAAAAATGGTTAATCCGGTTTTATTATTTTTATTTTTTATTAAATCACTTTTTTTTTTAAATCTCTATGTATAATGTTATTGTTTTTATCTCAATATCATATTTTCTTTCAAAATTCATTCACAAGTCATCAATTTCATTTAATCTCTTTACCGTCGTCACATATTGTGTGGAATTAATCCACAACGCCATCATCTTTGATCTTCAAACTCTATTTTATTTATTTTAATATAAGACTTATAAGTTATAAATTAGTATAATTTTAATTTTTCGTTAATAAATATGTATTTTTTAATATAACATTCAAAATAAATAAAAAATATGCATAAATTAATTTAACGGTTGAACCGGCAACTGATGCCCAAACTGGTTTGATCGCTCGATTCGATTATGAAAATACTGGTTATAATTAGGGGGTTCCATAAATTTGTTAATCAACGGAATTATAGCTTAATTGTTTTGTTGCTAAATTTGCTTGTCATCGGAATTATAGCTAGTTGTTTTGTTGCTAAATTTGCTTGTCATCACAACCAAAGTATATTTAAGCGATTCAAAAAAATTAATTAATTGAAAAAGTCATGCTATGTATATTTGGTTTAATAGTCGATCCTGGTAACTTTTGTAATATTCAAACGTACCCTAATTTAATAATTGACCTCTGCTGAACCAGAATATTTTTATACAAAATTATTTAGGTGAATTTAAAAAATCATTGCATTCTTCTTGATGTAAAAAGTTGTTTGGAATAGTATATAGAAGTGTAGTAGGAGTAGTTATTTCATTTAATTTATATTCACTCGTAGTCTCAAGCACTTTTTAATTATATTTTTGTTATTGTTGTATATTATATTAAGAAATGATTTTGCAACGTCGTTATAGATAAACAAGAGTCAATCGTGCAATATAAAAATTAAAAGAAACAAAAGAAGAGTGTGGATATTACGGCCAACCTAATTCTAGATGTTCAATAATATTAATGATGCACTATTCCAAGTTTGAATCATCAATCAGTCACGTAGTTAATATATGCATGCAATTGCAGGTACATTATGGATACTGGCTGCAGATTTTTATTATAAATTGATACAAAATAAAAACTTTTTTTTCAATTCAGTATTATACACAACGACGTTGTTACTTTTCTCAATAGTGGATGGTGAATGTGAAAATTATAGCTAAATAGATAGATAAGTCATGTGATTGTGACTAATAAAATTTTCATCTCATCTAAAAAGTCCAAACTTGTAAAGAGATGTGTAGATATTTTTTTTTTCTCATGGGTTAAATTCTCTTACTCCATTATTATAAGAAAGCCTATTATCAATTAAATACGGATAGAGTTGCTATTAACCGGAATCACACTCAAAACATGAATGTGAATCTGAAATAACTTATCCCATAAAAAATTGAGTAGGTCTAATGTGAAAATTTTTATGTATGAAAATCTATAAAATTGTCATAAATCAATCATCTACACCCTAAACACTAAATAATAAACTCTAAATTATGATCTATTCGGGCCAGGTGAACCATGAATCACTTGGGTCGAGTGAACCATAAACCAACTCAATTTTGTCTTACCTTCATCAATTACAGAATTTGATTGTAAATTAAAAAAAAATCATGTATAAAAAATTTTCATGCTAGACTTTGTCTAAAAAAATTTCAACTTATAAAAAAAAATATATAATTAATTCGTTTATTTAATTTGATTGACAGTATTTTGCATATATGGTTGTATCTAGCTTTATTATGACAGGCTTGGGCCTGGTGGGCCACCTTCTGTAAGCCTCAAAATTTGACTATTTTGGAGAACACTACCAACAGCTGATCCGGAACATTTAAAACAGTTTTCATAATCATTTATTTTCAAAAGTTGTGAGGAGAAACTTTGAAAATAAGTGTTTTTAGAAATTGTTTTAAGTGTTACAAAACATACCCTATGTAGTACAAGCAGCTGGATGTCTGGAATTTAACAAATGAAATACTTTATTTAAAAAAAAAAATTAGTGGATTTGAAATTTTATACTTATATACCATTCAAAACTAATCCCAATGGAATTGATATTTTAAATTTTGAATCAGGTATACAGGGAGAGAGGTGAATCAAATCCATTAGTAAACATGGTCTCATGATCCATCCTACAAGACCAAATATTTGGCTAAATTTATTTCAATGGCATCTTATAGAGCTCTTATTTTATAATTTTAAAAAATATCATACAAACGTACAATAATTACCATGTATCATGCATAACATAATTTTATGCATTATTTTTTTTAACTAAACCATGTCCAACGTAATTGTGACTTCAATAATCGAGCTTATTGAGCTAAAAAAAAAAAAGAAGAGAGAGCTTATAAATAAATACTAAATTGAGTATAGTATGTAGACGTTTTATAAATTACTTTTTTCAAAATTTACTACTCGTTTCTTCAAATGCTCCAAATTAAAAAAAAAAAAAAAAAATAGTTTGGGCCTATTGAACTAAAAAGGCCCAAACACAGATTCATGGTAACAGTTTTTCTCGAGCCCATAATGTAAGAGCTACTACAGCTCAACTCATTCAACATCATATCAATATTTTACACCAAAAGTCTTCTTAATTTGCAAATTTGCCCCAACTTATTTTATAATAAACAAATTAAATACTAAAGGGAATTCATTTCTAATCTTATCCAAATATACTGAGTTGTTTTACACGGAATTTCATGCAAATTTGCACAAAAATGTGCATGTTTACAATTGCTTGATTCAATTAGAAAATAATAAATTAAGTTTATGGTTACTTCGAGTTGGCCATCCTAAAAATGTGTATATGTCTATTTTTTTGAGTTTGTGATGAGATAATTAGGGTGGGGAATAGTTAAATTCTAACCATTTTTTCTTTCAAATGCAAATTATGTACCAACTCTCCTAATTAATGAGAGGTGTGTCTCTAGCAGAGGATGGTTAATGAAGAATTCATGTAAAAAAAAATTAATTTATTTATATTAGTGATAAAAATTGTTAAAAATGAGAGCTATGTTTAAAATGAACCTTCATAATGGACAAGTCCGGATTGAAAGAAATCCAATGTACTAAAGCCCAAGATAGTCTAATTGAAAGGAGATATAATCGTTCCTGATGGGCTGAACCCATTAAGAGTTAATCAAGCAAAAAACTCACGCCAAACTAGTATTTTAAGGCTTTTTTAAAGAAAAAACTAAATATTTAATGAAGCTATTGATGAAGATAAATATTATTTTTTTATGTTATAATTATATTTCAACATTAGTGTTAAAAAATTTATTTATATATGTTGCGAGTCGTTTTTTGTGGAGAGTATTATGTGGCTAATTTGGTAACAACTCACAAACAAAATGATTAATCGAACAAGAACACTGCGGGAAGAACCGTAGTTCTTCCCTGAAATATGGGTGTATGTATATAAGTGGAATGAGGGAAACATTCCAGTGTGTCTTTACAATGAACTGTGAGGTCCTTTATATAAAGATGACCAGCACGACAAATCATAAGCACGACAAATCGATAAGCACGACAACTCGATAAGCACAACAAGTCATGTGCATAAAGCACGACAAAACATATGCGTAAGCACGACAAATCACGTGGTCTCGGTGGGACTGGCGGCGTCGCGATAATTAGTCCTTTGGCGTGTGATAAATCTGGTGATCTTGGCGTGTGATATATCCGAAACCTGACAATAGCCCCCAAATCGGGGTGTGGCGTTGTTCGAGCTCGATCTTGTTTCATGTCTCGACCAGTTTTTAACTTTTGTTGCATCTGCGGTCGCATTGTTTTGCCTCAGAGCTTGCTTTCGGGTAATAAATATGAGATCTTGATCGTTCGGAATGAGCCCCTGCGTAGAGATCTTACCTTCTCTGCGTCGTCGATCTAGTGCGTACTTTCGTGCTTTGCGCGAGCCCGGTTATCTGAGTCTTTTTGTGCTTTCGTGCCGGGGGGAGCCCGTCGTCTGAGTCTTTTACGTGTCTTTCGTGCCCGAGCTGACCGTCGTCTGAGTCTTTTGATCTTTCGTCTTGAGAGCCCCGCCAGACTGGTCTTTTTGTGCTTTCGTCTTGAGAGGAGCCCTCTACCCCACGAAGTAAATGCGGCTCAGACGGGGAGCCCGTCAGACGAAGTCTTTTTTCTTTCGCTCGCATTCTCGAGGAGCCCCGGCCATCTGATCTTTTCTATCTTCAGTCTTCGGGGGAGAGCCCCATCAGACGAAGTCTTTTTCTCACTTTTCGTGCCAGGGGAGCCCCGTTATCTGAAGTCTTTTCTCGCGGTTTGTACTGGAAGAGGCCAAATCCGACGAAGTCTTTACGTATTTCTTTCGTGCCCCGCCTGACGGAAAACTTTTCGTCTCGTGCTTTGCGGAGCCCTTTCGTGAAGTCTTTAGAACCGTCGTCAGCAATCCATTCGCGGCGAAGTCTTTTTTCGGATCCAGCCCATCTGGAGCCCCGCCGTTTCGAAGTCTTTTCTGCGCCGAGGAGCCGGGAGATCCCTTCCATTTAATGTCTTTCGTGCCGGGAGAGCCCCGGTCAGATGAAGTCTTTTTCAGGCTCAGACTGGGAGAGCCCTGATCAGATTAAGTTCTTTTCAGGTTTCAGACGGGGGAGAGCCCCATCAGATTTAGTTTTTTTCAGGTTTCAGATTTCCGGGAGAGCCTCACAGATGAAGTTCTTTTTTTCTGCGGTTTCAGATTTTTGTTCTCACAGATGAAGTTTTTTTTTCAGGCTCAGATTTTGCCCCACAGACGAAGTCTTTTTCATCTCAGGCTCAGACGGAACCCCACAGACGAGTCTTTTTCAGGTCAGATTTCCGGGGGAACCTGTCAGACGACGAGAGGTTTTTTCTGGTCAGATTTCAGAGAGTTTTCAGGTTCAGATGGAGATTCCACAGACGAGTTCAGGGCTCAGATTGTGGAGCCCCACAGACGAAGTCTTTTTTTCAGGCAGGTCAGATTGAGCCCCGCCAGACGAAGGTTTTTCGCGGGATTTCCGGGGAACCCCCACAGACGAAGTCTTTTTTCGCGGCTCAGAGCACGGAGGAGCCCCATCAGACGAAGTTTTCAGGCTTTCGTGCCGGGAACCCCGTCAGACGAGTCTTTTTTCTTTCATTCATCGGGAGGAGCCCCATCAGACAGAGTCTTTTTTTCTTTCATCAGATTGGGGAACCCTGTCAGAGGAAAGTTTTTTCAGGTTTCGAAATGCCGGAGGGCCCCCCAGACGAAGTCTTTTTTCAGGTTTCGTGATTGAGGGAGCCCGTCGATGAGCAGGTCTGGTCGTATCTTGGGGGAAAGCCCCATCGATGAAGTCTTTTTCAATGCTCGTCAGATTGGGAGAGCCCGTCAGATGAGTCTTTTACGTGATTTCGTGGGGAAAGCCCCGTCAGATGAAGTCTTTTAGGTTTCCATTATGCCGGAGGGGCCCCTATCGTCGCAAGTCCTTTTTTCAGGTTTCGTGCCGAGGAGAGCCCCCGTCGACTGAGTCTTTTCTCACTCAGATTTCGGGAGGAGCCCCCACGTCTGAGTTCTTTTCAGGCTCAGATCGGGAGAGGCCCATCAGATCTGATCTTTTTCTGTCTTTCGTACTTGAGAGGAAACCCCCGTCGTCTGATCTTTCACAATGCTTTCGTACGCCGGGGAGGGAGCCCATCGTCTGAAATGCTTTTCGTGCTTTCGTGCCGGAAAACCCGTCGTCTGAGAGTCTTTTCTGTCTTCGTCTTTGGGAGGAACCCCGTCGTCTGGAAGTCTTTTACGTACTTTCGTGCCAGAGGGCCAGTTGTCTGAGTCTGTTTCAGATTTGCCGGAGGAGCCCCATTGTCTGAAGTCTTTTTTCAGGTTTGTGCCGGGGAGGAGCCCGTTATCTGAGTCTTTTACGTACAGATTCTTGGGGAGAGCCCCACAGATGAAGTCTTTTTTGGCACAGGTTTTCTGAGAGCCCGTTGTACAGTCTTTTCAGGCTAGTACTTGGGGGAAAACCATCGTCTGAAGTCTTTTCTGGCTCAGTCTTTGGTGAGCCACTGTCTGAAGTTTTTTCAGGTAGACTTCTTGAGAGATCCCCATAATACGAAGTCTTTTCCTGCTGCTTTCGTGCCGGGAGAGTCTCCATGCGAATGAAGTCATTACTCGTGCCGGAGAGCCCTCATCTTAAGTTCTTGCGTGCTTTCTGCGTTCTTGAGGGGAGCCCTGTAGACGAAGTCTTTCTCAGGTTCTGCGCCGAGCCCATCAGACGAGTCTTTTTTCTCAGTCAGACCGTGCCGAGCCCTATCGTGACGAAGTCTTTCAGGTTTCGTGCCCGGTGAGCCCCGGTCGTGATGAGTCTTTTTTCAGGTTCAGCCGGAGAGCCCATCGTGACGAAGTCTTTTTCGGTGGCTCGTTTGGAGAGCCCCACAGACGAAGTCTTTCTGGCTCAGTGCCGGGGAGAGCCCATTGTCTGAAGTCTTTTTTAGGCTCAGCCGGGAGAGCCCTCACAGACGAAGTGCTGTCTTTTCGACTTTGGGGGAGCCCGGAATATAATGAAGTCTTTTACGTGCAGATTTGCCGGGGAGCCCCCGTCAGTCTCTGATGCTTTTCTGTACTTTCGTGCTTTGGGGAAGAGCCCGTCATCTGAGTCTTTTTGTCTTTCGTCTTGGGAGCCCGACCCAGACGAGTCTTTCAGACTTCATTACCATGGAACCTGTCAGACGAATAACAAAGGCTCTTTCGTGCCCGGGAGCCCCCGTCGTCTGAGTCTTTTGACTCTTTCGTGCCCGGGAGATAGCCCGTCATGACGTCTTTTACGTTTTCGTGCCGGGGGGAGCCCGTCGTCTGAGTCTTTTTACGGGCTTCGTGCTTTGGGAGCCCCGTCGTCTGAGTCTTTTTCGAGATGGGGAAAGCCGTCGTCTGAGTCTTTTACGTCTTTTCGTGCTGGGGAGCCCGTCGTCTGAGTCTTTTCAGGTCTTTGGGGGAGGCCCACGTCTGAGTCTTTTTCTGCTCTCTATGGGGGAGAGCCCGTCGTCTGAGTCTTTTCGTGCTTTCGTGCCTTTTCAGGAGCCCCTGTCAGATGAGTCTTTTTTTCAGGCTCCGTGCCGGGGAGAGCCCCCATCAGACGAAGTCTTTTTCAGTGCTTTGGGGAGAGCCCCACAGACGAGTCTTTTTCAGGCTCGTGCCGGGGAGAGCCCCATCGATGAGTCTTTTTTTTCAGGTTCGTGCCGGGAGAGCCCCATCAGTCTGGTCTTTTTCAGGTTTCGTGCTTTTGGGAGAGCCCCCGTTGACGAGTCTTTTTGTGGCTTTCGTGCCGGGAGAGCCCCGTCAGACGAGTCTTTTTCTGCTCGTATTTGGGGAGAGCCCCAATGACGAGATTTTGTGCCTCAGTGCCGGGGAGAGTCCCATTAGCGATCTTTTTTTGTGCTCATACTGGGAGAGCCCCATCAGACGAAGTCTTTTTTCTCAGGCTTGTACTTCCTAGAGTCCCATCAGACGAAGTCTTTTTCTCAGGCTCATACTTCGGGGAGAGCCCCATTGTACGAGTCTTTTCTCGCGGCTTGTACTTCTGGGAGAGCCCCATCAGACGAAGTCTTTTTCAGGCTCAGATTTCCGGGAGAGCCCCCACAGACGAGTCTTTTTTCAGGTCAGACTTGTGGGAAGCCCTTAGACGAAGTCTTTTTTCAGGTTGTACTTTCATGAGCCCCCATCAGACGAGTTTTTTGCTCGTCAGACTTTGGGGGAGCCCTTGTAGACGAAGTCTTTTCTCAGGTTTGTATCTTGGAGATCCCCATCAGATTTGAAGTTTGTGCTCAGACGGGCCCTCAGACTGAGTTTTCGTGACGGGAGAGCCCCGTCAGATGAAGTCTTTTTTTCAGACTGGGGAGCCCCGTCAGACGGGAATTTTTTCGGTGTCAGATTTCCGTGGTCCCCGTCAGACGAGTCTTTTTTGTGCTCAGTTCCGTGAGCCTGTCAGACGAAGTCTTTTTCTCATTGCGTCTCTTATGAGCCCCATTATCGAGTCCTTTTTATGCCCGAAAAATGGTCGTCGGGGGTGGCTCGGCCGGAGAGCCGGATGGTATCCTTTCGGGATGAAGCAGATCTTCATGGATGGCTCGTCGAGAGAGAGCCGAATGATCCCGCCGGGATGAGCGAGTCTTAAGATGGCTCGTGAGAAAGAGCTAGATGGGATCCTACTCGAGATGAAAGGTGTATTTTGAGATGGCTCAAGGGGAGAGCTAGATGGGATCCCACTCGAGATGAAAGGTGTCTTCCGAGATGGCTCGTGAGAGAGCTAGATGGGATCCTACTCGAGATGAGCAGGTCTTCTGAGATGGCTCGTGAGAGAGCTAGAGGGGATCCTACTCGAGATGAGCAGGTCTTCTGATATGGCTCGTGAGAGAGAGCTAGATGGGATCCTACTCGAGATGAGCAGGTCTTCTGAGATGGCTCGTGAGAGAGCTAGATGGGATCCTACTCGAGATGAGCAGGTCTTCTGAGATGGCTCGTGAGAGAGCCAGAGATACTTGAGGGAGCTAGAAAGTTTGGCCGCCGTCGTCGACTTAATACGGCCGAAAGGGGCCAGACTTTCCTCTCGTCCGCATCGCCTTACTAGCTGTCGCATTCATGAGGAGTAAATTTTGCGCTCGTCGTCGACCACTTACGGCCGAGCAGTTTGCGACCTTTACCCCGTATAAATCGTCTGACTGACTGTGTGGTCTCATGAGAGAGCCAAAGTCGATGAAGGCAAGCAGGTTAATGCTGATAGAGGCGGACCGGTCACGCCGAAACAATGAGCCAACATCTCATCGCCGAGAAGGCGGAGAATACTTCGCTAAAATGGCGGACTGGACATCGCCGAGTTAGCGGAAAGTCGACCGGTGAGGAAAGGCTAGTCGTTTTACGAAAAGCCGGCGATCTCATTACCGGTAGCGCAGAGAATATCACTAAAACGGGCGGATCGACATCGCCGAAGTTAGCGGAAGCACGCCAAGGAGGCGGCCGGGTTATCGCTATGAAAGTTGACGATCTCGACCGAAAGATGGAGAATACTTCACTAAAATGGCAGATCGACATTGCCGAAGTTAGGAAAAGTTCGACGCCGGGGAGGCGGGTTGGTCGTCACCGCCAAAGTTTTACGCATCTCATCCCCGGAAGCGGAGAATGCTTCGCTAAAATGGCGGATCGACATCACCGAAGAAGGAAAGCCGACGCCGGCGAGGCTGGGCCGGGTTATCGCCGGTGAAAGTCGACGATCTCATCGCAGCGCGCGGAGAATACTTTCGCTAAAAATACGGACCGATATATTGCCGAAGTTAGCGGAAAGTTCGATGCCGGCGAGGCGGCCGTCGTCGCCGCAAGTGTAAGTTTCAACGATCTCATACCGAAGCTACGGAGAATGCTTCGCTTAAAACGGCGAATCGATATCGCCGAAGAAGCGAAGTTTCGACGAGGAGGAGGCGGGGCTATTCGTCACGGTGGAAAGTTCGACGATCTTATCGCCGACGGGGCCGGGGCTCGTCACGCCGAAAGTTCGACATCTCATCGCCAGCGCAGAATACGCTAAAATGGCGACCGGACATCGCTGGAAGTTAAATAAAAGCGCCGAGATGCTGGCCGGTCGTCACAAGTCGACGCATCTCATCACGAGAAGGTGGAGAATGCTTCGCTAAAATCTGGCGACCGATATCGCTGAAGTTAAAGAAGTCGACGCCGAGGAGGTTGGCTGGTCGTTGTCGCGAAATTTTGACGATCTCATCGCTGGCGCGGTATCACAAAAGGGCCGGTAGGTCGGCATAATCGTCAGCCAGGTTAAGTAAGAAATCACAACAGTAGCAAAATCGTCGTCGCCCGAAAGCAGTGGTGCTCCCGGGCATAATCGTCGTAGAAAATCGGTATTATTCTTAGCCTTAAACAGTGCGGGCATAATCGTCGTAGAAAAAGCGGTATTACAACGTGGTGTGGGCATAATCGTCGTCGTAAAAAGCGTTAGTACTTTCTTGGCCAGAGTAGGTGGGCATAATCGTCTGAAGTGGCTTTTTGTAATTTGGCCGATAGTGCCCATTTTCTTCTGAATGAATTCGAACATTGTGTTTGCCTATGCCCGCTCCTGACTTCTTTCGTTTTTGATTGTCTTATTGATGTTGCAATCGGTTGATCGTCTTATTTAGGTGCGACCGGATGGGTTAACTTTATCGCAACCCCTTTCTTGGTTCGCGATCGTCTTATTTAAGTAGCGATCACTTCCCGTCTTATGGCCGTCTTATTTAGTCTGCGACCCAAGACTCATCACCCGCTTTTTTTTGCTACGGGTATTTGTAAATCTGAGTCGTCTTTTGCGACTCGTACCCATTACTCGCTTTTCTTCTGAGGAATCGAGTCTGAACTTCGTTAAATCGGTGAACATAGACTTGGGCTCGTTCGTCTTTGTTCGGGTCATCCGGCTTAGGTGCGACCTCTTCGCAGGCACGACCAATATAAATGAAAATAAACGAATGAAAAGCCACGAAAACATAAATATAATAAACCTGGTGGGGTGGGTAAAAGGACTACCCGTAGATTCTTTGAGTTCTTCGCCCATGGGACTCAAGGTGCTTCGTCTACTTTTCTTTTCCCTTCTTTGTTGCTTTTCTCTTTTTTTTTTTTTTTTTTTTTTAAATGGGCCGAATAAACAAATAAACCCATACATTACCAGTTCAACTACCCAGGGCCCATACATTACTCAGTTCAACTACCTAGGCCCACGAATTAATTAGTCCAACTACCCAGGCCCACGAATTAATTAGTCCAACTACCCAGGCCCACGAATTAATTAGTTCAACTACCCAGACCCACGAATTTAAATAAGCTTGGGCCCAATAATTAAAAGTAGGAACTTGGGCCCAAAACTTAATTAAATAATACAAGGGCCCAATTCACTTTGCTGCTGAATTGGGACTTGGGTTACAAAAGTCTTCTTCGTGTGCCGCCGTTTCGGTGACGACGTCTTTAGGTGGAGAGGCGGGCCGGCGGATTTGGGCGCGGCAGACGGGATGGTGTCTATCGCGACGGAAATTTGGAGCGATGGTGATCTTTGGTATTGTGGTTTGGATATTTGGGCGAGTGGCGATCGGCGACGGCGGCCGTGGTCGTCGGTGGTACCTGGTGCGGCGACACCGTCTGTGGCCGAAGGTGGCCCGCGATTTGAAGGTGAGCCGGCAGACCTCTGTGGAATCGAGCCAGTGGAGGTGAGGTGGCTTCCGCCCCTTCATCTTCTTCTTTTTTTTTCTTTTTCTGTATGTATCTGTATGTATATCTGGATGGATGTATATGATGTGTATGTTGAGGAATTTTTTGGGCTTTTTGGATTTGGAGGTTGTTGATTTTGAACGAGGGGTTTCTGGTGAGGTGGCCGAGGAGCCGAGGGCTGACGGAGGTGGGCGGTCTTGACGGACGTGCCGGGGAACCTCCTCCTTCTCCTTCTGTTTCTATGTATCTTGTGTATCTGAGGTGTTTTTCTGGGTTTGTTGGTTGAGGAAGATGATGAATATAGGTATGAAATTGAGATTTTTTTTTTTTTTTTTTTGTGTTTCTTGTGATTTTTTTTTTTCGATTTGGATTCAAAAATTCGACGTTGTTCTTGATTTAATTTTTCAATTTACCCTCCTTCTAAGCGCCAATTGTTGCGTCGTTTTTTTGTGGAAGTATTATGTGGCTAATTTGGTAACAACTCACAAACAAAATGATTAATCGAACAAAAACATCTGCGGGAAGAACCGTAGTTCTTCCCTGAAATGCGCAATTAATAGGTATATAAGTGGAATGAGGAAAACATTCCAAATGTGTTTTACAATGAATCGTGAGGTCCTTTATATAAAAAGAGACCAAAGACGACAAAATCATAAAGACGACAAATCGATAAAGACGACAAATCGTTAAGATCGACAAATCGATAAAGACGACGACAAATCGTTAAGACGACAAATCGATAAAAGACGACAAGTCGTATGCGTAAAAGCGACAAAACGTATGCGTAAAAGACGACAAATCACGTGGTCCGGTGGGACCTGACGCGACGTCGCGATAATTCGTCCTGCTGACGTGTGATAAATCTGGTGATGCTGACGTGTGATATATCTGAGCACAACAATATATTGATAATGAATTTTTTATTTATATTCAATTATTTTGAATTAAGTTAATTTTTATTTGATTTCACTCGGATTAAATGATTAAAGGATGAATTGAAATCTACTTATTAAGAAGAGTAAGATGCGATCTACCTCACTGAGGCAGACGTATATTGAAACGTTATCGACTTTAATATTTTAGAAGGGTAAGTGTAATTTGTATTAAGTTGTACATCTTTTTACGAGGTTTTGTCATCTTTTAATTATCTATTTTTCATTTTTCTCGAGTCCCTATCTACTGTTTGGACTTTTGAGTAAATTTGACTTTGTACCTTATTAATTATTATCAAGCTCAACTCAACCTCGATAGATCCATCTTTTTTTTTTTTTTTTTTTTTTGAAGTTTTGGCCTTTAAAGAAATTGAAGTTCAAGAAGGCACGGAATTAGAAAAATGAAAATATAAGAAAATAACTTGTAGATATTTTGGGCAATGAAACTCTGAATCACAATATAAGAGTTAGGTATTGTCATAAATATTTATCATGTTCATGTAGCCCGATCAGACACGTAATATAATTTTGCATGCGTAGAAAACTTGTACAGTATAACTTAAACTTACAATAAATTTTTTTTTTAGTTAATTTGCGAAAATAATGTGATATTATATGCAGCTCAATATGTTTAGTTTGATTTATATAATGCTAAAATTTAATTTTTTTTATTTTAAAAAAATATTTAATAAATTAAATGGTGGTTGGGTTTGGTCCAATTGATTTTTAAATTTTAATTTTTATCATGTAATTTATATATTTTTTAGTTTTGATTTTTTAGTCTTTTTAACTTTTAAATTTTAATTTTCATTAGTTTTAACACTTTTTAATTTTAATTCATATAAATTGTAGGATAAAAATTAAAATTTAAAAATAAAAGAATTAAAATTAAGAAATGATAACGTTATAGGACCAAAAAAAATTTCACCCAAAAACAAAATACACATAACATTAAATGGATGAACGAATTTGATCATATCTTAGGTGGGCGTATATTTTATATCTTGTACCGCATGTGTGCTATATACGTATCTGAGATCTCCATCATCATTTATTTAATTTATTTATTTAATTAAATCTTCTCATTTATATATATTCCATATTTTACTCAATTTCATTAATTATATTAAAAAAATTTACCAGATCCGGACCCAACCCGAACCTGACCCAAATGGTTCATGGGTTTAGGGTTTAAGTTTATATAATTAATGAGATGATTGAATTAATTAAAAAAATTAATTAAATAATGGAGGAGACCGTGGCGCGCCACGTAAGCGGTGATGATATAAGTTTGTGCTATATGATCAAATCCGAATGGAATAGGGTGAAAACGGATCGGATATTTCCCGATCGATCCGGAACCGTATCCGATCGGTATCGAATTCGGTATAAAAAATTAGTATCCCATGATCACGGTTTGAATCTGGATAGTTGACTTGATTCAAATCCGAATGGATGGATAATATCCATCCATTTTATCCATATTATCATTCAAAATCTATTTTTATTTTTAATAAATAAATTTTTAAACCAAAAAGTCAATTTCTAATGTTTTTAACCAAAAGAACGCAAGATGCTCCGCGAATCAATAATCTTAGGCTTATACACATTTAATTATAATTAATATATATAAAATATAATATGTAATTCACCATGAATAATGTTAAGGTGCAAATAATGGGAGGGATATAACTAATTTCAGATTGAGTAATGAATGCAATTTTTATATTCTCATGCAATGTATGGGTGGAGATGTGACAATCACATTTTGATGAATTTCGTTTGAAATCACCACATCTTATAATGCAACGTGGCCTCATATCCTCCCTACTTGCTACCTTAATTTTGAAAATGGGCGTTACGAAAAAAAAAAAAAAAAAAAAATAAGAATATTGTGTCATTATCTCATTACCTAAAAAATGAATACCGGTCAAAATTTAATAAAACTATTACTATAATAAATAAACGATAAAACCAAAAGTCAATTTCTAATGTTTTTAACCAAAAGAACGCAAGATGCTCCGCGAATCAATAATCTTAGGCTTATACACATGAAATTATAATTCCCAAAATAGGGGATGTAATTCACCATGAATAATGGTAAGGTGCAAATAATGGGAGGGATATGGTTAATTAGATTGAGTAATGAATGCAATCTCATATTCTCATGCAATGTATGGGTGGAGATGTGACAAGTGAATTCCCATTTCACCACATCTTATAATGCAACGTGGCCTCATATCCTCCCTACTTGCTACCTTAATTTGAAAATGGGCGTTACGAAAAAAAAAAACAAAAAACATAAGAATATTGTGTCATTACTCATTACCTAAAAAAGAATACCGGTCAAAATTTAATAAATGATACTGCTCCCATCTTATTTTAGATTACACATTCACTGTTTAACTCGTATTTTAGTGATCAAATTGTTATTAATATTTGAATTGATAAATAAATTTCTAAATATATAATTTATTTTAGAGTAATTAATTGAGTTTATATTTATATAATTCGTAAAAACCTCGTTTTAAAAATCTGTATTATCTTGAAATATAAATTTATTTAAATCGAATCGATGAATTTATATAAACGAAAAACTTACTAAAATTGCCCATAAATATAAATATAACTTGCAACAAAATTTAAAAGTTATAATTTATTTATAATTATTTAAAAATTTAAATTAAATTGCAATAGTGCAAAAAATAATAATTTTATTTACAAATTATGCCAAATAAAAACAACCTAAAACTTTTAAAAAACAAAACGTATGCCAAGTGAAAATACGCATTTGCCCTTATCGTTAGTATCAGTTTTTTGTTGTCAGCTGCGCCTACCCCTTTTCACCCTATCACAAACTCGTAATCCACATTCCATCCACCACGTCCGCCCTTTCTCCCCCTAAAAAATCACCCCCAAATTTTCCCACAATCTCTTCCCCAAAATTCCGCCTCTATAAATTCCACTTCCTCACTCCTCACACAGAGCTCCAAAAAAATCAACAATGGCTACCGCCACTACCATGTCTCTTCTCCTTTTCCTCTCTCTACTCCTCGCGCAATCACTAGCGTCAGATATGTCGATCATATCCTACGACGCTAATCACCGCTCCGACGACGATGTGAGGTCCCTGCACGAGTCGTGGATGGCGAAGCACGGAAAATCGTACAACGCGTTGGGAGAGAAGGACAGGCGGTTCCTGATTTTCAAGGAAAATTTAAAGTATGTGGATGAGCAGAACGCGTTGCCGAACCGGACGTTCAGGCTCGGTTCGAACCGGTTTGCCGATCTGACTAACGACGAGTACCGGAAAACCTATTTGGGGACGAAACCCGATGACAGGAGGCGGTTTTCTGGGAAATTGAGCGGCCGGTATAAACCGAGAGTCGGCGATAGCTTGCCGGATTCAATTGATTGGAGAGAGAAAGGCGCCGTCGTCCCTGTTAAAGACCAGGGCAGCTGTGGTAATTTTCTTTTACTCTTCTTTCTCTGTCTCGCTTCAATTTCTTAAAAAGCTTATCCGTAAGTTTTTCTATATCTGTATGTGGAATGATTTTGCAGCAGTTTTTTGTAGTATGATTTTGGTCGAGTTTAATTTTTATGCTGAGTGATCAGTATAGGTTTGCAGTACTTTTCTAAGAAGAAACACATAATAGTTCGTGATAGGATTCATGTCTTATACTAATATTACAGTTGATTGATCACATTTTAGTGAAAATAAAAAAATCTTCATATAGTTGTTGATTTGCTACTATTGATCATTGACTTACAGTGGTGATCAACCACCACTCCTCATTTGATTTAATTCAAGAACTTTACCAAAAATCAATCTATTGGCTCGAATTTTGTGAGAGAAACTAACTCACAGTATGTTATGCAATACATAGCGTTTATGAGTGTGTAGGACAAATTTATTTTACAATAATTTGATACTAGTTTAAGATCTGAAATACCACATCATGTATCATTCGTGTAGCATTTACTTTGTGGATCTTGTTCTTTTTGAAGCTCGGATACTAATATGGTTCAGACAAAGTGTTTTGTACTACAATGTGAAACTTTAATTGAATCATTGTAATTGAAGGGAGCTGTTGGGCATTCTCTACCATATTTGCTGTGGAAGGAATAAACCAGATAGTTACCGGAGATTTAATCTCACTTTCCGAGCAAGAGCTTGTGGATTGTGATAGGTCATATGATGAAGGCTGCAATGGGGGTCTTATGGACTACGCATTTCAGTTCATTATCAAGAATGGGGGCATCGACAGCGATGAGGATTATCCTTACACCGGAAGGGATGGGTATTGTGATCAAAGCAGGGTTAGTGTTTTTCATAATCTTGAAGGAAATCAAAATTATTTTAATTTAGAGAGGACACGTTTCATATATTTCTCAATGCAGAAAAATGCTAGAGTTGTATCAATTGACAGCTACGAGGATGTCACACCTAATGATGAAAGTGCATTGAAGAAAGCCGTTGCAAATCAACCGATAAGCGTTGCAATTGAAGCTGGTGGAAGGGACTTCCAATTATACGAATCAGTAAGTTTTTTAAATTGGTGCACAATTTGTGCAACTGATTTATATCATCGTGTGGTAAAAAAGTAGGCAGAGGATCCAAATCCGACTATTAGCAATAATCAAATAATTTTGATTGGATTCGATATTCTTATTCAGATATGATTCCGATTCGAATTCGAATACATAATTATTTTTTGGTTCTAAAAGTATTTGAATTCAAGTACGATCATAAGTGTAATGCCGAATAATCTGGATACCACTCTAGAATCAAATACAAATCAGATTTTAAAATTCAAATTTTAAGTGAATATGAATACTCAAGTAGTTTATTGAATCAAATCGAAGATTGTAATACTTGTGTCGATTTCGATTTGTTTACATCCCTAACTATTAGACCTCATCTCAAATACTTTTTTCTAACTACTGTTATTTATTAATGTTTTTCAAATCTGTGCAGGGTATATTCACTGGGAAGTGTGGCTTGGACTTGGACCACGGCGTGGGCGTGGTTGGATACGGCACAGAAAAAGGGGTCGATTATTGGATAGTGAGAAACTCATGGGGTGCTTACTGGGGAGAGGAGGGGTACCTTAGAATGCAGCGAAACGTGAAGGCGAAAGAAGGGCTATGCGGCATTGCTGTTGAGCCATCTTACCCGGTCAAGAAAGGCGCCAACCCTCCCAACCCCGGGCCGTCTCCTCCATCTCCTGTGTCACCGCCCTCCGTCTGTGATGAATACTATTCCTGCCCTCAGAGCACCACATGTTGCTGCCTTTTCGAGTTCTACAACTACTGCTTCGAATGGGGGTGCTGCCCCCTCGAGAGTGCCTCTTGTTGTGAAGACCATGCCAGTTGCTGCCCTCATGATTATCCTGTCTGCAACGTTCATGCTGGCACTTGCTCAATGGTGAGTGATTTATATCCCGCATTACACGCAGATTGTTGAATACCTTTATGTAGGAGTGACATCTAGGTGGACCAGTTGAACGGTTCAATTGGTGCACAACTAATATTGTTCAATGAAAAAAACTAATACTTTTTAGTAAAACAACTAATACTTT
Source organism: Stenogyne calaminthoides (assembly GCA_037126765.1). Lineage (NCBI taxonomy): Eukaryota > Viridiplantae > Streptophyta > Magnoliopsida > Lamiales > Lamiaceae > Stenogyne > Stenogyne calaminthoides. The sequence continues at coordinate 29,089,527 of JBBCBC010000029.1, read as the reverse complement.
TTGGTAAAACAACCAATACTGTTAAAAGATGCATGGTGCACAATGCAACTAGTGCATAGAAGTATTTGTCTAATCATGCATTTAGATAATGTAATGTCGATTTTTGCTGAATTACAGAGCAAGAACAACCCATTTGGAGTGAAGGCAATGCAGCGCGTTAATGCCAAACCGATTGCAACGTATGGTAAAGATAATGGGGTAAAGAGTAGGAGCAGCTCTTGAGAGAGAGTTTGAAGGCCAAACCTTGCAGGCGAGTAGAGTCGAAGAATCTATTCTCATGATGCATTCTGCCGCCATGGATTTTACTGCAAGGTTGGAAGTTGGAACAGGATGGAAGAATCAGACATTGTAAAGGGTACTGATTTATTTATGTTTATTTGAACAATGTCAACATATGTCTTTCTTTTGTATCTCTGTTCATACGTATAGTAAGTTGGATATTGGATGTAATTTATGTAGATTCTAGCAAGTAATAAGATCCTTTGACTTTACATATTTCGCTGGTTAAATAGTTGAAAAGATAAATTCAAAATGATGAAGAGAGTCAAGAGACCATACTAATTAAATATGGAATACCTTGTCTGAAAAGGAAGATGGTATTAGAGTTGTCCATTGGGCCGGATCAACAGATACTAGCTTGCTGGGCCTATCGTAAGTTTGGGTCGGGCCATGCTCAGTACTTAGCGGGCCTATTCTTTAGAGGCATAATCTAGACCTATACCCATTGCAGCTTCAAAAATCAAACTGACCTTATATATGTATTTTTTAATCATTTGTGGACATGCCCCAAGCATTATTACATTTCTTTGTACGCTATCTATTCTATTCATGAATGTTAGCAATGAACTAGTGTGGCTTGAAGTTGAACCATATGACCATTTGGATATAGTCTGACCCATGTCATGGAAACTAAATTTGTGTAAATACTTCTTTAATTGCTTTAATTTTGCTTTAGTTATTATTTTCAAATAAATTAAACATTTACTGTTTGCATGAAATTTAATATGAAAATTGTTATGCACTCATTCATTATTTTGACCCATTTGACTTTTCATTTCTTATCAATTTTATCTTGAACAAAGGACTACATCCATGATCCAATATAATTTATGCTTTCTTTTGGCAAAATCTCACTCCCAAAGCATTTCCCACTGCAATAATTATTAATAGTAACATATTTGTGCAAATTAATAGGAAATTCTTATATTTTCAGACATCTAGGAGTGTTTTTTATCATATACATCCTAATTTACGACTCGTCAAAATGTGCAAAATTTACGACTCGTCAGTGGTCCCGTTCGAGTCATTGCCAACCTAGCACAAATAATTGGTCCAATGGAGTCCAAAATAGCTGCATGCTGTCGATCGAATACATATGCGATTTCACTTTGTTGAGATAATCTGATGCCCATTATTAACACACTAATATACATCAAATAAATTAAACATGATAGTATTCATTATATACTAATTTTACGATTACATATTCTTCGTAATATACCAGAAATTTCTCAAAAAATATCATATGTGTATTAATTTGGATTTCACAACATATATGATTGACCTTCAATCTCATTATTAGCTAGAAAATTGAGAGAGAGTTAAAAAAAGAAAAGAAAAGAGGATTTGACTTGGTCTTTTAATGAACGGACCATATTATTATATAAATAATGATAAGTTCATAAAATTAATATTTGAGCGAAAGAGTCTTCTTTCGCATTTTGGATTGCACATGTAACGAACAAGTTGGCAATATAACAATTTCCCGTTGAATTTTTCAAAGTGAATATCCGCAGCTGGCTAGTTGACCTCATTCTATTATTTTAATTACCTTAAATTTAATTTAATCTGTTGACATATATATTCTGTAATAATTAATTACTTAATTTTATGTGAGAATTCATAATTTCCAAATGAATATCGAATGAATATGTACATTCTTTTATCTCTGCCTTGTAACATTATCAATGCATACAATACTAAAATTAATTTTGTATATATTTTATATGGTTAAGTCTTGTATATATCTAAATGAACCGTGTACTTATACTTGTATTTTTTAATATAACAAGTTACATGATTTTAAAATGCATTACACCGGAATGCAAATGAGAACTACCCACTTTATCGAGTTTTTTGTAACAAAAAACGAAAAGAAAACCGTGTGTAATGCATAGTTACATACCAAATTTGGTCCAGATATTGAATATTTGGAAGTCAACCAATAAAGAGAGACACTTTCTTTGCTGCTTCCCTTAGCTTAGTGAGTTTACCATATATATCTATAATTCAACTCGAATGATCTCACAATATTGACAATTAAATCACTCCTCCCTTATTCCACACCAAACCACCATGGTCGGAGCACCGATTTCTTACTCCGGCAACAGCCCTCACCCTCCGCCGCCCACCGCCGATCCAACGGCTAAATACGCTCCACCACCTCAGATGTACGCCTCGCCGGGCTCCTCTCTCTCCACCCTCCTCCCTTACAACGGCCAACAACCGGCTTCCGCCGCCTACCCCGCCGCACCGCCTAACATGATGAACTCCGGCTACCCGAATATGCAGCCGACGTCATCACCAATGAACACAAACTACCAGCCTTATCCAAATCCCACAAATAATTCTCCTTTTCCGCCAACTTCCGCCGCCCCTTACTCCGCCGCGCCGTCATCAGCTCCGCCTCCTTTCCCGCCGTGCTCAACCGCCCCGCAACCGTTTTCCGGCGGGTACCCGCCAAATCAGAATCCGGGTTATCCGAATCAAACGCAGGCCCCGAGTGGTTATCCTCCAGGTAACAACTCAATCTCAGTTTTTTTTTTTTTTTTGTCGGATTTTTATTTATTTTATAAGAATTTGCCTAGTTGTATGAAATTTTCCGTCCCATTCAGAACATTAATTTAGTGATTCGATCTTCTAATCCCATTAATCTTTGCGTTATTTTCTGATAGTTGAACTAATCCACCATCTTGGCTTTCCCCACTTAATTCTCTCCTAGTATTTTTATTGTTAATTGAAGTATTGAACACCATTAATAATAACCAACTATAATATTGTTTTGTTAAAATAAAAATAATATTTACTGATAACAATTTATACTGTTAGTGAAAGAAATTAATACTGTTAAAAGATGTATAATTGCATGGTGTAATTAGTACATACAAAACTTCCCCTTTACAAATTAGTACATGAAATTTTCCACTATAAATAGTATGTACATTGTTGTAATTAATAGAACATAAAATAAGATTTGCAATAGAGTAGTCAAGTTATTTATCAACTCATTTGTAGGCAAACGTCTTGTATACATCAATCACGCAGTGCAATTGATGTGTGTGTGTTTTTTTTTTTTGATAGGGATGTGTTTTTTTTTTTACATGGATGTGTTTTTTTTTTTAACATTATTAATTGTTTGCAAAGAACATAATAATTGATTAGGATTAATATTTTTTTCATGAACAATATTAATTTTTCACAAGTGCTCCAATTCAGAAGATTAGTAAATATATTAAATTTGAATAATACACGAATTACACGTAGTTTTTCTACACATATATATCATAACTAAATAGAATTAATCCAGTTGGAGATAAGATTTTTGTTAAGCTAATGATATTGTGATCACTACATTATTGCAGGATATAACTACCCTCCACCTGGAGGTGCATTCCCACCCAACACCCAAGCACCATCTTATGCCACCGGAGCATACTCAGCCCCTCCTCCCACTGCCGCCGCATATCCTCCTGCTCCCACCGGCGGTGCCTATCCTCCAGCCGGTGGTGTCTACCCACCGCCTGGTGGAGTTTACCCAACCCATTACTAATGAGCACCCTAAATACATTATTATGATGTTGATGTTAATCTGGTGATATTTGTGAATTATATCAGTTTTTGAGAGCCTTATTTTTTCATACTTGTTCTTAAATTCAACATATTTGTGGAATAACTTGTCTTGATCTACCTATGGATTAATTTTCAGTTTAATTTCTATGATCAATTGTGACTGAAAAAAGAAACATCTTACGTAAGTGTATATATGAAGAAAATAAACCCAATTAAATATTCAAAACTATAATTAACCTATTCTAATGAATAACCCCAAAATATATATTTGAGATTCAATTCTTAGAATGCATTAACGAACCAAAACAATAACACAAACTAGACTACAAAATCGAAACATTCGAATAATACAATCCAGACTTCGTTATTCATAGGGTGTTTTTCCCAATTTGCCACTTCAAGTACACAAATATAACAATTACGAATTATAAAGTTTCAAGTACACAAATATAACAATTACAGATTATAAAATGTAATCTAGCAAGAACTAATTAAGGAATAAAATTCGGGTGATCAAACCAAATAAACTCACTAATTAGACATGCATAGCATAAACCAAACAACGAAGAAATCAAAGAAAAGAATTAAGAAATTCATTATTATTAATCGAATATAAAATCATAACAAGGTTCTACGCCTCCTTGAACTAGAATAAATAATTAGCCACTAAACATGATTAATAAATTAGCAATGTTTTCCACAAATTTCTATGATCTAAGAGTGATAAAGTGTGTTGCAATGGTTGCCCCCTGTTCTCCCAAGATATAAGTGTTTTTATGGTGCTAAAAAGAATTGTCTTCAATCAAAGGTCCCTTAATCATACTCAAACCAATGCTCATCTTTCATGATTCAAATCAATGCTCATCATTCATGGCTCAAATCAAGACTCTTCATTTTTAGCTCACATGGTCAAATACTTCGTCATCAATAATAAATGAGCATATCACTTGCCTGATTTCTTAGCTGAAATATTTTACTGCAATTAACACTGATTTCCCAAATTTTGCCCTTTTTCTTCAGTTTCGATCCACACAACTTGCATCCAAACTGCCAATACATCTCAAGCTAACATAAAGGTTCCAAAACAAACTATAATTCATGGAAAGCACAAAATTAAAGCAATCAAGAACAATATAAAATAAGTCAAGGGAAAGCAAAAGAATAAAATGATCACAATCAGCACATATAGATAACCTACTAAACTCGACTTATCAGAGAGTGAGCTATAAATAGGGGTGTGCAAAATACGGTGCAGACCGTAAAATCGGACCAAACCGGACCAAAATTTGAAATTCTGTCCGAATTTCGGTTTACGGTTTGATTTACGATTTGGAAAACATAATTTTTTATATTTCGGGTAGGCATACGGTTTTTACCAGTAAAAAACCGATTAGACCGAACCGAACCGAAATAATTTTTTTTTTTTTTCAAAAATTAAAAAAAAAAAAATTCAATTTTTTTTTTCGGAAATATATATATATTTCAAAAATATTATTTTAATTTTTAAGCTATAAAACAACTATTGTAGTGATACTTAAAATGTGGGTTGTGGAGGCTAACTTTTGGAACCTACTAATACTTAACCTTTTTTAGTTATTGTTAGCTTTTGGAAACTAATGGATTGATACTTAGATTGTTTTTTATATATTTTTTTTTACCGTAGTTCATGACAAAATTGTCCGTTTTTTGTCATTGATTTTGAAATTTAACAAAAAAATTAAAAAATTTCGGTTTTTGGACCATTTGATTTTTACAAATATGGTTCGATTTCGATTTGATTCATAAACTTCAATTTATATTTCGATTTTTTATATTACGGTAAGTTCGGTCCACCAACCGCCTTTTGCACACCCCTAGCTATAAATCTCTATTTGAGAGAGTGAAGTTATACTTAACTTGTCCTAGCTATAAATCTCTATTTGAGAGAGTGAAGTTATACTTAACTTGTAGGGAAGTGGTGAGTCTCACATGCTAGCAATGAGAGTGATTTAATTGCCTCACAAAATAAGCCAATAAGATTTACTCCATCCGTCCCAATCATAATGGTAAAGTACCCCTATATTTTTGATCCCAATCATAATGGTAAAGTTACTTACACACTTTATTATTTTATCACTTTATCACATAAAATATTAATAAACAACACTTTTTACCCCCAATTACTCATCACTTTATCATATAAAATACTAATAAACAACTCTTCCTACCCCACCACTTTATCACTTTATCATTATTCTACTAAATCCTTATGAACAGTAAAAATGTCATTATGATTGAGACGGAGAGAGTATTTACTTTTCTGTTATGATTTTTTTTTTATACTTTTCACCTACAAATTTAAAATTCAATAAATTTTTCATTTCAAATCTATTTGTGGCACACAAAATACCAAATTAAATGTTTTTTTGTGATATTTAATTTGACATTCATATTGAGTATACAAAAATAATATTTAGATTTAAAATATCAATTTTATTATTTTTAGAATGCATTTTATTTAGTTTGATAAATGAGTTGTGATCTTTTTTATCGTATAAGTATTTTTTTTAATATTATTATCATTTTCAAAATTAACGATCTCACAAAATAATTTGTGCTAAATTCAGTGAATAATTTACAATATCAATTAAATATTTTTTAAACACTTACATATGTACGATCTCACAAAATCCATTCGTATGTTTAATAATACCTTGAAAAAAAAAATCCAAAAAATATAATTCATATTAAATTAATCCACACTCTAAAAAAAAATAAAAAATCAAAACAAAATATTTGGACCGACTTTATACACATGTTCCAATTTTGCTCTTCAAGTTTTCACAATCTTGCTCATAACTGAAACCCGTATAATTTAAAGAGAACTCTTGTAAAACCAAAACAAAAAAAATTAAAGATTTAGGAGAAATGGTAGAGATGAAGTTTTTTGGAATGGATTTTAGCTGCGCACTGAATTCGGTAAGCAATGGTGAATTCCCAGAAAAAGATTGTTTGCTTCCGTTGATATCAAAGATATTGGGATACGGCATTGTCGCTGCTTCCACAACTGTTAAACTCCCGCAGGTGATTACAATTCTGTTGTTAATTAATTTACTGAAGATCAGCTCTTATTTTAACTGGGTTTTTGATGGGTTTGTTGAATTTTGTTTTTCTTTCGTTTTACTTCAAATTTAATTGAGTTCTGGATCCATGTGTTTTTGGGGATTTGATCGAAAATTCTGAGTGAAATTGAGTTTACTGGGTTGAGATAATTTATGGTTATCTTTGCTTTACCGATTGTTTTTATGAATGAATTGGAAGTTGACCAGGATCATTGGGTATTCTCTATTGTGCAATTTGGGCTAAAAAGATGTTTATCAGATGTTCTTGGTGATTCCATTAGTTCTTATTATTGATGAAGAATTTTGTAGTTTGGAATGCCAAAACCTAGTTATAATAAAACATCTAATTCTTCAATACCATTATCATGCTATCAAATTAATAAGCAGCAATCAAATTCACCAGCCATAAACATGATTCTACAGGTTCAATCAGTTTTGGATCTTAAAAGCAGTCAATCAAGTGTATTATACTACATATGACACCAATTAGACTTGGGACAAACAGAATTTTGGACTTTCTTGTTTTGTTATGTTTTGACTTGTAAATGTGTTTGTTTTTTGTGATGGGCTATACTAAATGGAAATTAGTGATGGAAACTCTTGGTCATATGCCACAATGACATTTCTGATCTGATTTAAAGGGACTCCATTACAAATTCTTGTGTTCCCATTGGATGATTATGGTTCTTGTATTTTCGAAACAAAACTCATACGTAAAGAATCCTTTTCATGAATAATTAATTATGATCAAATTTAAGTCTGATATATGTAGGCGATGATAATAAATTATATAACTCAAAATTAATCTTTGTGTCATATAACCGTATTAGAGCATTAAGTATGAGAAGTTCTGTCTAAAAGAAAAGTGATTTTTGTGGTATCTAATTGCGTTAATAATTTACTTTGAACATGTGATTGCACTGCCAATTCTGCTACTACTGTTCTTCTGGTTTTGTTTTTCAGATTATGAAAATCTTGAAGCATAGTAGTGTCAGAGGGCTTAGTGTGGTAGCTTTTGAACTTGAGGTTGTTGGCTATACAATTGCTTTGGCCTACTGTCTTCACAAAGGGCTTCCTTTTTCAGCATTTGGGGAGTTGGCGTTCCTGTTGATTCAGGGTATGTACTCTATATCCTTCTCGTGTGTGTGTGTGTGTGAAATTGGTTTCTGGATATAAGTGGAACATATTATTAGATCATGGAAAATGTTAAATTTTATAATCTAGAGTATTGAAGTGACATAGGCCTAAACCAATTAATCTTTTGATGAACTAAATGTTTGATATGACTGCTTTAAACAACAAGTACCATAAAAAACCTTGTCTCTCTGCTTCTGTTGATTTATCAATATTCTAAGTGATCTATGCTATATGTTGTTGTGAGGATCTCCTTATGCTGTAAAAAGTAATATGGAAATAGAAAGCGACAAAATTTTAACTTGAACTAGACTGTGAAAAATAGTGTGTTTATAGACTTCGGTATAGATCTTGTCTCATTAAATACCTATACTATGAGGTACTTTGAGAAACTCTAGCATGTGGTTTGCTGAAACCTTCTCCAAATGTGTGAAATCATCCTCATGTAAAAAAAGGAATGTGGGGTTATAAATGGATACGAATCTAATTCTGGAAAATTTTCATTGTATATATTATTGTTAACACTCGTAGATGTTCAAGGATATTAAGGGGGTGTTTGCTGAATCCAAGACACAACCTAGAAAGGCTAAAATCACTTTTTTTTCTAAAAAAAAAAAGAAAAACTCTGTCTGACAGCTTAAAAATAAAAGCTATTCTAATAGAGCTCTAACAAAATTGCACGATTCTTTCCTATGTTGAGCTCTTCAAAATAAAATCTAGTTCTTTTACAGTCTATTTGAATATAATAACATTAGATATATAGCTATTTTTCAGGGGGATGGAAAATTGTGTCACTGCTACATCCACATGAAATATAAACAAAAACTAATTATTATATAGGATCAAGTGTCATATTCATTTCAAATCAGCCTCCACATTCCTCAAATAGGTGGAGATTGTTAATTAGTTTTCCCTGTTAAAAAATTAGAGTATTTTGTAAGAGCCAGTAGTTTCTTTTCACTAGTTAGTACTGAACAAAACTTTATTCCAAAACGGCCAAAACCATGGTAACTAGTCAGTGTCAAAAATTAAGATGATGTATGAATGATGCAAGATATATAAGTTTCTAAGTTGACAACTTCATTATCACAAGTATGATGATCTTGATTTGCTAAGTTGCTTTGATTGATTCTGAAATTATTGTTTCTAATAAGCATTTCTCTTATTATTGCAGCCATAATTCTTGTCGGAATAATCTACTACTTTTCACAACCACTGGGAACTAAGACCTGGATCAGAGCATTACTGTATCCTTTTATTGTCCACTCTATCAGCTTTATTATCACTAATTACTTATGTTGCAGAATACCATACATTTATACGTAGCAAAAAAAAAAAAAGATTCTGGACACTTTTATTACATGAAAGTGAAGTCTGCCTTTCCTGAACGATTTAATATAGATATTGTGCATTAGCTCCAACAGTGTTGGCTGGTCAAATTGACTCCCTTCTTTTTGAAGCTCTATATGTGGGTCCCTCATAGAGTATTTTTACTTTGTAATTATGTTGATGCTATGTCATTTATCTCCTCAATTTCTCTTTCTTCTATTTTTTCCCCTGGTAAATTCATTCGTTCGTTAGCATTATCCTATTTCAGTCATTACCTTATTCACAAGTATCTGAGAGTTCATCTTAATCGAATTCAACAGGCTTCTCAACATGCAATCTTTTTCTGTGCACGGGTTCCACAAATTTGGGCAAATTTCAAGGTAAAGGTTTAATTTCAACGTAGTGCAGTTAAAGTCTTGAATGTCAAAGTAATGGTTTGTGTTTGTTTTGAGATTTAAGTAGGGTAAAGATTTATTTGTGTTTGTTTTGAGATTTAAGTAGGGTAAGATTTAACTTTATGTAAAATTTATTTGTAAAAGTGTGATGTTGTACTATTATATTATTGTTGATTGTAATTGTAATATGATTGAATGATTGTGTGTTTTATTGGAAGTTGTAAAAGTGAGAAAAAAATGTGTGAAAAGTGATGAATAAAAGAAAACTGAGGATTAAAAAAACCATATTTGCATTAATGGGTCATTGGGGAGAGTCTGATGGAGAAAAAATGGTACGAGTATGGTTTATAAATATAGGTATTTATAGGGTAGGACGTATTGGGTTTTTAAAATCGGAATCTAAAATCTCGACGTAAAACCAGATATTGATTTTGAAATCCCAAATCAAACATACCATTAGTGCTACAGTTTGAGAAGTATGAATGTATCAATGCTATTGTAGTTTTGAACTAGTTAGACATTTCAATATCATGAATATTTCCTCACCGTAAAAATAGAAGATATGGTACTCTTTTTTTTTTTTGAGACTATTGTGTGTGTCAGTAAAGTTTGCAGCTTAGACACTTATATGTTAACAAGTGCAATTTTGGTTTGGGCAGAACAAGAGTACTGGGGAGCTTAGCTTTCTGACCTCATTTATGAATTTTGCTGGTTCCATGGGTAAGTTTATATCGTATCTTGTGTACAATTAACAGATTCAACGACATTGATAGTTTATCTTATCTGTAACTTTTGTGTTTTGGCAGTGAGAGTTTTTACCAGCATGCAGGAAAAGGCACCAACAAGTGGTATCTTTACTCGATCTTTGTGGCATCTTTTTCATTTTGTTTGGAAAGTAACGTGTTTTATCTCTAAGTCGTATCACTTCCAAAATTCATTACATGTTTTGACAGACCTAGTATGAATTATTTGAAATTTTCAGCAATCGATGTGCTGAAAATAGTGTGTTAAAGATGTCATAAATATTATGATAGGGGCAAATTCTTCTATACACCAGCTGCACTGTGCAACTCAAGTGCATTTTTAAATGGTATTAGTTGTTTTACTAAAATGTATCAATTAGTCAGTATTAGTTGTTTTATTACTGAACAACATTAGTTGTTTCATCAAATAGTATTAGACGTGCAGCTGGTGCACCCAAGTGTTACTCAATTTTTAGACAAAAACTTGTTATGCACTAGTTGCACCTTGCAACTCAAGCATATTTTCAAACGATTTTAGTTGTTTTACTAAAAAATATTAGTTTATGCTAATTGTATTCACCGAAAAGTATTAATTGTGTCAAGGCTGCTGCTTAACATTTTATTCTTTATAAACAACTATATGGATTTTTCTCTTCAATTAACTACTTCCCTTTATCTTCTTTTTCAGTGATTTTGGGCTCCGTGGTTGGAATCATCACAAACGGTACGATCTTAAGCCAGATAATTGCATACGCAGGACAATCTGCAAAACGAGAAAAGAAAACTGACTAGAGAAGACAATCGATTCCTCAAATTCTGCAGCGTAACTTCAGATTTAGACACAACCCTTTTACTGGTGAGTGCGTTCGTTTCCTCGTGAATATCACAAGAAGAGTAATGTGTGCACTTGCCATCAGTGTTAGTTTGTAATGTGTTACGTTTCGAGATCCTTCATCTGCTAAATTTAATTTTACTACATGTACTGGATAATTACAAGTCATATTGTAGTGAAAGCTCTTTAATTTTTTTCCTTTTGGATGATCAGACTAAATTGAGAACTGAAATGAATTTAGGGACTGTAATATTCAACATGCCCTTGCTTGTGTCTTCTTATCAATTTACTGCATATTTTTCAATAACAATTCTTGTCAATATTTTTAATAAAATATTAAAATGTAATGGGGCACCCACCTTTGTGTTTCTCCTTGTTTGGTATTGTAATTATTGTATTTGTACTTATTTTTTAGATTATATAAAAATTCTCGTAAAATAATTGTAATATAGATTTTATACACTTATTTTCAATTTTTTAATTTTCACAAAAATATTATTTATAACAATACCTATATGAATAGTATTTAAAGAACTGTAAAAAAAGTTGAAATTCTAATTGAATGTAATGACCAAATTTTACTAGCAGAATATATATAGAGAGAGGAGGTGTATGATATATGAGGGGTAGAACTATCATACTCCATCTTAAAAAAAATTTATCATTTCAAACACTAATAAACAACTCGCTCGATAAAACAAGAGTCAAATAGTGAATGGATAATGTAAAACGGGACGGAGGGAGTAGTATTTAACAACATGCAGATTGTAAAGTTTTGTGCAATAGATCTCTTATACTGAATCACCACCAATTTCCCCCAAGCTCTTATTTTAAAAATATTCTTTTTCTATTCATTTAAATTATTTATAGTATCAAACCTCATTTATATTTTTTTAAAAATAGTATAATTTTTAGTTATAAATAAATTTAAACAAAATGTATTTTTTATAATATCGATACGATATTTTAATCAACACTGTATAATTGAAAACAGAACATGCTACAATATTAAATTTTTAACAATAATTGAACTCAAGTAATCAAACTAAATAAGATTTTAGAATATTTAATTTAATAATGTAATTTTTTTTTCATCTACTAATTCGATTTAATTTCTTTTATTTATTGACCAAGTCTTTGGACAAATTTTCAAATGCAACACCAATTTCTTAAAATGCTGCTTCGATCAACCGGCCCGCCAAAATACAGGCACGGCGGCGCCACCCTCCGGCCGCTCATTACGAAACTCCATTTCTCTTCTCCGGCAGCCCATCCACGCCTCTCCTCGCCTGAACACGACTCCATCGAACAGCAACACATTATCCCCTGCCGCTCGAGCCTCGACACTACATATCGAGTACTCTCCGATTGCCTCAACGCCGGCAGGCACTCCGACGTGCTTTCCATCCTACGCCGTATCCCGCCGACTCGCTACTTCGTGTTCTACTGGAACAATGTAATCCAGCGGAGCGTGTCTATGCAGGATCCAAAGAATGCCCTCAAAGTGCTCGATGAAATGCGGCAGCTAGAATGGGCGCCCGATGGCTACACTTATCCTTTCGTATTCAAAGCCTGTGGGGATTTTGCGTCGTTGATTACTGGGATGTCGGTCCACGCGCTCGCTCTTGTTTCTGGATTTATTGATTGCAATGTGTTTGTGGACAATGCGGCGATTGCTATGTACGGGCGGTGCGGCGCGTATGACAAAGCGCGGCAGGTGTTTGATGAAATGCTTGAGAGAGATTTTTTTGATACTATTTCGTGGAATTCGATTATATCTGTGTACGTGCAGGTTGGGGACTATAGAATGGCTTTGCGGATGTTTGAGGAGATGGTTTTCAGAGGTGATGTAGCGTTGCGGGCGGATGTAGTTAGCTTGGTGAATGTTCTTACTGCTTGTGCTTCTCTGAAATTGTGGAGAAAAGGGATGAAGATGCACTCTTATGCAATAAGGGCAGGTTTACTTGAGGATTTATTTGTGGGGAATGCTGTAATGGATATGTATGCAAAGTGTAGTTTAATGGATGAGGCCAAGATTTTGTTTGATAGTATGGAGGTGAAAGATGTTGTATCTTGGAATGCTCTGGTTACAGGGTACTCTCAGATTGGGAAATTTGATGATGCTTTAAGATTGTTTGGGAGAATGAGGGAAAAAAATATCGAATTAAACGTGGTGACTTGGAGTGCAGTGATTGCAGGATATGCTCAAAGGGGGCTTGGGTTAGAAGCGATTAATGTGTTTAGGGAGATGATAATCTCAGGATCACAACCGAATGCCATTACCGCTGTCTCGGTTTTATCAGCTTGTGCAGCATCTGGTGCATTGGTCCAGGGAAAAGAGACTCACTGTTATGTTATTAAAAAGTTACTAAATTTGGAATGGAATGACCCAGGGGAAGAAATGATGGTTATCAATGGGTTAATTGATATGTATGCAAAATGCAAGAACTTAAAAATAGCTCATTCCATGCTTGATTCTATTGAATTGAAAGATAGGAGCGTGGTGACTTGGACAGTCATGATTGGTGGATATGCTCAACATGGGGATGCAAGTAATGCCTTAGCACTGTTTGGTGAAATGCTCAGTGATAAATGCAGAATGATGCCAAATGGCTTCACTGTATCTTGTGCTCTGGTGGCTTGTGCTCGTATTGGTGCCCTTAGAGTTGGTAAAGAAATCCATGCATATGCACTGAGAAATGATTATGAGGAAGCTATGATATTCATCTCGAATTGCTTAATAGACATGTATGCCAAATCTGGGGATGTAGATGCAGCCCGATCTGTGTTTGATAACATGATCGAGAAAAACGCAGTCTCTTGGACGTCTATAGTGACGGGATATGGAATGCATGGTCGTGGTGAGGAAGCTATCGAAATCTTTAAAGGGATGGTATTAGCTGGTCTGGAAGTTGATGGAGTAACTTTCTTGGTTCTTCTTTATTCATGCAGCCATTCTGGGATGGTTGATCAGGGGATTCACTATTTTAATAACATGATGAAGGATTTTGGAGTTGTTCAGGGAGTTGAACATTATGCTTGCATGGTTGATCTTTTGGGACGTGCTGGTCGTTTGAATGAAGCTATGAAGCTTATTGAAGATATGCCAATGGAGCCAAACTCGATTGTTTGGGTGGCAATGCTCAGTGCTTGTAGGCTTCATGGGAATGTGGAACTTGGGGAACATGCAGTTAATCAGTTGTTAGAGTTAAATTATGAGAATGATGGGTTGTATACGCTTCTTTCGAACATATACGCCCGTGCTGGGAGATGGAAAGATGTTGCAAAGATTCGAACAAAGATGAAACATTCGGGGATATGGAAGAGACCTGGGTGTAGTTGGGTACAAGGGAAGAATGGAACAGCAACATTTTATGTCGGGGACAAATCTCATCCTATGTCTGAAGAGATACATGAACTTCTTGATGATCTGATTGATCGAATTAAGATCATGGGGTATGTACCTGAGACTACGTTTGCTCTTCATGATGTAGATGATGAGGAGAAAGGGGATCTTCTGCTTGAACATAGTGAGAAATTGGCTCTTGCTTATGGTATTCTTACCACATCTCCTGGGATGCCTATTAGGATTATAAAGAATTTGCGTGTTTGTGGTGATTGCCACACTGCTATTTGTTATATATCGAGGATAATTGATCATGAAGTCATACTTAGGGACACCAGTCGCTTTCACCATTTTAAGAATGGGTCCTGCTCTTGTAAAGGATATTGGTGAATAGAAGTTTCTGTGTTAATGGTTCGTACGAGTTCCTCGAAAATGTGGCTTCTTGAGGGGCAGAAGATGACCAAAACTCCCGAGCCCAAAATCAGCTTAGTGCCTTGTGCCTTCTACAAACATTAGCTTGTGCTTTACATAGTTTGGAAACAGAACATTGGAGATGATGAATTCTAAGAAGGCATTGCAGCATCCAGCTTATGTGAAGTACAATAGGCGTGCTATCATGTATGTGCAGCTTTTTTGAGGAAAAAGTTGTTGCTAATTTTATCGACGACGCTAAACGAAGACAGTATTCATATGGCATTAAGGTACGGTCATTTTTCTTCCCCATATATATAAGCTTGGTTAATTGATTAATTTAAAAAAACACTTAGATTGTCTTCTAATATCGTCTTTTTGCAGCTGTGAAAATCTTGAAGCCAAGTGGTATCTCATGTTGCAGCTTTTGGAGTTGCTATTATCTGCTATACAATGGCTTCAGCCTACTGTCTCTCCATGAAGGGCTTCCTCATTCTACATATGGGGAGTTTGCGTTCGTACTGATTCAAGGCATGTACATAAGATGCTTCTATCTTTATCATTAGATGAATTCTTATTTAAGTTAAGTTGTTTAAATAACTTATCACATTCTTCTTGATTTTGACAAACAATAGATTTAGAGCTCTAAAATGTAGAGTCATTATTTATGTGTGTGTGAAAACAGTGGAAGAATTCTATAAACATGTTATTCTTTTCTTGAACTCAAGCACAATGTAAAGATGAAAGATATGGATTGTACATTAGAATTCATTCTTGGTTTTGAAATCCCATTGATTGTTTCTCTAAGCTAAGCTGCTACAGGTAATGTTTGAAGTTTAGATGTCTTATATCATAATGAGTTATTCATAATGAGTTATTCTCTGTCTTTATTCACTTCTTTGATGAATTTTGGTGTAAAAGATTCAACAAGGTAGAGACTTTCTTCCCCTTCCTGAATCTTCATTCAATCATGTTCATTTTGTTTGGAAACTACCGTCTCTGAAATGGTCCTCGAAGAATTTTATTTATAGTATTTTTTTAATGACTGGAGAATTTTGCGGTAAATTCACAATAAGGTTAATCATACTATGATACTACACAAACAATGTGACAAATTCCCCATGAAAGTGCTGGTACGAAAATTAGACTTTAGGTTTTAAACTCACCTACACCACACAGCTAAATATTATTATCAGCATAACTAAAATAAAAAGGTTTGTAAAAAATATCATGAACAAGTGATTATAATTAGTAATGATGAGAAAATTGATTAATAGTAAAATTGATGGTTTTGTAAAAAAAATCAAAAAAAAATTAATAGTGTTTGGAAAATAATAAAAAAAAAACACTTCAAATTACTTATATACTCAATTCTATAATCGTAGATGACTATAATCACTTATAAACTAAAATTGTAAATTTAGCAAAACAGAAAGGGTAGAAAGTAAAACAAGATGGGCATTGCCCATTCCCCAATTTGACAATTCCCCCCCTTTGAGCAGCACAGCATACTCGATTCACGATCAATGGCTGCTCCGCTTCTCCTGAGAACTCTGCCGCTCCTCCGCCACCGCTTCCTCCTCGCCCCAAATAGCCACCGTATCTTTCTAATCAATGGTTCAACAGCTCGCCTCCCCTTCTGCAGCGGCGCCCTGGAGCCTACAGCCGCCGACGGTGATAGCCCGCCGACTCTGCGTCAAATATTTTCCTCGGTAAATACTCATGAGCCGCCTCATTATCCTAGATTGGACGACGCGGATTTCCGGAAATGGAAAGACCAAGAAGCGGAAATACTTGAAGATATTGAGCCTATTATTTGCCTCACCAAAGAAATACTCCACTCGGATAGGTACTCCTACTTTCCCTCTGAAATTGTTTTGGTTGTTGTTTTTCTTATTTCCTGTAATTTCTCTTTTGAATTCTTGTGTTTGGTGATGATTGATTGTGAAGTGGAGGGTAATTAATAGCTTTGGGGTGAAGTTATTCAACAAATTTTGTTGGAGGGTTACATGCTAGTTACACTGCATATATATTTTGGTTTCTAAATTGCAGAAATAATGTGATTAAATGAGCTTGGTGATTGCTTTCATTTTACCCTGCAAAACAAAATTAGCTCTTCGATATTTTTTTAAGATTATTTTGTGTAGGTAATATGTGCACCTAATAAAATGTAATCAGTGTCAAAATTATGGATTTTCAACAATGGAGAGATTGCGGTATCATAATTATCTTGAAATGTAATCTAGATGGTTCAGTAGTTGATGAAAAAGAGTATACTATGGGAGGAAAGGTATACTTTTAAGAGGTTACAGTACAAAAGAATAGCAAATTAGTATCATCTGAAATGAGAAAAATTAATCTATGATGCTGTCTCACCAATTAGCTTTCATTCTTTTAAACTGAATATTTAGGTCACAATGGAAAAAAGATATGAAATTTCTCTGAACTGGTAAAATTTTGGGAAAGGTAGCATGCTTAGATGTGCTTGTTTTAGAATTGATGTAATCTTTTCAATATGTTCTATAAGAACTCTTTTGAATCGGTGACTTGTGTGGATCAAATATAGCCAATGCCATTAAAAAAAAATGTGTTGAGTGAGCTAAAGTAGTATCAAAGGAATAAAAAAAATGTCATCTAGATGGTTGTGTAGATGATGAAAAACAAAGAAAAAAAATGGCATCAAATAGTTAGGACTGTGATTAGATATGTTTGTTTCAAAATTGATCGCTCTTCCAAATAATTTCTGCATGACTTTCCTGAGGCCATGTTTGTTTTAGGATGGGGAGATCCGGATGGGGTCGGCTTCCCCCCATCCCGGCCACTTTCCGGATTTGCACATCCATTCCTCCATTCAAATACACACTCACCCCTATTATACATCTACATCCTAAAACTATCACATCACTATTTTTCTTACATCAACTCATTCCCTTCCATACTTACAACAATTCATTATCTCTCATACTTTTCTGTCATATAATCATTAACTCAATAACTAACACTAATAAAATAATGCATCACCATTATAGATAAAATCTAGAATTTCATGCACAATAAATGATGTTTTTTTGGCCTGTATAAATTCCTAATTCCTAAATATGACTCTCTTTGTGGGATGGAGGGAGTATTGGTTAGCTCAGACCACAAATGCTGAGCAGTCCATTGCTGTTTAAGGGATGGTTTTAGGTTGCTAGCCACTCAGTTCACATATTTTGGTCAGTATTATTATGAATCATTAGTTGTTTCATTGTCATTGCTGGAGATTGTGTTTCATGATACCATAATATTCCCTCCGTCCCACTCTTATTCGAACATTTGCTAGTTTTTCCTGCTACCCAATTTATGTGAACATTTTTGTTTAAGGGATGGTTTTAGGTTGCTATCCAGTTTTTCCTGCCACTTTATCTATTGGTAATGGGCTCTTTATTTATGAGATTCATTAAACTATCATATTTTTCTTGTATTTTGGTGATCTAACTTGTCTTTAAGGTTCTCCACCAAAATCAGTTGAATTTCGAGTAAATATCCTGAGGTGTATCCATGGAGTAAACGAGAAGCATTTAAGAGAAGACAACATGCAAAGATCTTATGCACTGTCTGCCTTGAAATGATATTTTGATAGAAATTCTTATATACATCCATTTCATGTTAAAAATACAATAAAAAAATCTTACATTTGTGGGGAGCGGGGAGGGGGTGGGTTATCATTTTCCGTTAAGTTCAAAATTTATACAATATGCTTAAAAATACACTAAGAATCAACACCAAATGAAGCATGCACCCTATGCATGTATTATCCTCATTGTGTTATTTGGTCATTGAGAGAGATATATGTGAATGATCATGACCACGCAAACACATTTTAGATAAATTGGCTTAATAGAATTTAATTTCATTTAAGGAACTGTAAATACCCATTTTCGTTTGGTTGAAAGAATTTTTAGAACTAGTCACTAGTTTGGTGTTTCTTGAGGTTTTTAGAATATCTTGATATTTTCTGTGCTTGTATATTTACTTATAAGGTTGACAAATTTTCCTGCCAGATATATGGATGGAGAACTTCTCGTCCCAGAAGATGAAAAAGCTGTAATAGATAAACTTCTTGCACATCATCCTCATTCTGAAGATAAGATTGGCTGTGGACTTGATTCAATTATGGTTAGTTTATTGTGTTTATAGGCTGATTCAAATTTAATTATCAACCTATAATATATTTTTTTTTGAGTTTTAAAATCTCTAAAGTTTCACCTGTGTTCGATTTATAGCATTTATTTGATATTATATGGCGAATAAATATTTCACATACCCTACCTTAAGCAAACTATATCTTGAGCCTGTAATGGCTATATTACACTTCTCATATGCATATCCTAGATTTCTTTATCCTCGCAGTGCTCAAATCGAGTTGCATTTGGTTATTTGCGTAGATAGATTAACTTGACAACCATTCCTATATGTGCTTTCATGTCTCCACTTAGTTTGTAAGTTGAATAAAATCCACTGTCAACATGAAATAGTATGATCAATCTTGTTCCGATACTATTAATCACATTCTTAGCTCTGAATGTCATCACTAGGGAGAAACAAGCAAGCAAGATGGTAATTTAGTGGCTGATACCTTCTTTTATGAGGCAATGTCCTTTAGATGAACTTATTTCTCAAATACATATTATGTTCGTTTACCTTGTATAGTTTGACTCACCCAATTTTGATGAAAAGTATTAGTCGTATATTGGAAATATTCTAAAACTCTTCACCCTACAAACTCATATTTTCTTCGTATAAACTAATACGCCTCATTACATATTTCAATTTATTTTGTGAGTCAAACTTTAATCAAAATTGAGTTAAAATTGCACCAGCTACACTGTGCAATTGGTGAGTAGGCATCTTACCTATTCTTGCTTGACATTATATCATTAATCTGGAGTTTAGAAGGTGCCTTGTAAACCATCGATAGCATGTTATTAACCTAAAGTAAGTCGCTTTTATGAAGGTTGATCGGCATCCCCAATTCAGACGGTCACGATGCCTCTTTGTTGTAAGAACTGACGGTGGGTGGATCGACTTCTCCTACCAAAAGTGTCTCAGAGCCTACATTCGAGATAAGTACCCTTCTCACGCAGAAAGATTCATAAGAGAGCACTTTAAACGTGGCAGTAACTGATATTTCTTAAAGTTAGTTCCATTCGGTCTTTGATATGGAAGTAGTATCAAGTCACCGTTACGAGAGGCTTCTTGTTGATCGAACAACTTATAATGTTTACAACTTGTGCTTATTTTTGTGCTTGTGGATAGAAATAGTTGATATAGGTTGGTAAACTTTCTTTTTGTGCGTAGGAAAACGGTTGGAGTAATACATATGTTTCTCAAGGTTCATTTTGTGTTTATTATTATTGTTGTTGTTATCCATTCTTTTATTTATTTATGAAAACTTGTTCATCTACGTTCGAGATGACACTGTTATGTCCAGGAAACTGGCGTTCAAACTTCAAATGATGTTTGTTATGATTGAAAAGCTTGAGTAATTGATTTTAAAATTCATTTCTCTCATTTGAACTATTTTTTTGATATTGTAATAATGTTTTTGCAATATAAACGTACAATAAATGCATTTGCCATCAGTCTAAAGCTTATAAGCTGACTCGTGTTTGTATGGTGATGTGTGTCAACTCGAGAACAATTTAGAGAAAAATAAATTATACACTCTTAAAGAAGTGATTAAATTAGTAATTTGTGAGAAAATTGGTAAATACAAAAGGTTGGTAGTGTTAATCAGGGCAGTTATCCGAATGATCTCAAAGAGTTGGTCTCGATTTTGTAAAATACTCAATTTACTAACAAGTTAACTCGAGTATGATTTGGTAGTCTTGGTATTAAGAATTTTCTTGTATTTTCATATAAGAATATTATCATTAATAATCAATATCAACATTGTAATATACATGTTCGACTTGTTACGTTCGTTAGGGAGTCGAGTCGAACTTCATATCCAGCTCGTTAACATAATCTAGCAAGCTTAAACTTGACTTGACAAAATGATCTACTCGAGTTCAAACTTCAAATACGCTCAAATAATAAATACTAATTAGTGATCTAAAAGTTTGTGGAAGCTAGTAAAAGCAGTCAATGACCAATTCATAAATTATAGTCTGTCAGATTATTTAAACATGCATCTGGAAGAGAAACAAAACATTCGACAGTATTTTTCAAAAGTTGAAGAAGTGATTATAGATTAGAAAAATCTTTTGCAAACAGCCCAGAGTACAAAAGTTATGAATTTATGATTATCAAAGATGGGAATTGCGATGATGGTCAAAGCCATGCTATGCTCTATCTCTGTATTGTGTTAAGGCAAAAGGAGTGATGGGACCTGATTGAGACTTGAGAGAATATCATATTGTACATATCTATCACTTTTCATCTTTTAAATTGCCTCACATCACCTCACTATTTAATTGCCAAACACTTCTCCAAACCACATCATCTTTAATTTTTATTAGGTTTGATAAAATAACTAGAATTCAATTTGACTCATCATCGTAACTCACTCTCCCTCCATCCCAAAAAAATTAATATACTTTTTTTTTTAGTCTCAAAGTCTTTTTACATCAAAAAAATAGACATTCTTCTCAATTTATAATCTTACAACACACATTTATTACCCTCATATACACTTAGGGGGTGTTTTCAAAAACTTAAAAATAATTATAGTCACCTAGAATTGTGTGCAAAAGTAATTTGGAGTGTTTTATTTCTCTTTTAGTAGCTTAAATAAACTCTCATAAGCTATAAGTTATAAGATTCAAAGATGGTGCTTTTAGTAGTTTATTAGTCTTTTATTAAAACTTTTTAACTTTTTTTTGCAAATACTTTCAACTTTTTTTTTGAATTTTCTTACAAACACTATCAACTTCTATTATTAATTATTTTTCTCATAATCACTATTTTTAATCACTTCGTTAAAATCATAAGTTTTTGCAAACACCCCTTACTACCCCCATAAAACAAGTTTTCTTAATTTCTGCGCTGAAAAGTTGGCGCAGAGTCTTTCGGGACGGAGGAAGTAGTACCTATGTCCCAACTTTTTGTTCACAGTTACTCTTTTCTCGTATTTAAGAAGACATATAATAGAAGAACGATATATCTATTATACTTTTTTTTAAAAAATACTTTATTATTTTAAATACTAATACACAATTCGCTCGTTTAAAACACGAGAAAAAAGATGATATGAAGAAAGAGTTGGGATCGTGGGAGTATATTGCCACCACATGCTGCATATTGTACCATGGCAAAAGGTTTATAAATTATATATATGTAACTTTTTAATCAAATATCCCCAAGTTATATGTAAAATGTGCCGTTTTAAATGAAATATTTGAGGATACTATCATTACCCAAAGTGTTATTGCTCCAACTTTTGACTTGTTGAATTCATCCATCACTTTAGTGAGTTGGTTATGTTCGTGAATTACTTTTGCTCGACTTAAAAAATACGAAAGACGATTAGATTTTAATCAATCAAGTTCAGTGATATTCGATTCGATGGATGGATTTTTATAATCATAAATAAAAGTGATAGAAAAGCTGTTATTGGGATTAGGTAAAGTTATCGAGTCGATTCATTTCCGCTCGATTCATTTACACCACAAAACATGAAAAATGGTTCTTGATCATCATATTAATACAAATGAAACCCTTTTCTTCATTTATGAATGGTTCAACATCAGTATGCTACATTGGATAAGGCAAATTAAATGTGGTATCTGAATTTATACGTATGTATACATATATATATATATATATATATATGCACATTCATACAGGATGATTGCTGTAAAAACAAGAGTAGCGAGACATCATGAAACTTGTGCAGACAAAAACCAGATGAGAAGAAGTGCAGTTTGGGAAAATCCCAGTATGTCTTGGTTGTGGTAATAAATTTATGCAGAAAGTTGTTACTTTCTAAAATAAATTAAATTTATACATAAGTGGTCTATTATATGTCCCTTTTAATTAGTTCATCTATTTAATAATTTAGTGTGGCAACAATCAGCATCTCTCAAACGTGTATAGTAATAACATTGGACTAAGAGGTGAAACAACTGCAGGAAAAAACAAAATCAACTGCTGCAATGTAGTGTCGAGTAATGAATTTAATGTGTAATTTACTTTACTTTATATATAAAAATTTACAAAATTACCCTTTAAATCTCACTTTCTTAATATATGTGCATTGAATATGTGAAAGAAATCACTAGGAACTACATATTTGGGGGAAAATTAAGTTCTCAATTAGTAATTGGCCTCAATAAACAAATTTGTTAACACTTTGTGAATTGTGATGTTCAGTTTTAGCTCATTAGGAAAAAAAAAAGGTTAAGATAGGGGGCAGCTTTTATTGTTTATAGCAATTGGAAAGAGTTGATTTGGGAATATGGAATGGTCCTATAAATCTATGTATGAGCTAGAAAGGTCGGGAGACTCTACACTCTGTTTTCTATAGATTGATGAATGGTTGTTGAGTCCCAATAAAGGGTTTTTGGTCCCTCTTTCTGTTGCTCTCAAATCATATGAATATTGTAATGTAGAAAAGTATGGCAGCATCCTACTTTCTCATGCAACTTTTGAAGGGTCTGTTTACAAGCTCCGTTGATCGTTTTTCCAGAGAATTATTCATTTCAAAAGTTCTGAAATCTTTTTTGAATGTGAGTGATTATTTGCTTAATTTAAATAAGTGCAAATTTATACTACAAAAGTATTTGTCCTCGACTTGTTTGAGTTAATGTCAAGAATCCTATTGTAACTTGAGTAGCGTTTGAGTTATAGTCCATAGTAAATTGTAAAGAAAATAATATTGTGCACATAATTAGAGAAAGTAAAACTGATCATAATGAATTCCATTAAAAAATGTTTTAACTTATATTCTTAAAAAAACAGATGCTTGTAACAAAATTTCCAAAAGAAATCGGACACCATATTACATTACATGGGCATTGAATTCAATTAAATCCATATGATTTCCCTCTAAATTAAAAGCTGTGAAAATTGTGTCACTTTGTTTGAGCTCAGAGATATGAAGAGAGACAAAAACTGAAAGAGCCAGCTAACACTCAATCAATTAATACACTTCACGTATCTATCTAATACTACTACTCTCACTCGTATTTATTGTCTCTATTTTATGTAATGTGTCCCGTATTGATACTGACAGAAAGAATTGTATCTCATCTAAAAGTTCGAATTTATTTAAAAATGTAAATTTATTTCGTTTATATTATTTTTAATACAAGTAAAGCTAGGTGTAAAATAATTCCCACCAACATTCCAACTCAATCTATTCACGATTATGCAAGAAATGAGATACTTTATAGTGTAAACTAATTATATTATAAAATCTATTTACTCATTATAGTTTTATAGATTATAATTTATTAGCGTGACAGATTAATTACTTAATAAAAATCATAGAATATTAATTTAATTAATATTCATCCATAATAATAATTCAATTAAATTTTAATTCTAATTAAATAAAATTAAACCATCAAGTAATTGGTTTATAAAATGAACTAGAAATTCAGACCGGAAAATTAATGTGGTGTATAGTACTGTTGCACAGCTTAGAATTTGGTATCCCACTAAATATAGCAAAAAAACAGTTCATGAGAGAATGATGAGACAGCTATATAAATGTAAGATATATACTGATTTCTAGTGATAAATTGTTATTAAGACATGATAATAATTAGTGTTGTTGTGACATGATAATAATTCTTATTTACTGCCGATAGTAGTTATCTACATTTAACAATGCTATTATATTATGTCTAAATTATTACTATTATCGACTATTTATCTGGGGTTGGTGTAATAGTATTCATTGAGTATATATAATTTAGTGAATTGATGATGTATATTGTCACTAATTATTAGGGAGAATTTCATGCTTTTATGGTTCATGCCTCATCTTTACAAGTCATAATGCTAATAGTGTATGCAGGGACGGACCCAGAAATTTTACCCAGGGGCCCAATTTATAATATAGTGTACTAAATGCATTTTAGAATTTTTATATGTTTTTGAAAATTATTTGGACTAAACATCTTTATATTAACAGAGTCGAATACATTTATATGTATATTGAAAATGTGAATTATACATATTCTTTCTCTATTTTGTTACCCTTTTTTTCACCTAAAAATCAACATTTTATTTATAGAGTGTTGATTTTTACAAGATTAATAATAGTGGTGTCATGATTAAACATGATGCACATAATACTTTGTTTAAAGGAGACAGACATTATTCGTATGAGATAGTTTTATACATGATATAGGATATAATCTATAACACAAATAATACTCATTCTTTCAAAATATTAGGCGTTAATCTACAATTTATCTTGTCCTTTACTATAAGACCGCCAAATACAGATGCTGTGTGTCTTAATTATAAGATATATATATAAAAATTGAGTGGGGTCGAGGGGGCGGTGACCCCTAGCTTCAAGGTCGGTCGGTCGGTGAGTGTATGTCAATGTGTTCGTAGGAATATTTAGAAAACTACAAACAAAGTTATATATATATATATATATGTATATTTATAATTAAAGTGATCAAATCGTGGAAGGAATTAAAATTAGATCATGGAAATGGATTCGGTGTTCTTATGGTTTTTGGAATAGATGACTTTTATATTCATAAATAAAATGTCTCACGTTAAAAAGAAAATTGTTTTCAAATTACATAAATGGTTGAAAAGCGAAAAAAAACGTGATACCACATGAAAATTCAAATTATAATCTCTACTATGCAAGGTGTAAAGGATTTCCAAAAGACAATTTTTTAAGTGATTTTTTTTTTCATTTTTTGTTTACTCAAATCATGATTGGCATTTTAATCCATTTGTGAGTGTTGCGTTCAATTTTAAATACGATTATATAAGGGATTCTACTACCCTTTATACTCGTTTAATGTTATTATTTTTCTGTACTCTTTTCAAAAGAAAAGCTATTACTTATGTTTATGTGATCCATAATTATAACCAAAAAATTATTATGTGCTATAATCAAGCATATTTTGTGAATAAAATATCAATTAGCATGCTAATTAGAAATGAAAATTCGCTACCAACTAACAATACTTTTATTACTTAGGAGATGCTTCTAAATGATTTATTATTCAATTTAATAATCTTAATTTATATGTACATATTTTCCACGTAGCATTTATCACATAAACAATTTAATTTTAACTCAGTAAGACAATGATCTGTCGCCCACTACTCACAGGGTTTGCTGTGAACACGACATAGTATACAAAACTTTATTACTTTGGACTTTAATGGAAATTGTTCAATTAATTGCCAGAATTTAAAGCATGTAATTAGGAATTATGATGCCGTTATTTGCATATTTTATGTACAAATTAATCTTCTATATTAAAATATTACGACTTTGTATTTAATACGCGCTTATAGTAAATTGCACTTGGGATATCATTATACACTAATTAGTACTATTATTATAAATATGCTTGAAAATAAATATATTTGGATGAGCGTGACCTTGATAAGCACATTTCCATTTTTGGAAATAGAAAATAACACGTGCAAGAAATAAATAAAGTTTATTTAAAGCTAAAACCCAAGGTACAAACTACAAAAGAGCATTAAAGAGTTGGTAAATACAGATGCTGCTGAAAATAAATAAAAAAAAATCTAATGTTCGATTGAAATTTGAGTACCCCTTGTATTCAATTTATATAAATCATTTTTACCTTTAAACAAAATTAAAACTAATTAGGGAAATCTTATCCATATGAAAAGATGGGTTAGTAGGTTATGTTGGGTAGGGATGGATCATGGATGGTATATTTTTCATAATTAAAACATATAATTCCGATTAAAAAAAATTAAAACATATAATTGTTCATAATTAAAACTCCACATATTTTGTTTCTCACTCCTAATTTCTAAAAGTACTAGTAATATTTACTTTTCAACAAAAGAACTTATAAATTAATATTTTACTGTTATTATTTAATCAAAGAGTCTTAATCAAAGAGCTCAAAATAAATGAAAACCTTATATTGACAAGGGAGTACTTGGGAACCTTTTTTTTCCTTTCTGAAAACTAATATTAATATTAAAAACTCAAGAGATAGTTACATGGCATACCTTACTAATTAGATGCTCTTTCAAACTATTGAATTAGTCCAAAATACCACACCAAATACCTTGATTGCACATGACATGGAAATAGAGACTAGAAATTTCACAAGAAAGACGTAAAAAAACAAAATAGGTTCAGCAACAAAATAAAAAAGATATCAGTGGAATCAGTCTTCTCTTTTTTCTGAAGCTGCACTTCACTAGTATATATCACTACAACAAATTATGAAGAAGAAACTAAAGCCATCTAGCAAACAAAAATAGTCTCAAGAAGACACTTATTTTACAATCACAAAGACAAGATAATTGTCATAAAAACTCTCAAATGGTTAGGAATTTAAATAAATGAATTGATTCCATATTTTTATATAAATTTAAATTTTTAGATAAGATAATATTTTTTTATGATAGTTGAGAATTTAGTTCATGAGTGAAAGAGAGTGTTAAAGAATTTATATAAATGAATTGATTTCGTACCTCTTCTCTTTAAGAGTTCGATAAATTATCCTCTTGATGGCTTCTTGTTTAAAAATCAATACTAAAAAATTAATTTCACATCTTTCTACGTATTTTGACTTTTAGATAATATGAAATTTTGAATAGAGCCTTCAACTCAAGCCTAATTCCTGAGTTTGACTCCAGCAAAAAACAATCTCAATTATATTAAAGAAATGTTAATTCAATGCGATTGTAAAGTTTTTCATACATTTATATTTGGAAAAACATCGAATTATATTTGTAAATTCACCAGTCAATTTCATTTGTTGAAGGAGAGACGATAAACTCCTCTCACCTATACCATTAGCCTCTTAGAGCATCCACAATGGATGAATGAAAGTTCATCTATCTATCCACTCTCTCTCCTCCACATCACCTACACATCACTAATTTATAAAAATTCAATTATTTAAACACACTCTCATAATGGTTTATCAATCATTCATCTATCATACACCACACCTTCTGTGGGCTCCACATTCACCTCATTTTTACCTACATTTCTAAAAAAAAACCATTTTTTCTTTCCATCCATTCCATTGGATGGATGACACTCTCTCTCAAATTTAATGAACATCCACAATGGTTTTAAACACCAACTTTCATTCATCCAATGATTACTCATTGGATGAACCATCGTGAATGCTCTTAGCGCAGGGGCGGATTGAAGGGGTGGGATGACCGGACTCAAGCCAACTCCAACTCTTCTTCAAGTTCTTTATATTATATATATTATGGGTAATTAATTTGAATTGTTATGTTTTAGCCCAGTCTATTTAAATTCAATTTGTTTCTAACTCAATTAAATAATTTTTGTAAAATCGAAAATACCCAAAATCAATACATTAATTAACATAAATCTCAATCTTAATCTTTTTTATGTATTAATTATGTACAGTCCACACATTTAATTAATTAACTCAAAATATAATATATTATTTAATCTAAACTCACTCATATATAGATTAATTTTTACGTCGTGTTGTGTAAACAAATTGCATATTCCAGTTCAACAAGTTGCGTGAGTTTAAAATACAGTATGAAGTGCATGGTGCAGCTGGTGCATACAAGACTTAGCTTTATTAAAATTATGTTGCCTAGCTCACCCTCCATCAATTTCTGGGTCCGCCCCTGTCTTAGCGGAACAAAATTCAATCCGCATATCAAACCTCCATAATATTTTAAGGTCCCGTTTGGTTCGCGAGATTGATTGGGATATGCTAGAATTAAGATTTTAATCCCAACTCTACCATTTGATTTGTGGGATGAGGGCCCATGATATGCTTCAAACCCGAGTAGAAAATGTATCAAATCCCTTCATGGAGGGATATGTCAATCTCATGTGAAAGGTGGGATAGATTATATCCCAAATGTTAAATTACAAATTGTCCTTCTATTGTTTGAATAGATTCACAATAATGAAGTGTGTTGTTTCAATTCAATTTCAGGGTGTTTATGACATTTCAATAGGTATTTCATCTAATCCCTCACTCAAATCCTGCAATCCAAACGCATATCTTGATTCAAACAAATCAAGTCCAATCAATCCAATTTTACTTAATCTCACTCAATTCTACTGCACCTAATCAATTCAATCTCGTGAACCAAAATGCACCCTAAATAAATTTATCCCAATACATAATTCAAATCTAGCGTTGTTGGAAAAATATCATTGGCTGGTCATTACACACCAAAATTAGTATATAGACAAATTGGGATGTCCAAACACCCGCGGGGTTATCATATATATCGATCAGCACCAATACCAAAGCCCATAAAGCAAATAAGCCCTCCATAAAAATACATTCTTGTTGAGACCGATGGCTAAAAGTACATCTCTACCCCTCTTCTTCTCTTCTTTATTTGACTAGAATGAATGCGCCTTCTTCTCAAAAGAAGAACATGCCCAATTCACTTCAAACCTCTTTCATTCAATCACAAGAACAAAAGTGGGATTTTGAGGATGATGAGTTGATGTCGTTACTGCAGAAAGAGCAGGAATGCCAACTGTACAGTGGCTTGGATGAGAGCCTTTCTGCGGTTAAGGCTAGAGAGGAAGCTGTTGAATGGATGCTCAAAGTAACTGGCTACTATTCCTTCTCTGCCCTCACTGCGGTTCTTGCAGTTACCTACTTGGATAGATTTCTCTACGCCTTTCGATCTGACCGTACAGAGAAGCCATGGATGACTCACCTTGCTGCTGTTGCTTGCCTCTCTTTAGCTGCCAAAATTGATGAAATTCGAGTCCCCCTTCTTCTTGATTTGCAAGTATGTGAAAAAAAATCTAATCTTGATGCATTTTGTGTAGTTTTGAACAGTATTAGTTGTTTCAATAGAAGGTATTAGTTGTTTAACTATAAAGTATTAGTTACTTACCGAGACCAACTCTGTTCTTTTAATCCTGATTTACAGTTTTGAACAGTATTAGTTATTTTATTAAAAAGTATTAGTTCTTTCATTGGAAAGTATTAGTTACTGAGATGGGGTTGATTGATTTTTCAGGTGGAAGAACCAAAGTATGTATTTGAGGCTAAAAACATCAAAAGAATGGAGATTTTGGTTCTGTCGACGCTTCAATGGAAGATGAATCCTGTAACCCCACTTTCATTTCTTGATTATTTCACAAGAAGATTAGCATTGAAGAGCCAGCAGCTCTGTTGTGGATTTCTTACAAGATGCGAGCGACTCGTTCTTTCTCTCATTTCTCGTAAAAAGAGGATTCACAACTGATATCTTTTAGTAAAATAACTAATATTTTTTGGTAAAAGAACTAATACCATTTAAAAAATCGATACAGATAGTAGATTCATGGGCTATCTTCCTTCAGCATTGGCCTCTGCAACAATGCTCTTTGTGATAACCAGTTTGAACCCTTGCATTGGGTTGGATTATCAAGATCAGCTACTAGCCATTCTTGGAATCAACAAGGTAATTAAATTGGAGTTGATTTCTTGCACACTTGCACCAAACAACTAATGTTGTTAAGTGAAAACAAATAATATTGTTTAGTGAAAACAACTATTCCCTCAATCCTATTCTTTTAAGAGAAATTTGTTATTATTTGTCTCAATCTTTAAGAGTAATTTTTTAAAATATTAATAAACAATTCTTTATACTTTATCACATAAAATAATAATAAATAATTCATTTTATTTATCATTTTATTACTATTCTAATAAATTCTTATAAACAGTAAAAAACTTTTAAAGAATGTGACGGGTTGTAATACTTTTTCAAAACGCACTTTAATTGCAAGGTGTACAAGACTGTCATTAAATTGTTCATTAATTAATTCTCTTTCTGTCTCCTGATTTTAAGGCTTGATTTGTGAAATTTAAACAGGAAAAATTGGATGATTGCTGTGCACTAATCCAAGAAGTGGCCACATTAAACTCAAACAAGAAAAGGAAGTTTGGATGTTTGGGTTGTAGTCCTAAGGGCGTGTTTGATGAATCATTCAGCTCTGATAGCTCCAATGATTCATGGGCATCTTCAATTACTTCGTCACCGGAGCCCCTGTTCAAGAAAATCAAGACTCCAAACACCACTCAATTTTCTGAATCCTAATTTCCAGACTATATATATATATATAAATAAGGAATAATATTTGTATTCATGTGTAGTTAAATGCCAACCATCTTTGCACGTCTGCTGCCCATTCATAGTAATTAGTGAGATACTCATGAATATATGTATATTGTCTCTATGGAGCAAAGATGGTTGGCATTTTGTCGGATGGTGCCAACACCTTGAACATAGATTTGCAGAGTAATATATTAATTTCAGTATTTTTCATTCGTATATCATACTATTTCTTGTGTAGAAAATTAAAGATTTATGTTAAATAAAATATTAATCTTAATTGCAAATAAAATTATCACTTCTTGTTAAATTGAAATTTAATTTAAAACTTTAAATAATTCTAAGTAAATTATTAATTTTAAATATTGTTACAAATTAGATTTATGAATCTATCCCTTTTGTTTAGACATGGTCAATTGATGTATTCATTCCTTAATCTAAATATTGCTTTTGATCAGACATGGTCAATTGATGTAGTCATTCCTTAATCTAAATATTATGCATGCCCAAAAAAATCAATTAGAATTGCCACACATGGGGCATAAAGGGCCCATAAACTTAATTTGGAATGATATTCACAAGTACTTATAGTTTTGAAGTGCATTTGTATGAGATAGTTTCACGGTGAGATGGGGTATAAGTTGTGCATTGATCATTTAACAATTTACGAGAGGTAAGTGTAATTTATGCTAAGTTGTAATCTGTCTCATATATATAGGGGTGGGCACAATATATCCGAACCGATATATCCTAACCGAACCATAGCGTTTTCGGTTAAAATGGTTCGGTTACAATGACTAATTGATTCGATTCAGTTCAAAATATAAAAAAAATCGGTTTTAAATTTTCGATTCGGTTCGGTTTGTAGGGTATAAAAATCTAACAAACCGAACCAACCAATATATATATATAAAATTAATTAATTTTTTATTTATTTAATAATTAATAATATAGTATTAAATTTATGGACACAAGTTAAACCCTAATTATGTAATTCACCTTGCATGAATTTTAAGAATTCATATTTTGATTTTTCAAGTATTTATGTAATGAGATTTCATTTCAATTTGTTGGATTTGTTAGAACTTTGATGAATTTGTTGAACTCTTATAAACTATGTGTTTGTCTATTTAATTTAAGGTGGTAGTTCGTTTATGATTTTGATTTTGAATTTAGTGTCAAAAAATGCTTAGTTGCTGGAAAAATATTATTTTGTGCAGGATAACCGAACCGACCGAACCAATCGAATTTTTAATTCGGTTAGGTCAATTCGGTTTTTGAATTAGTTCGGTTCGGTTTTAATTATTAAAATTTTGATTATTTTGGTTCGGTCTAAAACTGTCCCAAAACCGACCGAACCAACCAAATATCCACCCCTACATATATACGACCGTCTCATA
Source organism: Stenogyne calaminthoides (assembly GCA_037126765.1). Classification (NCBI taxonomy): domain Eukaryota; kingdom Viridiplantae; phylum Streptophyta; class Magnoliopsida; order Lamiales; family Lamiaceae; genus Stenogyne; species Stenogyne calaminthoides. The sequence continues at coordinate 29,056,730 of JBBCBC010000029.1, read as the reverse complement.
TGAATTTTTGTCTAAAGTTTTAGATTGATAGTGATTTTATTTGCAGTTAATTCGAAACATGATATGTATTTATGAATTTATTTGTGTGTAGAACGAGGAATTTAAAATTTGTCTTTGCGTTGGGATTTAAGACACAAGAGTGGTGAGTATTTTCAGACAGAGAAAGAGACATGTGTAAGAAAATACGAAGGGGGTTGGTTTGGGATTTGTTTGCATGTGAGGGTAGAAAATTAATGTCGGCCACTGGGGCTTAAGTGCTTAATTGCTTCCGGTGCCAATATAATACTTCATTCGTCTTAATTTTTATTATCAGGTTAATATAGACATGTAGATTAAGAGAAAGTAAGAAATAATAATATTAAATTGTGTAAAGTGGGTAAAGTGCATTTGGTAGAGAAAAATAATAGTATTAAATGGTGTAAATTGAGTTTGATGGAGATAAATAATAGTATTAAATAGTATTGAAAGTTGCTTTATTTTTTTTTTTAAAAATTACCAAACAAAATTAGGACGACTATTTACGGAAAGTGGACAATAAAAAATTAGGATCTTTCTACAAAAAATAATTTATATATTTGATCATTTATTAACATTTTTAAACAGGAAAAAAATAAAAACACAAGGAAAAAATTATTACGAATATGAATTGATAAAATAAATCATGCATGTGGGTATTATGATTGAGAGGGATAGAAAATGATTAGGAATTGGAAGGGAAAAGAAAAAAGAGAGAATTAAATTTGTTAGAATTAAGGGATAATGGTAACCAGGTGGCTTAGCCCATTAATCCAATGGACTCCTCAATTGAGTGAGAGATTCGGTTCGATTCTTTTTGGGAACGAATTGAAGTATGAGAATTATAAGGTAGCTTGATGAATTTGTAGAATATTTGAGTACTTGGTGTACTAACTATTAACATTTAACAACTAACTTTGTCCGACCAAAAAAAAAAGAATTAAGGGATAATGGTATTTAAGATATTTTTAAGAGGAATTATATACACGTAAGATTCACCAAAAAATTAAGTACACATAATTAAGAGAAAAAAGTTAAAAGGTAGGGAATGTTGTAGAAAATGGGGGACAGTATCTTTTGATTTTGGCCTTGGCTGTTTTTGTTGGTCCTTTCTGAAGAACATACCTCAGTTTTCAACTCATAGGCAATAATTGAAGAAGAAAAGACAATGGTGCCACACATTTCATAATAATATTATAAAATTAGAGTTGGTTCCAGTTAATAATTCTTCTATTTTGAAGATACTCCATATATTATGATGATATTGGCTCATTTTAATATCAACCTTTTATTTTTTCCTTTTCCTTTCTTTTGACCTTGCGAAGGCTGATGTTATCTACCTTTTACTTTACCTTTTTTCTCATTTTATTGGGCTAGTATAAATGGTACACCACCACTTATATATACAGTGTAACATTTGGGTTGGAAAATATCATCAGGTTATTGCAATTTCTCTAACTAAAATCACTTTTTAATAACTAAACAAATTGATTTTTAATGACTCTATTCATGTCATCATACTGTCATTATAACTTATTTAGTTAAAATTATTTAAAGATAATTTCCTGTTATTAAATATTTTAGCTAAAAAAAATATAATGATATGATAATGATATAAATAATATAACCAAAAGTTAATTTTCTTGTAGCATATATAAGGACAATAAAAATATTTTTTATACATCTAATCCTTGTACACAATAATTCATTATGAGAAGTATTCTTTTTCATATATATAATTCTTATAGATGTACTTTGTTATGGATTAATGATTTGGTCAAATGAATTAAAATTGATGGTCAAATCATTATTTTCTCAAGATTGATGAAGGAACATTTGCAGATCATCCCCACATTGAAATCTACATTTTGCTTAAACGGATTTATTGCAGTGCAAACGACTTTTCTCTACCAATTATTTTAATTAGTACACAAATTTCATTGGGAAGTCATTGTTTGTGGACCAGGTATTGGAATACTTCACTCATATCCCACCTAATTAACTTGTTATTGTCTTCTTGATTTAGTCATACAAATATTTTACTACCATATACTTGGCTCTACCCTATAAAAATATGTGTCAAATGATAATGATTGCATCAACCCCGCAAGATAAGTCTTTACAAGAAAAATAATATAGCATGAAATCTATACTCACATGTATCTCTCGATATCTCATTCCATCATTCTGTATATTCGATTTGATAAGTATATCAAATAAGTTAATTAAAAGGATAAATAGTTTTCTCAAAAATGATAAAAATGTGTAAATTACAAAAAGAAAATCAAAATGTAAAAATTAAAATGACAAAAAGTCAAAGTGCGAATGTTACGACAAAATTTAAAACTTGAAAGTTAATAGAAGCAAAATCAAAAAGTAATAAGGTTTTAGGACAAAAAAAATATTTCCTCCTAAATTAAAAGATATTTTATGTTTTATAAATTAAATTTCAGTAAAGAGATTTATGGGAACTATATAAGTGAATTAATTTTACACCTCTCTATAAATTCGAGTTTTAGTTGAGACAAATCATTTTTATGGTATCAGAGACTACAAATTCACGCACACGTCCTGGGTTCAAAAACTGCTTCAAAACCCACCAACAACACTTCTAGCCATATTAGATTATACATTTATTGTGTCTCCTCAATCCTCTTCATGATGAAGTTGACAAGTCCGAACAACAATCTAACAAGTAAAGGGGAGTATTAAGAAAAATTATATAAGTGAATTTATTTATAAATCTTTACAAATTTGAACTTTTAGATGTGACGAAATTATTTCAAAAGATAAAACGGGCTTAATGTATTGTCAATTTAATCGAGTTATACTCGTACTCAACTTAATTATTACTAATTCTTATACAAATTTGATTCACTTCATAACCAAATATAATAGTATGTGTTATAATTTGAGTAATAATCGAAACAAATCAAAACAACTCCATCGTACCATGTCCCAGTATTGATAAATCACGGGTTATTGAGACAGCAATCGCAAACAAGTCCAAATCTTTAATGCAAGGATTTTTTTAAAAAGTATTGAATTAAATGCTGTCCCGATTATTCTTGGGATTCACCGAAATTAAATGACCGATTAAATGGCGTGGCGAATCCCAAATTTTTTTAATTTTTTTATTATCAGATATGAGTATCCTGTTCCGAGGATACGTGTATCGGATACGTATCGAAATTTTTTTGTAAAATTTATTAAATTTTGGGGTTTTTATTTTTGTAAAAAATTAAAACTTACTAATAATTTGAAAGACACACTCTAAAACTTATTAAATATTAAAATTTATTAATCTTTTATTATGATTTATGACTTGTATGAGTTAATGATATTTGATTTAATTGTTGTTTTATTACTTATGGGATGAATTCCTTGATATTAGTACTTGTGTTTTAAATACTCTTGATATTACTACATGTGTTATATATAATTGTTGTAAATTTTTTAATATTATTACATGTGATATATATAATTAAATTAAAAAAATTGACGTACCCTGACCGTATCGTATCCTAAAAATTTGAAAATCTACGAATCCCCTCACCCGGATCGTATCGTATCTGCACTCTGCACCGCACATGTGCAACACAGGTCCAAATCTACATAATTTTTTTGTCCGGGCCCATTTATATAACGTAATCATTTGATCGAAACAAGACATGTATCCAGGATAAGAGTGGCAATTTATTCCTCCCACGACCGACTGGTGAGATCGATATTATTTCTTAATAAAAAATTATTACTATTATTTTTCAAAAATATATAAAAATATATTATTATAAGCAATGTTTTTCATAATCATAATCGAATTGATCGAATCGGACGAATGGCCGGTCGGCCACGGCTCAACCGGCTCAACCTTCTGGATTCAGCCGTGGTTCAACTTTTTTATGTTTAGTTAAAAAAACAAAATAAATATACACCTATAAAAATTTAAATATATATTTTATAACTTTTCATATCATATTTTATAAATTTTGTCCCACCTCATACATTTATCACACATCAAAAGTGTTGGAGAAAAATATGAGAGGAATATAGATTTAAAATTTTAAATATTTAATATAAATTAATAATTTAATTTAAAAAAGAAAAGAAAAAAACCGGTTTTTTCCGGTTGAACCGGGTTTTGACCGGTTCAACCGGGTTTTGACCGGTTCAACCGGGTTTTGACCGGTTCAACCCGGTTCAACCTGAAATCTGGTTATATATGTGTTTTTTAACCGGGTTACCGGCCGATTCCCGGTTCAACCGGTTGAACCGGCCGGTTCAACCCAGTTTTGAAAACATTGATTATAAGGTAAATTTTGAAATGTATACGTTTTATTTTAAAAAAAATTCTGTTGAATATCGGTTGAAAGGTGGGATGGTCAAACACAATATAGGAATTTTTTTTTTTAAAAATAGTCATATTCTCATAGTGATTTATATTTAGTTATATAATTTTTTTTTAAAATTTTAATACTGAAGATATTAATTTTATTAAATTTTTTCTTGAAAATTGAAATTTCTTTGGAATCAACATATTGTGATAGGATTAAAGCAGCAATTATGGAGAAAATAATGAAAACAAGAATTAAGGAACAAATAATTTGATTACCCAGTTCGTCAGGAATGACTACGTCTGGGGGCATTACCAAGCCAGGAGATCTACTATTTTCGAGTGATACTGAGATGATACAATTACAATGAGTCAAAAGTGTTTAAATATGAGACATGGGCCTAAAATCCTAAAAACATGGCGAACCGCCGACCTCGGGCCTTGGTCGAGCGGTTACGCTTCGAGCAAGTCCATTGGTCGAATAGCTAGCCTTTCCTCGATCACCGCCGAGCACCTTTGTCGAGCACATCCGCTCGACCAAAAACCCCTAGTCGAGCACCTTGAGCGCCAGATCCCTCTCCGACTCAGCTCCATAACCCAACAATCTCCCCACCCGAGACCGACCCCAATCAGAATTTGTCTCCTCCGCTTCAACGGTTTCTTTCACCGTAGTAGTGTTAGCCTTCATCTTAGTTTCAAGGCCGGTTGAAGTCATGCATAACTTCAACTTCTAAGGTCACAACCTTAGTCATCATGTCGCCCGGATTCTCACTTCCTGATCTTCATCACCGAAGATCTTATTCTCATGAGGTAACGATGTAATGATACCTTAACTCAATATGCTTCGCCCTCGAGTGAAAGACCGGATTCTTTGCCAAGTGAATAGCACTCGATCGGCCACTATACATAATATTATCCTTTTGCTCCTTCCCCAACTCACACGAAAAGATTCTCGCAACCAAATCATCTTTTGCTAAATTTCAAGAATCGCGAACGCATCGCTTCAAGCAGCCGATCGAAGCTACGATCTTCTCGAACTTAGAAGCGCAGAAAATTGTTGTACCACCAAAAGTAAACACATACCCGTTGTACTTCTCCTTTTTGTCGAAATCACTTGATGCCAAGTCTCGTGATCAACGATCCCCGCCAACTCGACGCTTTTTGCTCAAAGCACAAAGCTTGTTCAAGAGTACCTCTCAAGTACTTTAGATCCACTTCACCGCCTCCCAATGCCGCCGCCTTGATTACCCATAAATCGGCTAACCACTCCAACTGCATGTGCAATATCGGGTCTTGTACACACCATAACATACATCGAACGCGCCAATTGCGTCAAGTATATGGGTGTTTTTGCATGTAGGCTCGCTTCCTCATCGTTTTCTAGGTGAGTCCTTGTTGGATAGCTTGAATCCCGACTTCCCAACGGGACACGAACTAGCTTTGCATCCTCCATACTAAATCTCTTCAAGACCTTTTTTATGTATTCAGCCTGAGAAAGATAAAACTTTCCTGCCACCCTATCACGATCGATTCACATGTCTAAGATTTGCTTGGCCTCTCCAAGGTCCTTCATAGCAAACCCTATCGACAACTTCTTTCTTCAACTTGCTCACTTCCCCGAAAGACTTGAGCACGCTATCAACATGTCATCAACATATAATAGCAAAATGATATAACGATCATCATACCCTTTGAAGTAATAAAGAATGATGATCGAACTTCACACCTATTGATCCCAATCTCGCATGAACCCGCTAAACTTCTTGTACCCTTCAGAATGGAGCTTTGTTTCAACCCATACAAGCTCTTCTTCAATTTGCAAACAAGCTCACTATTCCCTTTGACAAATATCCTTCCTTTGTTTCATGTAGATGTCCTCATCTAAATCACCATGAAGAAAGGTGTTTTCACGCCCATCCGTTCTAACACCAAGTTTTTCTGCAGCCACCCGGACTTCGAAACTAACCGTATGGTAGTTAGCTTCACCACCGAGTAAAAACATCGAGATAGTCAATACCATGTTTCATTAAAACCCTTCACAACCGGATCTTGCCTTGTAGCGCTTGCTTCCATCAGCCTTCTCTTTGATTCTGTAAACCCACTTATTATGCAATGCCTTCTTGCCCTTAGGAAGCTCAACTAGTTCCCAGGTTCCGTTGGTCATCAACGAATTCATCTCATCATCCATTGCAAGTTTCCACTTGCTCACTTGTTCACTACGTGTAGCCTCTACATAACATTCAGGTTCACCACCATCAGTCAACAATAAATAATGAAGAGAATGTGAATACCTATCAGGAGATCTATGCTCTCTCGTAGATCTCTGCAGCGGAATTGGTGATGGTGGTGTACGTGGTTCTTTCTCAACAATCTCCTCATCGTCTTGAACCTCATTGCTCCCACCCGAGTTCGAAATGTCTAACTCCACAACTTGAGTCTCAGAACCACCTTCTTTGGATATCCCCAACCTGTCCTTGTACAAAACCTGCTCATTGAATACAACATCTCGACTACGGATTATCTTACGATTTTCCTCATCCCAAAACCGATAGCCAAATTCATCACCTCCATATCCAACAAACGTACACTTAACATATTTAGCATCCAACTTACTTCTACTAGCAGCATCAATGTGAACATATGAAACACATCCAAATATACGAAGGAAAGACAGATTTACCTCCTTACCAGACCAGGCCTCCTCTGGTATGCCATATTCCAAAGGAGTTGAGGGTCATCTGTTTATCAAGTAGGCCGCAGTGTTAACTGCTTCTGCCCAAAACATCTTTGGCAGCCCACACTTCAATCTCATGCTTCTGGCACGTTCACATAACGTCCTGTTCATACGTTCTGCCACACCGTTCTGCTGGGGGGTTCCTCTCACGGTTTTCTCCATTCAAATTTCGTTCGCCTCACAGAATCCTTTGAACTCACAGAGCTCGTACTCTCCACCATTATTCGATCTCAGACACTTCACTCTGAGACCTATCTCAGTTTCTACAAGGGCCTTCCACTTCCTGAAAGCATCAAAGGCATCAGACTTATTCTTAAGAAACTCATACCTTCCTTGTAGAGTCGTCAATGAAAGTCATGTAATATGATGTTCCTCCAAGAGATGTCACTGGTGCTGGACCCCACAAGTAGCTGTGGACTAACTCCAGCTTCTGCTTCTTCAAGGTTCTGTCTCCCTTTCAAAAAACTCACCATTTTCTGTTTTCCGAATACATAGTCCTCACATAACCCGATGTCAATTGTCTTGAGGTCTGGCAGCTTACCCTTCGAACACATAACCTTCATCCCTTTCTCACTCATGTGGCCAAGACGACAATGCCACAAATCTGCATTCCCCTTCTCACCTGCAAGAGCAATGTTATCCCGGGTTTTGCCTGTCATGTACAACGTTCCCTCATTTTTGCCTCGTGCCACCACCATGGCACCTTTGGATATCTTTCACGTGTTGCATCCGAAGATCACACTATATCCCTCGTCATCAAGCTGCCCCATTGAGAGTAAATTCCTCTTCAATCCAGGAATGTGTTTCACGTCTTTCAACTGCAACACAATTTTCACTTGGTGTCTTGATCTGAACGTCCTCCTTCCCTTTGATTTCTAGAGGCTCATCATCAGCTAGATAAACCTTCCCAAAGTTCCCGGAAGTGTACTTCTCCATTACGTCAGCACTGCTGCACGAATGAAATGATGCTCCAGAATCTAACACCCACGATTCTAATGGACTGCTTACGCTCAAGATTAATGCATCTGAGCCCTCATCAGTAGCGGCGTTCGCTGAGTTGTCATCCTTCTTTGGTACATTAGCCTGTGCCTTAGCTGGTGCCTTGCACTCCCTCTTGTAATGTCAAGTTCATGACAATTGTAGCACTCGACTTGACTCTTGTCCTTCTTGGGCTTATCTTTGCCCCTTGACTTTGATCTACCCCGATTTGGCATCCCTTTGGATTCAGATCTGCCTCTGTTTCCCGAACTCAGGGCTGATCCTATGGCCACACCCAACTCCTTCCTGCGAATTTCTTCGCTCATGATTAGATCTCTCACCTCATCAAACTTCAGTTTCACTTTACCTGCTGAAGCACAAACAGCCGTCACTATCCCACTCCAACTCTCTCAAAGTAAAAGACAAATGAAATATGGGCTTGAATCTCATCATCAAAATCAATCTCAACCGAACTCAATTGGGCTATCGTCATATTGAATTACGTTGAGATGGTTAACTTACAATATCCCCACCATCCTCGGGTTGAATAACCTCCGCATCGATGAACCTTGTTCGCTGCGACGGTTTTTTCATACATCTCCGTCAAAATCTCAAGCATCTCCTTTTTGATTTTTGCTTTCACCGTATGTAGGGCTACATTCCTGGATAACGACAGACGAACCACACTCATCGCCTTCCTGTCCAGCAACTTCCACTCGTCGTCCTTCATAACTTCAGGTTTAGAGCATAAAGGTTGATACACATCTTTACCGTACAAGTAATCCTCGATCTGCAACTTCCAGAATTCGAAATCCGTTCCATCAAACTTCTCTACAGGAGATTTCCCTTCAGCCATCATAATTGCTCCCACCAGATCCCTTTAACCCGATGCCCTGATACCAGTTGATAGGATTAAAGCAGCAATTATGGAAAAAATAATGAAAGCAAGAATTAAGGAATAAACAATTTGGTTACCCAGTTCGTCAGGAATGACTACGTTTGGGGGCACTACCAAGCCAGGAGATCTACTATTTTTGAGTGATACTGAGATGATACAATTACAATGAGTCAAAAGTGTTTAAATATGAGACATGAGCCTAAAACCCTAAAATCCGCGAGCAGGCTTTCGGAACCACTCGACCTCGGGCCTTGGTCGAGCGGTTATGCTCGAGCAGTCCATTGGTCGAGCGCCTAGCCTTCCCTGGATCAGCCGCCGCTCGAGCACCTTTGGTCGAGCACATCTGCTCGACCAAACCCCCTGATCGAGCACCTTGAGCGCGCTGCATCCCCTCTCCGACTCAGGCTCCATAACCCAACATATTGATGCATGTGACTCCTTTAAAATTAAATGTTTTTATCACGATCAATTCAAACATGTGGAGTGTTATTCAACAAAAAAGGGGTGTATTGAGTTTAATTTGAAGCGGACGAGTAAGTGGTGACTTGGAATTTTTTTTTAAGGTTGGGTGGCACTCCACATGTGAATTTGAAAGTACATATTTTAAAAGGTTAACTTACGTCACACACACTGATTCTAGTAAAAATTTGAATTTTTCAAACAAAAACTAAAATTAAAACTTTCAGTAATAACATAAAAATTACATAACTTAAAACGGAATCACTCTAATTTACCGGATTAGTTTTAATTTATTTTTTCCCAAAATATAAATTTTGACACGAGCCAAATTTGAAATTATATAAAAATTTAAAACAAACCTTTGCATGCTCAATCACACGAATGATATCATTTACTTCATTTTATGTTCTATAATTTGGATTCATAAGAAGTGAGTTGTGAAACGATATGCAATGAACCACTATTCCTAAATTCGTGTTCTAAAGATTTAGAAGGTTGGATAATATTGAAATATAAAGGGAGGAATGAAACTCTATACATATCAAAAATTTATTTTATATTATGATGAGAAAATTTGAAATACCGTATTATTTGCTATTCCAATGCTATTCAGGTGGAGGGCTGCACATGAAATAAGCCCAAGGCAATTGTTAATAGGCTTCTCAAGTTCTGGGCTGGACCAAAACATATTGGACTTTATTTCCTTGGACATTGCGGGCCTGTAACAACTAACAATCCACTACTTCTGCTTTTGAAGAGGACTGTGCTAGTAATTTTTTTCGTTAGAATTTGAAAACCCACCAAAAGCTAATTGGAATAAGACAGCTTCTGCAATTTCCTTCTACTGGGTCCTTTTTTCTTTTTTAAATTGAGGAAAAATTGGTAAAATGATGCTAGTAGTATTTATCTTTCTGCCACGAACCCCATCACATATCGGTTACTGTTATGACTTTTTGTGCCAACATAGGATATTGTTTTTTGTCCATTGCATATTTAATTATGCATAAACTATTTATACGGGTGGACGTAAATAAATTATAATTTTTAATATTATAAATTGCATGATTTTAAAATAGTGCACTGTGAATTTTGATGCACATGAGATCACTTTTAACTTATTAATTTATAAAGTATCTTACTGTGTCAAATAATAAACATTTTAATTACATAAAAGTAATTAATTTTACTAATTTATCATTGATATTATACCTATTCTATACTTATTAATTTTTCTTCTTTTAAATTATTCTTAATCTTTTTTTTTTGGAGAGAAATGAGTTTATAAGTTTAATATAGCTTTAATTAGGGCTATTCACAGAGTTAGGATATTACTGAACCCGAACAAATTCAAACCGAATCGAAAATAACCGTTGACTTTTTGACATTTTTCCGTACCGAACTGAACCGATTTTTTTTTTATATAGACATGGATATTATCGAATTAATCGTACCGAAAACTTGAATGAAACTGCATCGAATCGTATCGAACCGAACTGAACCGAATAACTGATTTAAATATGTAATAAATATAATTATTAATTTATTTTGTATTCATTAAATTGTCTTATAGATTATTGATATCCATTAATTTAATATTGAATATTTCATATAAATATTTTGGCGAGATATTAGAATATTTACTTTCGTATTTGTGATTTATAATTATTAAGAATCTTATAAAATTTTCAATTTGCAAGCAAATTATGCATCTTTACTCTCTCGCACCAACTCATCTCTCATCAATTTAGATCGACAAAAATTCACAAATTATTTTTAAATGTGTATTTTATTAACCATGTTTTAAATACACCATTGATGGTGTATTGGGTTATTTTATTATTTTTAATCAACTATTATCCTATCATGTAATATGTCTGAGTCTAAACGGTAGATGCATGAATATGGTTGAAGAGGTATTGAATGCATGTGTATTTTGTGTAGATTGCACTAATATTCTTAAGAAAATTGTGATTAAAAAAGAAAATGAGGGGTGATAGAAAAAGAGAGAAAAAAGGTAAAAAAAATCATTTCTCCGGTCCGAACCAATCTATTTGTTACTGTTCGATTTCGTTATAACCAAAAATTTATTCCGAACCGTACTGAAATATTAAAAATCCGAACCGTTCGAATCGAAGTTTTGGTATGGACACCGACACTCAATTTAAAAATAACCGAACTTTTTTTTACAAATACGGATAATTTTAAATATTCATTTTGATCTGTACAGTGAACAGTCCTAGCTTTAATTTTATATGTGAAGTTTTAATAGAATTTTTTTTTTTAAAACTATTCAATTATGAAAAACGAATTATATAAAAAAAATTTATTGGAGATATTAATTTAATTTGAAAGATATATTACTTAGGAATTTTAAAATATTTAGTCAAAATCGTGCAACGTCTTAAATCACCTCTTCAGATCCTTAACATGAATGCAAACGTGTAGTTGCGGGGAAGTTGAGATGGACAATCAATTTGCTCGGAAAATTCAATTATTATATATTGAAGAATATTTAATAAGCAAATACATTGATATGTATTTCATGTTCACTATATATATGTTATATATCCCTATGTCTCTCTCTATGCAAAATATTTAAGGAAAGCGTCGGCCAACAATTGTCCCACGTGAGTTGCTCCTGCAGTGTCAAGATGGACTTCGTCACCTTTATTGAAGCTTGATCCCTTTGCATCAACTGTTTTCACATTTGGGTGGTTTATTCCTAATTGTTGTTTCCTTATTTCACGATCTGGTTCGTCCAATTTTTGATTTATAGCCACCTGATCACAATCAATTAACCATTCATCAAAATTAAATATGTATACACATATATAAAAAGACAAAAAATCAAATGAAACATACCGGATGACGACTGGTAAATTAGGTAATTGCCGTCGGGAGCGGATATCATCAACCATCTGGACGAATCGAGCGGAGTAAGTTGAGACAATTAAGGAGGCGTCATCAGCCTCACCTTGGTACCACAACAAAGCCCGAATAACTCCTCCGTCCTTCAAGGAGGCCCGAGACCGTGCAATCATATCATTGTACAATTGCCCGCCTTTTTTCCATTGATCTAAACTTGTTGCTCCTACGGCGCAGGGGACCAATCCGATCACACCGAAATCAGGTCTCTGCTCCAAAACCCTAGTTGCGAATGGCATCCCGGGTCCCACGCCGTTTGTTTTTTTCCAGATATCAATGTCTTTGTGCAGAGGATCCTTGGCTTGTACCCACTGGAGGCCAGCACTGAATCTGAGGATATTCGGGCCGGGCTTGCAGTATGTACAATTTTCTTTACCCCTTCCTGCCATGTTACTTTGTCCTGCCAGAATGAATATGTTTTTCCCATCTGAAGGAGGTTCCGGACGCGCACTCGCCAGAGTCGCCACCCCCAAAACCATGATCCAAACAAGGGAATTCATTCTCACCACAAGGACAAAATACCCTACCAGAGAGAGAGAGAGAGAGAGAGAGGGATTTTATTTTAGACTTGAAAGTCTTAGATAGTGATTAAATTATCCCTCGGCATTTATTTATATATAGAGATGCATGGACATCTAAACACACGGACAGACATCCATTTCTAGTCATACTTTTCTATCTCACAATATTACATCAAACTCCCATGTTCCGCAATTTCTATGGCTTACAATTACCATGAAACGAGATGCATATATAAGTAATAAGTGATTAAGCTTAATGTTAGCGCATCTATATGTTCTTGGATTTTTACTTTTTTTTTCCTGATGGATGCAACTATTATTAGTAAGTCTTAGTTAACTTATTCAGCGAATTGGCAAAATGCTAATCTGGAATGACCAATATTTAATTTTTTCAGGACGAAAAATGGACAATAAATAAGTTATAGGATCAAAATTTCATCCACATTCTATGATTTTGTCCACTTCTCTCTCTGATTGTGATATTTCACATATCTTCGATCAATGTTAAATTATTATTTCGAACAATTTTTTTCTTTTAGACAATTGAGTATTTTTTTTTAATTGCATGAGACTATGTGCACCATTTATTAAATATATAAATATGCCAAAAATATAGAATCTGCACAAATCCTTCGGAGGAAAAAGTTTTTTTTTGTCCCGTAATTTATTTATAGACCATTTTCTATTATAAATAAAAAAATAAATTAAATGTCCAATTTTAATCCCATAATTAAATTGATTGTCCAAGTTTGGTACAATTTTCACTAAAAGCGAAAAGCGTCATTTTCGGTCATATGGAAGTCCCGTACGTGTAAAATTTAGTCATTTTTTAATTTATAGATTTTAAATTTGAGTTTAGATTAAATTTATTGAGTTATTTATACATGTATAATTTAAGTGATTAAAAAAAAAACCTTAAACAAAAAGAACGTTAGCATCCACGTTTGCAACGGTACTGAAAACCCTCAAATTTTATCGACACTTAACTAGCACGTGACTGAAACATTGTTTGAGACTTTTTGGCAAAAATTGAGATTAAATTGGACAATTAATTTAGTCAAGGAACCAAATTTGGACTGTTAAATTTTTTGGGAGGAAACATGAACAATAGCTAAGTTATGAGGATTTAAACCAGAATCGTGTCATAACTTTGCACCTTTGTTGAAATGGTCTCATAATCATCAATTTTTCCAATTTAATCATACATGTATTCAATTTGATCCAATTTAGTCATAAACTGCCGGAGGTTGCTTAAAATTGCTAAAATGACGTCATTTTGTACACGTGTCTTACATATTCCGGTCAAAATTGGGGGCGCGTGTCAAAATGACGTCGCAATTTTAAGCAACCACTGGCGGTTTGGGACTAAATTGGATCAAATTGAATACTTGGGGAATCAAATTAAAAAAGTTGATAATTATGAAACTATTTCAATAAAAGTATAAAGTTATGAGACTATTTTGGTTTAATTCCATATTAGTTATATGACCAAAAAAAAAAAAAATTCTCCAACTTTTTCCTTACAATAATATCATTGTTTTTATGTAGTAATACAATTTTCAATATCTTATATATGTTACTATAATGACAAGTACGTATTACTTGACATTAAAGTAACACATACCTTAAGAAGGGAATAATGTTGTTTAAGGACAATAACTTAGGGGAGGTTGTGTTTTAAAGACAATAATTTTACAGGTTTGAAAATGCAAAAATATATATTTTAAAAATCTGTAAATGTAATCGAGCCCGAATCTCACATAGTATTTCAGCTCGATTTGAGCTTATTCGGGTTCAATTGTCCTACATTTACATATTTTAAAACATATTGTCCTATATTTATATATTTTAAAACATATTGTCTTATATTTCCATGTTAGTAAAATTATTGTCCTTAAAACACAACCCCCTAAAGTTATTGTCCTAGAAAAAAAATTTTCCCTGCCTACGAGCGAATTTTTTTACATTATCTTTGCGCGAATTTTTTGGACAAATTCGTTTGACCAAGTTCGGATCCTTAAATATTGACACGTGAGATATAGACTTTTCCAACTTACATTAATATTTCACCCACAATATTTATCATAGTTTAATAGAAATAAATCACACGATATTGCTTTTATTTTATCGATTTAAATTAACTCCATTGATACGTTGGTGCGAAGGGATATATGTGAAGGAAGTTGAGATGGACCAATGAGACTGCTTGGATAAAATTGAATTATTATTAAAAATATTAGAAAGCAAATACATTGATATATATATATATATATATATTCCCCATATATTCCCCAATCTCTCTATGCAAAATTATCGAGGAAAGAGTCTGCCAATAATTGTCCCACATGAGTTTCTCCTGCAGTGTCAAGATGGATCCAGTCACCTAAAGTGGCGCTTGATCCCGCGGCATCAACTGTGTTCACATTTGGATAGTTTGTTCCCAACTGTTGTTTCCTTATTTCACTATCTGCTTCCTCCAATTTTTTATTTATAGCCACCTGATCACAAACAACCATCCATAAAATATACTTACATATAAAAAAAGTGTCTCCGATGAAACTTATTTATAATATAAAATTTATATCATTACACTCATAAATGAATATCATGTCACTTATCAACTTATACTATTACACTCATAAATTAATATCATATCATTGAATGCTATAGGTATTAGTTTATAAAAGTAATGATATTAATTTATGAATTTAATGGTATAAATTTCATTGTATGAACATGCATGTTTCACGCGAGAGTTTAGGAAAGAAAAAAGGGGCATGTATATATGTACAAGCATGTTACGTATACCTGGATGACTGGTAAATTAGGTATTTGCAAATCAGAGCGGATATCATCAACCATCTTGCAGAATGTTTGGGCGTAATGTTTGGTTTCATCGCTCTTGTTGTTATCATTTTCACCTTGGTACCAAAGCATGGCCCGAATAACTCCTCCTTCTATCAACGAGGCCCGAGCCCGAGCAATCATATCGTTGTACAGTTGGCCGCCTTTTTTCCATTGCTCTAAAGATGTGTCTCCAATTGCGCATGGAACCAGTCCGATTACTCCAAAATTAGGCTCCCTCTCCAGAACCCTAGTCGCGAATGGCATGCCGGGCCCCACCCTGTTTGGTTTTTTGACGTCAATGCCTTGGTGGAGAGGATCCCTAGCTTGTTCCCATTGGAGGGCAGGATTAAATCGGAGGATATTCGGGCCGGGCTTGCAGTATGTGCAGTTTTCTTTACCCCTTCCTGCCATGTTACTTTGTCCTGCCAGTATGAATATGTTTTTCCCTTGTGAAGGAGGTTCTGGACGCGCACTCGCCAGAGTGGCGACTCCCAAAACCATGAACCAAACAAGGGAATTCATTCTTACGCCACTGCAGGACAAAATTACGCAAGAAAATAGGAGGACTATTGGAACTCTTTTTACTTAGAGATTTGAGAGGGTGGGGTAGGGAAAAAACAATTGTCACTCTAAATTTATAAAGGAGTTTGGGCATTTTTCTATCTCACAAATCACAATCTTACATCAAACTGCCATTTTCCGTAATTTCCTCTCGGTTGTATTGTGATACGTGGCTAGTATTGTTTTGAAGTGAAATTCATAAATAGTAAATGATAAAGCGAATAGTTAGCGCGCGTCTACTTTAATTTGGAGTTTTACATTTTTTTTTTTTGGAACTAATATTTGTAATTTTTTGCTAATTTATGTTGTTGATGATTAATGATAGATACGGGAGATATAGTTACATAATTGAGTAGGTGTAATATGCACTGGGTGTACTGTGCATTTAATAGTGTATTTTAAAAATATAAAATTTGTTACACTGAAATATACTACTCCCTCCGTCCTATTTTTTATTATTCATTTACTGTAGACATAGAGATTAAGAAAAAGTAGGAGATAATAGTATTAAATGGTGTAAAGTGGGTAAAGTGAGTTTGGTGGAGGGAAATAATATTATTAAATGGTGTAAAGTGAGTTTGGTGGAGAGAAATAATAGTATTGAATGTTGTTTTATTGCCTTATTTAGAAATGGATAAACATAATTACGACGGCTATTTATGAAAAGTGAATAATCAAAATCAGGACGGAGTGAGTACTATTTAGTACACTGAATCGTGCAAAACATAAGTATGCATTGGTTTTGCCGGATTCAAAATTTTTGTACAATAAATTCAACTCGTACTGCAAATCGGGCTGGGGCAAAGGTTATAACTTATAACTATAACCATTACCTACTTTTACATTCAACAAATCAAGGATCGATATCTTTATTTTTGTTTGATAACCTCTTTTTATATTTCTTATGAAATTCAATAAAGGGGTATAGCTGGATTTTTTATTTTATTTTCTCAAATTTAACTAAGAACACACATACTCACATGCTACGTGACATATATGTCGTTCATTTTTTAGGATTTCGCAAATTTAATCAGTTAATTAATTTTAGCAACTTAAAACTCCTTTAGATGTGGTGCCAAGCAGCCAATGTTAGGTAATGTGAGGAAGTACTATAAATGGAGCAAAGATAATTCAAGTGGAAAAACAAATTAAATTCCTCCGAAAATTCAATTATTACTCAATAATTAAATCATAATTAAGGAAATACATTCATTGTATCGTACTGGATCACTATACATACTTCTCATTCGTAACAAGTCGGCCAACATATGACCCACTTGAATTTGCGAATCAATGTAAGATTAATGGGACCAAATTTTCGAAAATTGAGTCTTTGCAAGATTCCAAAATTTGGATCTTCTTGAATTTATGAGATATTCTTGTATTTCAAGAAATACATATCTTCCATAATATATTTTCAAGAAAATCAAGAAAATCTTTCTTGCTCTCTATTTTCAAAAATTTCAAAATATCCTTATGAATAACCAAGTGAGAGATTTTTTGAATTTAAAGAGATAATCTTGTATTCCAAGAATACATATCTTCATTCCATAACAAAATACAAAGAAAATATTTATCCCTCTTTTATCCATAAATTTCGAAAATATCATAGGAAAAATAAGCAATATTATTTATTTTATTATAATCATCTTTTCAGTTATTGGATATATGTTGGGCTTTCTTCGTGGCCTTTAGGAGAATTAAGATTGGACCTTCTAATGGACCTTGAATATCTAATATTGAGTCACAATATAATTCAAGCTCATAAATATTAATTAATCCCACTACATAATTAATATTGCACTATCCATCTTAACCCATATTACAGTCAATATGGCTCCCGGTCATTATTTCCCGTGTTTAAGATTATCTAGCCCATTAATTAATTCAAGCCACTGGAATTAGTTTTCTAATTAATTAATATCTTTTATCCTTGTCAAGGAACGGTTCAACATTATTATCCATACCGGAAACTAATTCCACTTGCAAGATTTGGTATGATAAAGCTTATGAACCTCCCAATGGGCAAATCGAACAAAAGCGTGCTTGCACACGATTCTTCAGTATTAAATTTTAGCAATCACATGTGACCAATAATATTGCCCAAGATAAAAAGTATTGAATCTCATTGATTCTCTACCCATGATAAGTCAAAGCAATAATTATCAATCTCACGTGATCCTATTTAAGAGACGAAGGTTAAGAAATAACGAACCAATCGGCGGTCTAATTCTTCCTTGTTCGATTCAAGAGTTTATCCTCTCAGTAGGTCCTATTCAAATCATCGGTCATGCACTAGTGTAATATCTTGGTCAAAAGACAAATAATCTGAGCCTTTTTACACTTCAACCTTTCACGATGGGTTGTTCATTTCCATCTAGGTAGTGAATAATAACGTTTTTTTAGTTACAAGGATTTATTAATTTAATCTTCGTGATCCGGTATCACTAAATTAACTACAATGTAACACGTACGATTATTGAACAGTTATGCAGTAAATATATGTAACATTCAATAATATTTAAAACATCAGTGATAAATAATTTATTTCAGTAAATAAATCTGAAAATTCAATTTCGATTATACAAAGTAAAAAATATATTTTTCAGTATAATCCCAACACACCCGTGCAACACAGGTCCAAATCTACAGAATTTTTTTTTGTCCAGGCCCATTTATATAGCGTAATCATTTGATCGAAACAAGACATGTATCCAGGATAAGAGTGGCAATTTATTCCTCCCACGACCGACTGGTGCGATCGATATTATTTCTTAATAAAAATTATTACTATTATTTTTCAAAAATATATAAAAATATATTATTATAAGGTAAATTTTGAAATGTATACGTTTTATTTTTAAAAAAAATCTGTTGAATATCGGTTGAAAGGTGGGATGGTCAAACACAATATAGGATTTTTTTTTTAAATAGTCATATTCTCATAGTGATTTATATTTAGTTATATAATTTTTTTTTTTAATTTTAATCATGAAGATATTAATTTTATTTTTTTTTTTCTTGAAAATTGAAATTTCTTTGGAATCAGCATATTGTGATAGGATTAAAGCAACAATTATGGAGAAAATAATGAAAGCAAGAATTAAGGAACAAACAATTTGATTACACAGTTAGTCAGGAATGACTACGTCTGGGGGCACTACCAAGCCAGGAGATCTACTATTTTCGAGTGATACTGATATGATACAATTACAATGAGTCAAAAGTGTTTAAATATGATACATGGTCCTAAAACCCTAAAATCCGCGAGCAGGCTTCCGGAACGCTTCGACCTCGGGCCTTGGTCGAGCGGTTTTTGCTCGAGCAAGTCCATTGGTCGAGCGCCTAGCCTTCCCTGGATCAGCCGCCGCTCGAGCACCTTTGGTCGAGCACATCTGCTCGACCAAACCCCCTGGTCGAGCACCTTGAGCACGCTGCATCCCCTCTCCGACTCAGGCTCCATAACCCAACAATCTCCCACCTGGAGACTGACTCCAACTGTAACTTGTCTCATCTGTTTCAACGATTTCTTTCTCACTGGTAGTAGTGTCAGACCTTCATCTTAGTTTCCAAGGCCAGTTGAAGTCATGCATAACTTCAACTTCTCTAAGGTCACAACCTTAATCATCACGTCAGCAGGATTATCACTTCCTCGGATCTTCATCAGCTGTAAGATTTTATTCTCTATGAGGTAACATATGTAATGATACCTTAACTCAATATGCTTCGTCCTCGAGTGAAAGACCGGATTCTTTGCCAAGTGAATAGCACTCTGACTGTCACTATACAGAATACTATCCTTTTGCTCCTTCCCCAACTCACACGAAAGATTCTGCAACCAAACCATCTCTTTGCTAGCCTCAGTAACTGCAACGTACTCTGCTTCTGCAGTGGACTGAGCTACGATCTTCTACAACTTAGAAGCTCAGGAAATTGCTGTACCACCAAAAGTAAACACATACCCGGTTGTACTTCTCCTTTTGTCGAAATCACTTGATGCCAAGTCTGCATCAACGTATCCTGCCAACTCGACATTTTTGCCCTCAAAGCACAAATCTTGTTTAGTAGTACCTCTCAAGTACTTTAGGATCCACTTCACCGCCTCCCAATGCTGCTTGCCCGGATTACCCATAAACTGGCTAACCACTCCCACTGTATGTGCAATATCGGGTCTTGTACACACCATAGCATACATCAAACTGCCAATTGCCGAAGCATATGTGGTGTTTTTCATGTAGGCTCGCTCCTCATCGCTACTAGGTGAGTCCTTGTTGGATAGCTTGAATTGACTTCCCAACGGGACACTAACTGGCTTTGCATCCTCCATACTAAATCTCTTCAAGACCTTCTTTATGTATTCAGCCTGAGAAAGATACAACTTTCCTGCCACCCTATCACGATCGATTCACATGCCTAAGATTTGCTTGGCCTCTCCAAGGTCCTTCATAGCAAACCTATCAAACAACTTCTTCTTCAACTTGCTCACTTCCCGAGCACTTGAGTCTGCTATCAACATGTCATCAACATATAATAGCAAAATGATATAACCATCATCATACCTCTTGAAATAACAACAATGATCGGCTTCACACCTATTGATCCCAATCTCGTGCATGAACCCGTCAAACTTCTTGTACCACTGTAATGGAGCTTGTTTCAACCCATACAAGCTCTTCTTCAATTTGCAAACAAGCTCACTATTCCCCTTTGACAAGTATCCTTCCGGTTGCTTCATGTAGATGTCTTCATCTAAATCACCATGAAGAAAGACTGTTTTCACGTCCATCTGTTCTAACACCAAGTTTTCTGCAACCACCAGACTCAGAACTAACCGTATGGTAGTTAGGTTCACCACTGGAGTAAAAACATCGGTATAGTCAATACCATGTTTCTGTTGAAACCCCTTCACAACCAGTCTTGCCTTGTAGCGCTTGCTTCCATTAGCCTCCTCTTTGATTCTGTAAACCCACTTATTATGCAATGCCTTCTTGCCCTTAGGAAGCTCAACTAGTTCCCAGGTTCCGTTGGTCATCAACGAATTCATCTCATCATCCATTGCAAGTTTCCACTTGCTCACTTGTTCACTACGTGTAGCCTCTACATAACATTCAGGTTCACCACCATCAGTCAACAGTAAATAATGAAGAGAAGTTGAATACCTATCAGGAGATCTATGCTCTCTCGTAGATCTCCGCAGCGGAATTGGTGTTGGTGGTGTAAGTGGTTCTTTCTCAACAATCTCCTCATCGTCTTGAACCTCATTGCTCCCACCCGAGTTCGAAATGTCTAACTCAACAACCTGAGTCTCAGAACCACCTTCTTTGGATATCCCCAACTTGTCCTTGTACAAAACCTGCTCATTGAATACAACATCTCGACTGCGGATTATCTTACGATTTTTCTCATCCCAAAACCGATAGCCAAATTCATCACCTCCTTATCCAACAAACGTACACTTAACAGATTTAGCATCCAACTTACTTCTACTAGCAACATCAATGTGAACATATGAAACACATCCAAATATACGAAGGAAAGACAAATTTACCTCCTTACCAGACCAGGCCTCCTCTGGTATGCCATATTCCAAAGGAGTTGAGGGTCCTCTGTTTATCAAGTAGGCCGCAGTGTTAACTGCTTCTGCCCAAAACATCTTTGGCAGTCCACACTTCAATCTCATGCTTCTGGCACGTTCACATAACGTCCTGTTCATACGTTCTGCCACACCGTTCTGCTGGGGGGTTCCTCTCACGGTTTTCTCCATTCGAATTCCGTTCGCCTCACAGAATCCTTTGAACTCACAGAGCTCATACTCTCCACCATTATTCGATCTCAGACACTTCACTCTGAGACCTGTCTCAGTTTCTACAAGGGCCTTCCACTTCTTGAAAGCATCAAAGGAATTAGACTTATTCTTAAGAAAACAAACCCATACCTTCCTCGTAGAGTCGTCAATGAAAGTCATGTAATATGATGCTCCTCCAAGAGATGTCACTGGTGCTGGACCCCACAAGTCGATGTGGACTAACTCCAGCTTCTGCTCTTCAAGGTTCTGCCTCCCTTCGAAAAACTCACCCTTTTCTGTTTTCCGAATACACAGTCCTCACATAACCCGATGTCAACTGTCTTGAGGTCTGGCAGCTTACCCTTCGAACACATAACCTTCATCCCTTTCTCACTCATGTGGCCAAGACGACAATGCCACAAATCTGCATTCCCCTTCTCACCTGCAAGAGCAATGCTATCCCGGGTGTTGTCTGTCATGTAAAACGTTCCCTCCTTTTTACCTCGTGCCACCACCATGGCACCTTTGGATATCTTTCACGTGTTGCATCCGAAGATCACACTATATCCCTCGTCATCAAGCTGCCCCATTGAGAGTAAATTCCTCTTCAATCCAGGAATGTGTTTCACGTCTTTCAACTGCAACACAATTTTCACTTGGTGTCTTAATCTGAACGTCCCCCTTCCCTTTGATTTCTAGAGGCTCATCATCAGCTAGAT
Organism: Stenogyne calaminthoides; assembly: GCA_037126765.1. Taxonomy (NCBI): domain Eukaryota; kingdom Viridiplantae; phylum Streptophyta; class Magnoliopsida; order Lamiales; family Lamiaceae; genus Stenogyne; species Stenogyne calaminthoides. The sequence goes on along the minus strand of JBBCBC010000029.1, from coordinate 29,033,955 downwards.
AAACCTTCCCAAAGTTCAGGAAGTGTACTTCTCCATTAAATCGGATCTTTCTTTTGCCGCGAATGAAATGATTCTCGAAATCTAACACCCACGATTCTAATGGACTGCTTCGCTCAAGATTAATGCATCTGAGCCCTCATCGATGCGGCGTTATTTGAGTTGTCATCCTTCTTTGGTACATTAGCACGTGCCTTAGGCTGGTGCCTTGCACTCCCTCTTTATAATGACCAAGTTCATGACAATTGTAGCACTCGACTTGACACTTGTCCTTCTTGGGCTTATCTTTGCCCCTTGACTTTGATCTACCCCGATTTGGCTTCCCTTAGGATTCAGATCTGCCTCTGTTTCCCGCACTCAGGGTTGATCCTATGGCCACACCCAACTCCTTCCTGCGAATTTCTTCACTCATGATTAGATCTCTCACCTCATCAAACTTAGGTTTCACTTTTTACCTCTTGAGCACTAACAACCGCCATCCTTTGTCCCACCCAACTCTCTGGTAAAGAAGACAACAGAATTATGGCTTGAATCTCATCATCAAAATCAATCTCAACCGAACTCAATTGGGCTATCGTCATATTGAATTCGTTGAGATGGTTGGCTACCACAGTATCCTCCACCATCCTCAGGTTGAATAACCTCCGCATTAGATGAACCTTGTTCGTTGCAGACGGTTTTTCATACATCTCCGTCAAAATCTCAAGCATCTCCTTTGTGATTTTTGCTTTCACCGTATGTAGGGCGACGTTCATGGATAACGACAGACGAACCACACTCATCGCCTTCCTGTCCAGCAACTTCCACTCGTCGTCCTTCATAACTTCAGGTTTAGAGCTTAAAGGTTGATACACATCTTTACCGTACAAGTAATCCTCGATCTGCAACTTCCAGAATTCGAAATCCGTTCCATCAAACTTCTCTACAGGAGATTTCCCTTCAGCCATCATAATTGCTCCCACCAAATCCCTTTAACCCGATGCTCTGATACCAGTTGATAAGATTAAAGCAGCAATTATGGAAAAAATAATGAAAGCAAGAATTAAGGAATAAACAATTTGGTTACCCGGTTAAAATGGGAATGACTACGCCCAAAACACTACCAAGCCAGGAGATCTACTATTTTTGAGTGATACTGAGATGATACAATTACAATGAGTCAAAAGTGTTTAAATATGAGACATGGACCTAAAACCCTAAAATTCATGAAAGGCTTTTTGAAAGCCGACCTCGGGGCCTTGGTCGGCGGGTTATGCTCGAGCACGTCCATTGGTCGAGCGCCTAGCCTTCCCTGGATCAGCCGCCGCCGAGCACCTTTGGTTGAGCACATCTGCCGACCAAACCCCTGATCGAAGCACCTTTGGCGCGCATCCCTCTCGACTCGACCAACCATGTGACTCCTTTAAAATTAAATATTTTTATCACGATCAATTCGAACATGTGGAGTGTTATTCAACAAAAAAAGGGGTGTATTGAGTTTAATTTGAAGCGGACCAGTAAGTGGTGACTTGGAATTTTTTTTTAAGGTTGGGTGGGACTCCACATGTGAATTTGAAAGTACATATTTTAAAAGGTTAACTTACGTCACACACACTGATTCTAGTAAAAATTTGAATTTTTCAAACAAAAACTAAAATTAAAACTTTCAGTAATAACATAAAAATTACATAACTTAAAACGGAATCAAAATTAAATTTATTTTTTCCCGAAATCAATTTTGAACATGCCAAATTTGAAATTATTATTTAAAACAAACCTTTGCATGCTCAATCACACGAATGATATCATTTACTTCATTTTATGTTCTATTTTGGATTCATAGAAGTGACCAGTATATGCAATGAACCACTGAAATTCGTGTTCTAAATTTAGAAACTCAAAATATAAAGGAGGAATAAACTCAATACATATCAAAAATTTATTTTATATTATGATGAGAAAATTTGAAATACCTTATTATTTGCTGTTCCAATGCTATTCAGGTGGATGGCTGCACATGAAATAAGCCCAAGGCAATTGTTAATAGGCTTCTCAAGTTCTGGGCTGGACCAAAAGATATTGGACTTTATTTCCTTGTTATCTGGGTTACATTGCGGGCCTGTAACAACTAACAATCCACTACTTCTGCTTTTGAAGAGGACTGTGCTAGTAATTATTTCCTTCATCCTAATTATAGGCTGATTTGATATTATACACAAATTAATAACTTCTATTGAAAAGATAACGTAAATAAAAAATTTATATTATAAGTTTAAGTAAAACTTTATTGTTATAACTTTATTTAATAATTGTTATAATATTTAACATTATATAATACTCCCTCTGTAACAGAAAAATTAACACAGTTGACTTTTACACATTTTTTTTCGAGCGAGTTATGTATTAATAATTAAAATAATAAAATAATTTTTAGAGAATGATTATGATAGATTGACTTTTCATTTTTTATTTCGACGAGTTATGTATTAATAAAAAATCATTTTAATTTTTATTATGAAAATTTATTATATACAAAAAATTATTTTAAAAATTACTATTACAAAATTTCCTTCCGCAAAAACGCATTTAAAAAATCTTACGAGGCTTCCGAGACGGAGGAGTAATTCTTTTTAAAAAGATAAAGTAAATAAATATAAAATTAAATTAATAATTAATTAAAAAATATTCTATATAAAAACAATCTTATATAATTAGAAGATCTTGAACAATTAAATGCAACTTTATTAATTGCTGAAACAAATAAAAAGAACAAGAGAAAATCAAAGGAAAAGAAAAAAGAAACTGATGGTCGTGACATAATAATTCGAATTTGAGACACAAAATTGTATGTCAAATCATAATTAAGGTCTAAGCCATAGATCTATTTCGAAATATTTAATTTAATAACTTAATTAGGGCGTTTTCTCATCGGCCTTTTTGCCGGTGGCATATTCCGTCACGGCTTCTTTGGCGGATTGTAGTTTCTCAGCCACTTTTCCGGCGGCATCCGTCACAACATTTCCGGGCTTGTCCTCTTCGGGCCGAAACACATGAGTTATCTCCACCTTCTCCTTTTCGGGCTCTTGATCTTCCCCCGCGGGCTTCCGGTAATCCACCGTCTCCACGTTTACCTCCGTCGCACCGTCTTCATTTATTTTTTCGGTACCCTGAAAAATAGATAAGCGTAAGTCACAACCAACACGAAAAGGCAAATAAACTAGTTTTTCTAGTATTTTGCAACTAATACTTTACAGTGAAACAACTAATACCTTTTATTGAAACAGCTAATACTATCCCATTTTGCAACTATTGCTTCAAGTAAAACAACTATTACCTTCTACCGAAACACCTAATACCATCAAACTATACCTTATAAGTTTACCGAATTTATATTGCAACTAATACTTTAGAGTGAAACAATTAATACCTCTTCCTGAAATAACTAATACTATCAAACTAATACCTTTTAATACAACAGCTAATACTGTTAAGAATACAAACAAAATTAATTGACAGATAAATTAACGGGTAAAACATCAAACCTTTGAAGTATCCATTGAACTGATTTCAATAAGAGGAAGAGAGCATAGGAGATATATATATATAGAGAGGAATTGCATAATTAATTGGGTTAGGATATTTGTAAGGGACACGTAATTGATAAGAAGTTGATGAGTCATGCATGTCGGCACCTACAATAAATTGACTCATCCATCCATCGCTATTATTAATGGGTTCCATTATCATACTATGATTTTTATTAATATTTTATAATTTAAATATTAAATGATTTTTAATGATGATATTATTCATTAATACTAATATTAACTAAAAAAAATAATTCGTTGTAGAAAAATTGACAACTAAAAAAAAGAATATAAATAAAATACCATTCAAATGAATATTAAAATGGTTCCAATTAATAATAAGAAAAATTAGAAAAACCTAAGATATGAAACTGAAAGTGAAAGTTGGAAATTAAATTAGGGCGGGTTTAAAAAAAATATAACTCTCACAAAAAAAATTGTTCCTAATTTTTTTTCGTTAGAATTTGAAAACCCACCAAAAGCTAATTGGAATAAGACAGCTTCTGCAATTTCCTTCTACTGGGTCCTTTTTCCTTTTTTAAATTGAGGAAAAATTGGTAAAATGATGCTAGTAGTATTTATCTTTCTGCCACGAACCCCATCACATATCGGTTACTGTTATGACTTTTTGTCCCGACATAGGATATTGTTTTTTGTCCATTGCATATTTAATTATGCATAAACTATTTATACGGGTGGATGTAAATAAATTATATTTTTTAATATTATAAATTGTATAATTTTAAAATAGTGCACGATGCATTTTGATGCATATGAGATCATTCTTAATTTATTAATTTATAAAGTATCTTACTGTGTCAAATAATAAACATTTTAATTACATAAAAGTAATTAATTTTACTAACTTATCATTGATATTATACCTATTCTATACTTATTAATTTTTCTTCTTTTAAATTATTCTTAATCTTTTTTTTTTGGAGAGAAATGAGTTTATAAGTTTAATATAGCTTTAGTTAGGGCTATTCACAGAGTTTGGATATTACTGAACCCGAACCGAAATTCGAACCGAATCGAAAATAATCGTTGACTTTTTGACATTTTTTCGTACCGAACTGAACCGATTTTTTTTTGATATGAACATGGATATTATCGAATTAATCGTACCGAAAACTCGAATGAAACTGCATCGAACCGTACCGAATCGAACTGAACCGAATAACTGTTTTAAATATGTAATAAATATAATTATTAATTTATTTTGTATTCATTAAATTGTCTTATAGATTATTGATATCCATTAATTTAATATTGAATATTTCATATAAATATTTTGGCGAGATATTAGAATATTTACTTTCTTATTTGTGATTTATAATTATTAAGAATCTTATAAAATTTTCAATTTGCAAGCAAATTATGCATCTTTACTCTCTCGCACCAACTCGTCTCTCATCAATTTAGATAGACGAAAATTCACAATATATTTTTAAATGTGTATTTTATTAACCATGTTTTAAATACACCATTGATGGTGTATTGGGTTATTTTATTATTTTTAATCAACTATTATCCTATCATGTAATATGTCTGAGTCTAAAGGGTAGATGCATGAATATGGTTGAAGATGTATTGAATGCATGTGTATTTTGTGTAGATTGCACTAATATTCTTAAGAAAATTGTGATTAAAAAAGAAAATGAGGGGTGATAGAAAAAAGAGAGAGAAAAAGGTAAAAAAAAAATCATTTCTCCGGTCCGAACCAATCTATTTGTTCTGTTCTGGTTTCGTTATAACCAAAAATTTATTCCGAACCGTACTGAAATATTAAAAATCCGAAGCGTTCCGAATCGAAGTTTTGGTATGGACACGGACACTCCAATTTAAAAATAACCCAACTTTTTTACAAATACGGATATTTTTAAATATTCATTTTGATCTGTACAGTGAACAGTTCTAACTTTAATTTTATATGTGAAGTTTTAATAGAAACTTTTTTTTAAAAAAAAACTATTCAATTATGAAAAACGAATTATATAAAAAAAATTATTGGAGATATTAATTTAATTTGAAAGATATATTACTTAGGAATTTTAAAATATTTAGTCAAAATCGTGCAACGTCTTAAATCACCTCTTCAGATCCTTAACATGAATGCAAACGTGTAGTTGCGGGGAAGTTGAGATGGACAATCAATTTGCTCGGAAAATTCAATTATTATATATTGAAGAATATTTAATAAGCAAATACATTGATATGTATTTCATGTTCACTATATATATGTTATATATCCCTATGTCTCTCTCTATGCAAAATATTTAAGGAAAGCGTCGGCCAACAATTGTCCCACGTGAGTTGCTCCTGCAGTGTCAAGATGGACTTCGTCACGATTAATGAAGCTTGATCCCTTTGCATCAACTGTTTTCACATTTGGGTGGTTTGTTCCTAATTGTTGTTTCCTTATTTCACGATCTGGTTCGTCCAATTTTTGATTTATAGCCACCTGATCACAATCAATTAACCATTCATCAAAATCAAATATGTATACACATATATAAAAAGACAAAATCAAATGAAACATACCTGGATGACTGGTAAATTAGGTAATTGCAAATCGGAGCGAATATCATCAACCATCCGGACCGAATCGAAATGGAGTAAGTTGAGACAATTAAGGAGGCGTCATCAGCTCACCTTGGTACCACAACAAAGCCCCGAATAACTCCTCCGTCCTTCAAGGAGGCCCGAGACCGTGCAATCATATCATTGTACAATTGCCGCCTTTTTTCCATTGATCTAAACTTGTTGCTCCTACGGTAGCGGGGACCAATCCGATCACACCGAAATCGGTCTCGCTCCAAAACCCTAGTTGCGAATGGCATCCCGGGTCCCACGCCCTTTTGTTTTTTTTCCAGATATCAATGTCTTTGTCGCAGGATCCTTGGCTTGTACCCCACTGGAGGCCAAAGACCGAATCCGAGGATATTCGGTCGGGCTTGCGGTATGTACAATTTTTTTCTTTCCTCCTCGCCATATTCTTTTGTCCTCGCCAGAATGAATATGTTTTTCCCATCTGAAGGAGGTTCCGGACGCGCACTCGCCAGAGTCGCCACCCCCAAAACCATGATCCAAACAAGGGAATTCATTCTCACCACAAGGACAAAATACCCTACCAGAGAGAGAGAGAGAGAGAGAGGGATTTTATTTTAGACTTGAAAGTCTTAGATAGTGATTAAATTATCCCTCGACATTTATTTATATATAGAGATGCATGGACATCTAAACACACGGACAGACATCCATTTCTAGTCATACTTTTCTATGGCTTACAATTATTAGCATGAAACGAGATGCATATATAAGTAATAAGTGATTAAGCTTAATGTTAGCGCATCTATATGTTCTTGGATTTTTACTTTTTTTTCCTGATGGATGCAACTATTATTAGTAAGTCTTAGTTAACTTATTCAGCGAATTGGCAAAATGCTGATCTGGAATGACCAATATTTAATTTTTTCAGGACGAAAAATGGACAATAAATAAGTTATAGGATCAAAATTTCATCCACATTCTATGATTTTGTCCACTTCTCTCTCTGATTGTGATATTTCACATATCTTCGATCAATGTTAAATTATTATTTCGAACAATTTTTTTCTTTTAGACAATTGAGTATTTTTTTTTATTTGCATGAGACTATGTGCACCATTTATTAAATATATAAATATGCCAAAAATATAGAATCTGCACAAATCCTTCGGAGGAAAAAGTTTTTTTTTGTCCCGTAATTTATTTACAGACCATTTTCTATTATAAACAAAAAAATAAATTAAATGTCCAATTTTAATCCCATAATTAAATTGATTGTCCAAGTTTGGTACAATTTTCACTGAAAGCGAAAAGCGTCATTTTCGGTCATATGGAAGTCCCGTACGTGTAAAATTTAGTCATTTTTTAATTTATAGATTTTAAATTTGAGTTTAGATTAAATTTATTGAGTTATTTATACATGTATAATTTAAGTGATTAAAAAAAACCTTAAACAAAAAGAACGTTAGCATCCACGTTTGCAACGGTACTGAAAACCCTCAAATTTTATCGACACTTAACTAGCACGTGACTGAAACATTGTTTGAGACTTTTTGGCAAAAATTGAGATTAAATTGGACAATTAATTTAGTCAAGGAACCAAATTTGGACTGTTAAATTTTTTGGGAGGAAACATGAACAATAGCTAAGTTATGAGGATTTAAACCAGAATCGTGTCATAACTTTGCACCTTTGTTGAAATGGTCTCATAATCATCAATTTTTCCAATTTAATCCCACATGTATTCAATTTGATTCAATTTAGTCATAAACCGCCGGAGGTTGCTTAAAATTGCTAAAATGACGTCATTTTGTACACGTGTCTTACATATTCCGGTCAAAATTGGGGGCGCGTGTCAAAATGACGTCGCAATTTTAAGCAACCACTGGCGGTTTGGGACTAAATTGGATCAAATTGAATACTTGGGGAATCAAATTAAAAAAGTTGATAATTATGGAACTATTTCAATAAAGGTATAAAGTTATGAGACTATTTTGGTTTAATTCCCTATTAGTTATATGACCAAAAAAAATAAAATTTCTCCAACTTTTTCCTTACAATAATATCATTGTTTTGTAGTAATACAATTTTCAATATCTTATATATGTTACTATAATGACAAGTACGTATTACTTGACATTAAAGTAACACATACCTTAAGAAGGGAATAATGTTGTTTAAGGACAATAACTTAGGGGAAGGTTGTGTTTTAAAGACAATAATTTTACAGGTTTGAAAATGCAAAAAAATATATTTTAAAAATCTGTAAATATAATCGAGCCCGAATCTCACATAGTATTTCAGCTCGATTTGAGCTTATTCGGGTTTAATTGTCCTACATTTACATATTTTAAAACATATTGTCCTATATTTATATATTTTAAAACATATTGTCCTATATTTCCATGTCAGTAAAATTATTGTCCTTAAAACACAACCCCTAAAGTTATTGTCCTAGAAAAACAATTTTCCCTGCCTACGGAGCGAATTTTTTTTTTTTATCTTTGCGCGAATTTTTTGGACAAATTCGTTTGACCAAGTTCGGATCCTTAAATATTGACACGTGAGATATAGACTTTTCCAACTTACATTAATATTTCACCCACAATATTTATCATAGTTTAATAGAAATAAATCACACGATATTGCTTTTATTTTATCGATTTAAATTAACTCCATTGATACGTTGGTGCGAAGGGATATATGTGAAGGAAGTTGAGATGGACCAATGAGACTGCTTGGATAAAATTGAATTATTATTAAAAATATTAGAAAGCAAATACATTAATATATATATATATATATATATATATATATATATATATATATATATATATATATATATATATATATATATTCCCCATATATTCCCCAATCTCTCTATACAAAATTATCGAGGAAAGAGTCTGCCAATAATTGTCCCACATGAGTTTCTCCTGCAGTGTCAAGATGGATCCAGTCACCTAAAGTGGCGCTTGATCCCGCGGCATCAACTGTGTTCACATTTGGATAGTTTGTTCCCAACTGTTGTTTCCTTATTTCACTATCTGCTTCCTCCAATTTTTTTATTTATAGCCACCTGATCACAAACAACCATTCATAAATATACTTACATATAAAAAAAAAAAAGTCTCGATAAAACTTATTTATAATATAAAATTTATATCATTCTGTTTCATAAATTAATATCATGTCACTTATCAATCGATACTTATTACACTCATAAATTAATATCATATCATTGAATGCTATATGTATTAGTTTATAAAAGTAATGATATTAATTTATAAATTTAATGGTATAAATTCCATTGTATGAACATGTTTCAGGCGAGAGTTTAGGAAAGAAAAAAGGGGCATGTATATATGTACAAGCATGTTACGCGTGCACTGATGACCGGTAAATTAGGTATTTGCAAATCGAAGCGGATATCATCAACCATCTTGCGTAATGTTTGGGCGTAATGTTTGGTTTCATCGCTCTTGTTGTTATCATTTTCACCTTGGTACCAAAGCATGGCCCTTAATAACTCCTCCTTCTATCAACGAGGCCCGAGCCGAGCAATCATATCGTTATACAGTTGGCGCCTTTTTTCCATTGCTCTAAAGATGTGTCTCCAATTGCACATGGAACCCAAATTACTCCAAAATTAGGCTCCCTCTCCAGAACCCTAGTCGCGAATGGCATGCCGGGCCCCACCCTGTTTGGTTTTTTGACGTCAATGCCTTGGTGGAGAGGATCCCTAGCTTGTTCCCATTGGAGGGCAGGATTAAATCGGAGGATATTCGGGCCGGGCTTGCAGTATGTGCGATTTTCTTACCCCTTCTCAATATGTTTCTTTGTCTGCCAAGATGAATATGTTTTTCCCCTGTGAAGGAGGTTCTGGACGCGCACTCGCCAGAGTGGCGACTCCCAAAACCATGAACCAAACAAGGGAATTCATTCTTACGCCACTGCAGGACAAAATTACACAACAAAATAGGAGGACTATTGGGACTCTTGTTACTTAGAGATTTGAGAGGGTGGGGTAGGGAAAAAACAATTGTCACTCTAAATTTATAAAGGAGTTTGGGCATTTTTCTATCTCACAAATCACAATCTTACATCAAACTGCCATTTTCCGTAATTTCCTCTCGGTTGTATTGTGATACGTGGCTATTATTGTTTTGAAGTGAAATTCATAAATAGTAAATGCTAAAGCGAATAGTTAGCGCGCGTCTACTTTAATTTGGAGTTTTACATTTTTTTTTTTGAACTAATATTTGTAATTTTTTGCTAATTTATGTTGTTGATGATTAATGATAGATACGGGAGATATAGTTACATAATTGAGTAGGTGTAATATGCACTAGGTGTACTGTGCATTTAATAGTGTATTTTAAAAATATAAAATTTGTTGCACTGAAATATACTACTCCCTCCGTCCTATTTTTTATTATTCATTTACTGTAGACATAGAGATTAAGAAAAAGTAGGAGATAATAGTATTAAATGGTGTAAAGTGGGTAAAGTGAGTTTGGTGGAGGGAAATAATATTATTAAATGGTGTAAAGTGAGTTTGGTGGAGAGAAATAATAGTATTGAATGTTGTTTTATTGCCTTATTTAGAAATGGATAAACAAAATTACGATTTTTTTATGGAAAGTGGATAATCAAAATCGTGACGGATGAAGATTATTTAAGATATTTGAATCGTGCAAAACATAAGTATGCATTGGTTTTGCCGGATTCAAAATTTTTGTACAATAAATTCAACTCGTACTGCAAATCGGGCTGGGGCAAAGGTTATAACTTATAACTATAACCATTACCTACTTTTACATTCAACAAATCAAGGATCGATATCTTTATTTTTGTTTGATAACCTCTTTTTATATTTCTTATGAAATTCAATAAAGGGGTATAGCTGGATTTTTTATTTTATTTTCTCAAATTTAACTAAGAACACACATACTCACATGCTACGTGACATATATGTCGTTCATTTTTTAGGATTTCGCAAATTTGATCAGTTAATTAATTTTAGCAACTTAAAACTCCTTTAGATGTGGTGCCAAGCAGACAATGTTAGGTAATGTGAGGAAGTACTATAAATGGAGCAAAGATAATTCAAGTGGAAAAAACAAATTAAATTCCTCCGAAAATTCAATTATTACTCAATAATTAAATCATAATTAAGGAAATACATTCATTGTATCGTACTGGATCACTATACATACTTCTCATTCGTAACAAGTCGGCCAACATATGACCCACTTGAATTTGCGAATCAATGTAAGATTAATGGGACCAAATTTTAGGCCTGGTAGTCTCTGTTGAGGGAAATTAAGTAAATAGATTATTCTCGACACTCTCTACAAGCTCGAATTTTTAGATGAGATAGAATTCTTTCATGGTATCAGAGCCCCAAATTGTGGGTTTGATTCCCATAGAAGCACTCCACCCATTTAAATTGTCCACTCTGTTAGGCCTCCTCTCCAGAGAGCAGATACAATGCTTCGGCCCACGAGTGAGGGGGAGTGTTGAGGGAAATTAAGTAAATAGATTATTCCTGAACCAGGTGGCTTAGCCCACCTGGCCACTGGGCTCCTCAATTGAGTGGGAGACCCAGGTTCGATTCCCTTTGGGAACGAATTGGAGTATGAGAGTTATAAGGTGACTTGGTGAATTTGTGGAGTGTTTGGGTGCTTGATGTATTAACTACTAACATCTAACAACTAACTTTGTCCGATAAAAAAAAAAAAATTATTCCCGACCCTCTCTACAAGTTCGAGCTTTTAAATAAGACGGAATTCTCTCGCTCTTGGTGACAGTTGTCACATCCAGATAGTGAGTTGCCAACTGCACCCTCCCGGACTCAAAATATTTTTCATTTAATCTTTTTTACACTAATTAGGAAAATTATTAAATAACAATAAATATATATAAATTAATATTTGTACTCTTTTATTTACCTTTATTATTATTTGTACATTCATTTAATGCAAAGTATCATAAATAATGAGTAGAGGATGAAATAGGAACAAAATATTTAATTCTCATACTTTAGTATAAAATGACAAACATTTTTAGTTAGAAATTCCTTTCTTAAAAGACAAACTTTTTGATTTGGAGGGAGTAATATTTTCTTACTTCATTATCGCACCTACAAAATACACAAACATATACAACCAAGTGATATTTTAAAAACGATTTATGCATAATGTGTTATACGAGGTCGAGTTAAGGGTCTGCTTGAATTACATGTAAATTATGTAACTGCAAATTAAAGCAGATATCAGAAATTATCTAAATGAATTTGGTCCCATAAGTTGAGGCAACTGGATCTGTTACATCAGATTCAACTTGGTAGAGTTAAAAATCATTTTCGATCCCACAACTTTTGACTTTTCTACAAAGGAATCCAAAAAAAAGAAAATTGTTTTAAATTCAGCCCCATTTTTAAATTTGGTCCGATTTTGTTCCAAATTCATTGAAAATTGTCAAATGATGTCGGTTTTAGTCACATGACAAATCAAATAGTGTGTTTTAAGGAGATGCTGACGAGGACCCATGTGGCATTTTAAAATAATTTTATAATAATATTTTATTCTGAAGACTTTATTTTTTCGTAAAAATTGTATAATTTAATTTAGATTTTTTTAAAGGGTAATTTAATTTAGTTAGTATTGCTCGATTTTGGTCCAAGCCAAATAGTTCGTGTGCAGTTTGATTTTATTTCTCTCTAATTGTTATATAAAGACTTGTGTCCATAAACTAGATCTATGCTATGAACTTTAATTATTTGATCAATTTCATTCATTTTCAACACATTTTTCTAAATCACTAAATTTAACCCATATTATATCCTGGGTAAAATCAAATATCATGAATTAAAAATAAAGTTTATATCATAAATCAGGTCAAGTTTTTATCTTATATAAAATGGCGGAGAACTCCTACCGCATACCATAATTAGAAATGTTGGTTCTGATTTTTTTTTTGTACAAAGGATGAATTTAAAATGATGTGGGGTACATCACTTTCCTAATATTTTTTTCCATTTTATAAGAATTTGCTCCTTCAAATTTGTAACTCTATATGAACCAATAATATGAAGATTTTTTATATCCTTAAAACAAAATCCTAGCTAGATATGTCTCTGTACATGGGCTTAGTATGGGCCTTCTTGGCATGGAACAAGTAAACCAAGTTTGGACCACCTAAACCTACTCAAAACACCAAATGATCAACATTTCTACTACAATTTACAAAATTACAAACAGAGTTCGTTGCGTTTTGTTAGAAAAAAATGTATTCTAAACCTTTAATTTTTTGCACTCTAAACTTCAGAACAATTACTCTTGCGTTTTGTTAGAAAAAATGTATTCAAATATAAATAATACTAATACATAACATCCATATCCCACCCCATCCCATCCCATCACAAATATATCTACCTAAACCATCTCCCCAACAAGTCCACTAAAAAATGGCTCAACCTCTTACCCCCACCGCTGCTCTGAACCGGCAGAGGAGCCGTAATCTTGAGAAACGACTCCGCTAGCATCGAGCCGAGCCGGGCCTGGGCTGCCGTCGTAAGATGCAGCCCGTCCGGCTCCAGCTGCAGCCCATAAGCATCAACACACCTCACATTTGGAAGGTCAATTTCTTTCTGAGCCTTTCTTACTATATCCACATAAGGCCCTGATCCTGACGCCAATGCCACCTACACAAAACCAAGAAAAAAAAATCAAAATTAATTTCAATCACAATCAAAATCAGATCCAGAAAAAAATGACTAATCGGGTCGGGCCGGGCCCGGCAATGATCATACTTGGATCACAGGCAGCACCGGCGACAGCAAATCGGACCGAACGTTCCGAAAAAACTTCTCCAATCTGTGCTTATACAATTTAGCATCCTGATGTGACACCGTATCACTCTCCCCTTGGTACCAAAGGACGGCCCGAATAAGGCCGCCACCGGCCCGAACAGCGGCCCCGACCCGGTTCAGCATCTGATTGTAGAGGGGCCCGCCGCGCCTCCACTGGGTGATGTTGGTCCCTCCGATGGCGCAGGGGACCAGCCCGATCACCCCAATGCCGGAATCTTTTCGCATAATGGAATTCGAAAAGGCCATGGCGGGCCCCACCCCGCATATTTTATCGACATCAATATCGGCGTGGAGGGCTCCCGGGCCTCCTCCCACGTGAGGCTCGGACCTCAGGCGGAGGATGGATGGGTCGGGACTGCATTCTGGCGGCACGCGGGGTCGGCCCCACGTGCCGTTCAGAACGCCGCCCCGGCCCGACATGTTGCTTTGTCCGGCCAATATGAATATGTTCTTGGGTTGTAAGGCTGCATTGTGGTTGGGGAGATTTTGAGTTGCTACCAAATTGGAGTAGGAAAAAAGCATCAACCAAACAAGGGAAAACATGCCTCTAATTTGGAGTGAAAATTCAATAAAACAGAGGCATTTTAAATAATTAAATGTGGATGCATAGAGGAATGGGTTTAGAGTGTTTGCAAGGAAAGCAAACGAGATTCTTTTGGATTATTTTAGAAATTACATCTTGTGGTGCGCTGTCTTTTTGTTCGGAATGTTTGGCTACTTAAAGCATATTATATTTTTGATTGGTTGTATTATGTAATTATTTATATTGATAATGAGTTGGTGTTTGTTTGATGGGAATACTACAAATTTATAAACAAAGGCTTGGGGTTAGTATTATCAAACGTGATTTGGGGGAAGAACACATAACTAACGACAACAGCGTTGTTTTGTTGACGGCATTTTGAATTATGTTTCAAAGTTTTTTGGGATTTTTGAAATCCCAGTTTGACGAATATTATAAAGGACTTTTAAAGAATATATTCAAGTTTTTTTTTTTTATTATTGTACAAGAATATGTGGGAATATATTAAAAACTCGTTTATTTAGCGAATATTAGATTAGAAGAGATATGAAATCATGTGATATATTTAATTTTTTAACATGTTTATTAAGTTATACTATTATACTAGTTCTTGGTATTAGCAATATCATACGTTAGGTGTTATGGTTAATTCAACAAAAATGAAAAAAATGAAGTAACTGGAGAAAAATGCATCAATTAACAAACTCTTAAATGATATAAAAAGTTTTTTTTATCCCTTAAACGGGCTCTAAGTTCTTTAATATCCTTATATTTCAGGCCCAAAAGATCAACAAAATTCTCCCCAAGAACAAACCTGCTGGCCCATTTCTATTCTCAGTCATTGGGCTCTCTTTTCAACAGAAACTATACAATTTAAAAAGATGCCCTTAAAATTTGCATAATGGTTTTATTAGTTCCATTCCAAATTTCTTTCTTTTCATAACCACTTTATAGAAATAGAGACACAATTAGACATTCAGAATACATCAAATAAATTTTAAAAACGTAAATAAGCAGTTAACATTTTCCCACATGGTGGGGCTGCCATTTCAGTCATGATCACTCATTTCGATTAATCATGATCACTTGTTCAAATTTATTTTTTCATATTGCGTTAAATTACTTTTAATACATATTACACGTGACAATAATAACAATAATGATGTTATTTCATTATTATAGTTACTATATATTCCATTAAAAACAATCAAACACAAAATTAGTTATCAAAATTGAATTGAGAATAGGTACTATGTTAATATAGTTGGGCAATGCCCATACTATTTACTCGGTTTTTTTTCCTTTTTAGCTTCTTCGGTTGATGATTGTATATTGTAATGGTTATTAATATCAATAAAAAATTGTGTCTCATTTGAAGAATTAGAAAAAATGCCATAAACGTATTATATATTTTACGTGATACCCAATTTTTAATGACATACATGCTATTTTATAAAGACAGAATGGTGACCTTTGGTGTTTCATTTATTAAACCACATGGTTATGTTCACAGTTCACACGATTTGAGAGTCGATTTCTTTCTTTTAATTATCTGTTGTCAAAATTTAATGGGTCCTATGAGACTCATGTATGTCGTAATACAATGATTTTCACATGGCATTTTATAGCGTCTTGTGGTGTGACAGAGAAAAAGAAAGCAAATAAAACAACAAAATATATATTGAGTTCTTATTTTGTGCATCAAGAACATAAAAATACAATTCAATAAAAAACATTTAAAATAGGAGCAGTTTTATGTGAAAGTGGTGTACCATACACCACTATCCATATTAATAAAAATGGATCCAGCCATGATCCGGGTATAACTAATGGATAATATGATATGTGTACAGAATTTAAATGGTAACTCATTAGTGACAAAGTGCTAAGTTGCTTTGCTCACCTTTCGGAGCTGGGTGTGTTCGAACCTTGTTGGCTGGCGGCTGCTAATGCCTTCTTTTTCTTATTATTCTACTATTCTCAAATTAAAATATTTTTTTAATTTTCTAATTCAGTTAATACAAATAATAATTACACAAATCTTTTATTGAATTTATTTATTCTAACTCATAGCTCATCTCAATTAATACTATAGCTCATATCAAATAATACTATAGCTCATTTCGATTAATGTGATAGCTCATATCGATTAATACTATAGCTCATATCAAGTAATACTATAACTCATATCGATTAATATTATAGCTCATATAAAATAATACTATAGCTCATATCGATTAATACTATAGCTCATTTCAAATAATACTATAGCTCATATCGATTAATATTATACCTCATATCGATTAATACTATAGCTCATTTCAAATAATATTATAGCTCATATCAATTAATACTATAACTCATATCAAGCAATACTATACCTCATATCAAATAATACTATAGCTCATGTCAAATAATACCACAACTCATATCGATTAATACTATATGAGTTAGCTCATGTCAAATAATAATATAGCTCATATCGATTAATACTATAGCTCATATCAAGTAATATTATAGCTCATATCGATTAATACTATAACTCATATCGATTAATATTATAGCTCATACAAGTGCTTTTCACTGATTCTTGCTTTCTTTCCTAGGCTCATGTTTCATTCATCTAGTGAACTTTCTTTGACCATCATCTTCACATGGTAGAAGAGAAAAAATGAACATAAAGAAAGCAAGAATCATCTATTCAGATTTCATAAAAAAACAATTCAAATATCTTAGCATCTCTATTCTCAAATTTTACATTCTTGATATTTTCAAAGGCTATAGATGCATATTTATGAAAGGACATGAATCTAATATAAGAAATCCATAGAGATAAGGTATAATTAATATAACCTTCTGCATATATATTTAGATTTTCAAACTAAATTTCATGATATCCACTTTAATTTTGATATAATTCATCGAAAATTAGAACTTCTCATCTTTACTTCAACCTAGTTACATTTCATAACCCGTTCCCTTTCGTTCAAATGATGATTTTCAATCTTTGTACACAAACCTTTTCGCAAGAACAACATAAACACAAAAATTAACACCACTCACATCAGCTAAAAACCAGTCAAGTACTGTAAAATGCAACTGCAACAATACTGCTCATTAGAATGTAACATAACTAAGACTTTGACATCATATTTCTTATGAAGAGTACTTAAATAAACAAACCAACCAGCAATCTTCCTTTTCCCTCTTCTAACTTCACTCAAATGCTTCAACTTTTCTTCATCTTCTTTTTTCTTAAGCTCGTTAAACTTTTCACCAACTGCATTTAATAAGAGTAGAAACAAAGATGACGAGATGTTTTAGTACTATCAAGAAATTGTGGCATGAACTCAGATTTACAAGTACAATAATGTAACATAAAAATTATATTGGATGTAGATTCATATACTATTTTCAGACCTTTTCAAAATAACCAGTAACAAATATCACAACTATATAAACAATTGTGTCAATAAAAACAAGTATCTCCCTTGCAACCAAACAAGGATTACTAAAACTTCATTTATTGGGAATTTATAAACAACATTATGAAAAAATAGAGCACGACAAATATGCAAGTAGTTTTCATAAATGAATTGCTACCCACCCGAAAGTGTCTGCTTAAGCTTAATCAACTGCTTTGAAGCTTTTGGTATATTTTGGTTTTCCTTTTTATCACTTTGAACATAGAGCTCATTCTGGTAATATTACATGGACTACCTGCATGAAAAAAAAAATAAATGTTTATTATGCAGAAGAAATCCCCTCCCAACTTCTCCTCTTAGAGAATAAGAAACTAAGAAGCCATTATGGAGGCAAAGACTGAGCTAAAGTAATAATTGACACTTACACTCTATTATGTTAAGATGTTGTTCAAAAATGTGAATATTCCTAAGCCCCAAGAAGTAATACAAAGTGAACAATTATCACATCAACTCCCTTCACTTTATTCTAATATGAGATAGTTACGTCCTACGCCATCTATACCCTAAGGATAAAAGGTTTCAATTGCCTTAAAAAGTGGTAAAAACACAAATAAGCAACAATAGAAGAAGAACAACAGAACAACTAAACAAAACCAACAAGAATAACATTTTAAGTAACTAAAACTATTTTAGAAGTTTTATTAATTTGCATCTAATTCATGATTGCTCTCTACCTAAATCCTATAAAAAATTAGTAATGATCACAACACCTAATTCATACACATTATAAGAATTCAACAGACATGCAGAGTAAACTAATTCTATTGACTATGTGTACATATGTAATATATAGTTTACAATGGCAAGATCTACAAGACATGTTACAAAAGTAAATCCTATGAATCTTCCTTGATACATATTCATCTCTCATAAAATTTATTTATGCAGAAGGAGATTTTCTATTTAAATCATTTCATAAAACATATGATAGGCGTTACACCATAATAAAGGAATAGAAGGAATATATCTGTTACCTGTTAGATGAAATCAATCGTCAATCGAAGATCTTCGAAGAACCAAAAATAGAAGAGAGGGAAATCGCACGAATCTCACCAATAACGAACTGAACACAGAAATCGCACGAATCACACATACTTCTCGTAAAGAAATTGCACGAATCTTCGAAGAATTGGACGATTTAGTTTCGGGTCTTTGAAGAAATTGCGAAAGTGAAGAGAATTGGGGAAAGAGACGGTTTAGAGAGAGAATTGGGTGAAACTGAATGAAAATGGAAAATATTTGTTTTTTATACTTGACCCATTTAATGACCCGGAATTGAGATAGATAGTGGTGTATGGATATTATTATGGTGTAACTGGTTCATATAATACTTTGCCTTAAAATAGTATTCAGTGAACCAATTAATATTATTTCATTAAAACAACTAACATTGTCTATTTATGAAAACAATTAATCTTGTTTAGTAAGAACAAATATTACTATTCAGTACAAACACCGTGTAAAAGATACAAGTGCGTGTAAGACCTGATGTTTATATATATAGGCGGATCGGAGCTTTGATCACTCAATTTTTTTTGTATACATCAATTGCTAAATATAATTTTTTGTATCATTTTATTGGAAACACTTAGTATGTTGAAATAGACTGAGAATTGAATGATCATTCATGTTGTCGTAGCTTAATTATCGCACGAAAGAGGCTTATTAAGATTAATTAGTGGCTTGGAATCAGAGTTTGAGTTTTACTGAAAGAGGCTTATTATAGTGTATATGGGCCAAAAAGCATGGATTTTTTTAAAAGCCCCAAGTTGTTTGCACCCATTTTACCAATTTTCCCTATAATTTTTTATTTTTTTAATAGTTAATGAATTCTACTTTTGCAAATAATGTGTGTCAATCAATTTTATTGATATTTTGATAATTAGTCCATTCTTATTGGGTCCTATGCGACTCCTACATTTCGCAACCCACTATTCCGCATGGCATTTTATAATGTCACGAACAAAGCACGTTTCATCATTTTCGATTTCTGACAAGTGTTAATTTTTTTATTAATTTATATATATTATCTTAATTTTTTATTGATTAAATTAATTAATTCATAACATATTTGAAACCACATTTCTTATTTCTATCCAAAAAAGAAAAGAAAAAAATTTATTATCTAAAATCAACTCTTGGGAGTTACAAAGAATATCTTGTTAAATGTATAGTAGTATTATTTTAGTTCAAAATTAGTAAAGGAAAATCATAAAAAATTAGTAGGTCCTTACATGGTGCTAACGATCCTTCAAACAAGTTAACTCATTTCGTTGACTTGTAATTTAATACATACTAAAAGCTACTCTATGTGGCTTCCAAGATTTATAAAATGTAGATAATTTTCTTCGTTTTTTTCTAGTTTTCCTTTTCCATGAACATCGCCTCAATTTCCAAACTCCTTTAATGGATTTATTGTCACATGACAGGACGCTTTAATCCTGAAAAAAGCATCACCCTTAAGAATCAATTATTTCAAAAAAAAAAACACATCAATGCATCACGTTTTAATTGACTAAAATGGACTAGTCATAGCTAGTAGCTACTGTTGTTAATTCGCTTTTTCAAATGCAAAAAAGTTAATCCAAACTTTTATACATATGGAGCAATCAGAGTTTACTCCCAAATAAAAAAAGCCCCTACTCAAAGATGCAAAGCCGCTCTATATGCGAGGTCAAACTCTCTTGCATCTTTATCTGGGTCGGATTACTATCCCTCGTTTGGTTATCATTCATAGCTTACTACAGTTTCCACATCATCGAAACCCTCTCCCCAAACACGCCCTTACACCCCAAAACCGTAATCGTCCTCGCGGGCCAGAGCAACGTTTCGGGCCGGGGCGGAGTCGTCAACGGCACGTGGGAGGGGCACGTGCCCCCGCAATGCGAGCCGAACCCGTCGATTCTCCGGCTGAGCGCCACCCTGAGATGGGAGGCGGCGCGTGAGCCGCTCCACCGCGACATAGATGTAGCTAAAACGTGCGGGATACGGCCCGGGATGGCGTTTTCGAATTCCTTACTAGAGAGGGATTCTAGTGTGGGGGTGATTGGATTGGTGCCGTGCGCCGTCGGCGGGACGAATATCAGCGAGTGGCGGCGGAGCGGCGCCCTCTATGAGCGGCTGCTGTCGCGGGCACGCGCGGCGGCGGAGTGATTCGGGCTTTTGTTTGGTATCAGGGGGAAACTGATACGATTGATCTTGATGAAGCTAATTTGCATAAGAGTAGGTTGGAGAAATTCTTCACCGATGTTAGATCCGATTTAATGTCGCCATTGCTGCCGGTGATTTTGGTATGTGTGATCATTCTGGATGTTAATTTTTTTTTCAATTCGGTGTTTGAGTCGGCCCGATTTCTCATTCTTTAGATCTGGTGTTGAACTGTGCAAGTGGGGTGTTTTTTAAAATATTAATTGTTTTTACTAAACATTTGTATTACCCATTTGGTTGAATAGTATTAGCTACTTTTAATGAACAGTATTAGGTTTTTCGGTAAACAAGCATTTCAGATGATCATCATCAGTGAATTTTACTGAACAAATATTAATGGTGCACATATAAAAAGTGCAGCTGGCGTGTGTTTTTAACATTATTAATTCTTTTTACTAAACATTGTTATTACTTGTTTTCATATAGAAATATTACACTTTTATGTTCTAATAAAATTTCATATCAGCCTTTTACATTATATACATAATAAATGTTGTGTTACATCTCCTATTATTTCATATATACCATTTTTTGGTCATTTAAATTTTCAATTTTCCTATAAATTTGTGTTGCAAGTATTATTAGTTAAGGTTAATTTTATAATAAAAATATATTCACAATTTATTTTTAAAAATATCCAGAATGACATTTTTTTTTTAAAGGAGGGAACATTTAGTTTCATTGAACAATGAACAATATTAGCTATTTTCCATTAACAAAATTCCTTAAGTACTAGTGCTTTTTACTTAAAAGTATTAGTTGAACACCAACTCCAATGATGAAATTAGTGTTTCCCATTAATTAATGTTTTCTCTTTGTTGTTTTTTGTGGGGTAGGTAGTATTGGTTTCTGGTGAAGGACCAAATTGAGGTTCCAAATGTGAGAACTATGGATGCAAAGGGCTTGGAGATTCAGCCCGACGGGCTGCATCTTACGACGGAGGCCCAAGTTCAGCTCGGCCCGATGCTCGCCGATGCCTTCCTCAAGATCACGGTCCCTCTCCCTCTTCAGAGCAGTAATGCTGCTAAGAGGTTTAACAATTTTTTTCTGGGATCATTTCTCAGTTGGTTTAGGTAGGTATTCTAATGGGATTTAATTTTATGATGTATACTTATATTGAATATAGAAGGGAAATTAGTCGTAGGAGGCTTATTGGCATAAAAATTTGTCTAAATGGCCTTTGACCAAAAATTATATTTTCTGCTCAATTAAAGAAAATAAAAATTAATTTATAATTGCAGATTTCAACTTAAAACTTTTCATAAATTGCACGTTGACCTCAAATCCTGAACAACTTCTTTCTTTTTTGTTTTTAATACAACACAACGTTGAACCTCAAGAGAAGAAGAACACATGCGTGCAGTCTCAAAATTCAGAACTTAAAAGAAATTTTTCTTCCCGTTTGATTTTTCTGCTTTGTCGGCGTCTCAAAACCTTAAATTCATAAAGTGAACTCTGTTTTTTTTCCTCTTCAATCTCATACTCCCAAATTGAAACCTAATTAAGCTTCCCTTCCTTCACTTCGCCGGAGGCGCGGGGGGTAACGATGCCTTTGGGCAGCGGCTATGTTTCAGCAACGATTTATTTTTGATATTTTAAAGGTTAGTTGTTTGATATTTTGCCTAAGAGTACTCTCATTTCTTGAGGTGGATGTTGGCAAGATGTGATGTTAAAGTGTTCGATGAAATGCCTGAAAGAATTTTTTTTCCTTTCTAAGTAGAAAATGTGGTGTAATGAGTTAGATTCATTAGGTGTTTGAGATATAATGCCTTAAAGTACTATTTGCTAATCCAATATTACACAAATATAGTGATTCTTTCTTAATTTTATTAGGATGGAATCCTTTAGAGTCATAACTAGAAAGCAAGAAATCGGCAAAGATGAGCAGGGAACACGAGCAAACCTACTTCACATATAAGAAACAAGACATGCTTATCATAATCAGAACCACCAGGATTGTAACCACCTAACTTGTTGTGACAAAATAGACAAGTGATTGCATGTTTCTTCCTTATTACTGCTGAAACAATTAGCTTAGACTTATACCTCCCTGCATTGAATTTTTTTTACCCCTTTATTGCAATTAAGTATTACCACTAGCACTGTTGCATAGAATTTGAATGCACTATTTCAAATTGAAACATGAATATTTTCTCAAAAATTGAAAGGGTAAAAATCAAATACAAAGCAATTTTCATTTGCATAAACCAAAAGTGATTAAATGAAAGATACTCACCTCCCAAGTCCCAACAAAGATTTTGCCAACACCATTAACAGCAGCAATTTTGATATTATCTGAATTTAAAAAAAATTCATTTATGCATTGAGAACAAAAAAATAAAATAAAATGGAATACTAGAGATTTTACAGTGTGTGGTACAACACCTAAAAGAAGTTTGTTTTTTTTCTACTAGAAAATATGATGTAATTTTTTTTATCCATATTAATCCCGATTTCTCTATATTTACAGGATCATGACTTTGAAGTTCACTTACAACAGGGAGGTTGTGGGGCGAGCAAAGATAAGTTGTCAAAGTAAATTGCTAATGATCAACTACGTGTTCAAACAATTCGATGATTGCCATAAACAGACTAAGAGTGGTTTTATAATGAGTGCAATCATCTATTATAGTGTCTTGGGACAATATTCATTGAAAATTATTTGTTTTATTTTGTCATGCAGCTTAGAGGTGTAGACGACCGTCAACTGCTTGGTTCCTCAAAGATGGTTATATTTGATGTTGAAACAACTAATTTCGTTAAGACTATTACTAGTCAAATGAGGAAAAGAAGGATTTTAGGAATGTACTATTTTGAGTTGTACAAATTATTATGAAACATTGTAGGATACCAGAATCTTAATGAAATTGATGTAATAATTTTTATACATGCCCTCTAATTTGATGATTATCATTTTTCTCAAGTTGTTACTTCATTTGTTGACGTGTTTAAGCGAATTAAAACACTAGAAAGCAAAATAACGACATGTAACGTTATAATAGAATGTGTTGTTTTGAACTCTAAAAGCTATATTTTATCATTTATCCATCATCACGCACTACAAGAAAAATTCTGAACGACAACAATATTAAAATGCGTTGTTGTAGTCACCGATGTAGTGGGTGGGCGCGGATATACAACGATTAGGCAACTGTTGTCTTTCCAACATTTTGCAGTGGTTCATAACGGTTGTTTTTCGAACGAAAACTGTTGTGGTAGCATTTGTTTTTTGTAAGTTGTGCGGATAGAAAACCGTGCTCACTACTATGATTAAAATAAAATAAAAAATATGGATAAAATCATAATTAAAGACATTAAAATAGTGGAAAACAAAATAATGACTAGTATGACGTTATAATGAAACACGTGTCTTTATGAGTACTAATGATTATATATTCATCATTCACGCACCGTCACATGTTTGTTATTACAATTAAGATTAAAAATATGGACAAAAACATAAATAAAAGTATTAAAACACTAGAAAACTGAATAACGACTTGTATGACATTATAACGGAACACATGCCGTTAAGCGTATTAACGACTATTTATTCATCATTCATTCACCATCATGTTTTCGTTACTATGATTTAAATAAAAATATGGATAAAAACATAAATAAAAACATTAAAATACAAGAAAACAAAATAACGACATGTATGACGTTTTAACGAAACACATGTTGTTATGAGCACTAACAAACTTTTATCTACTCTACGACCACCATATAACTTCCATCACCCTATTTTAGACATATTCAAAAGATTCGAGTGCAATTTGGTTGTCATGTTCATCAAACAGTGTACAAGAATAATCATCAACTCTTTCACATAGTAACATTATTGCAGAAGTGATGAAATTGGATAATGCTTCTCAATCAAACTTAGTTTCACTAATAAACTTAGTGTTCTTTTAATAATATGTTCCAAAAATTTATAAATTGAGGTCCTCAAAAAAAGAATGTTTTGAATTCACTAGAAATTCGAATAACATACGTACATATCGACATATGTTTTATATGTACAGTATTATGATTATATATTCATCATTTTCCCACCTTATTACGTTCTTTAATATTTTGAACATAAAAATATGTGAATATAAATAAGAGTTTGAAATCTATACATTTTTATAACGACATGGGTGTCGTTATATGAAGAAACACATGTCGTTGTGGACACTTATAACTATGAATTCATCATTCTCCTACCTTCACATTTTTTAATACTTTAAACATATTAAAGATATGTGGCAATATGCATAAGGGCTTGAAATCACTAAAATTGTAATAGGTATAGACATAGTTATAACGAAATACATGTCGCTATGGACATTGATGACCATGAATACATAATTCTCCTGTCCCCACATGTTTTTCCACTATATTTTGAACACAATAAAATTATGTGATCATATAAATAATGACTTATAAGCGCTAGATATTGTAGTAACAAAATATTCTCC
The DNA here is from genome assembly GCA_037126765.1 of Stenogyne calaminthoides. Lineage (NCBI taxonomy): Eukaryota > Viridiplantae > Streptophyta > Magnoliopsida > Lamiales > Lamiaceae > Stenogyne > Stenogyne calaminthoides. Next base: position 29,008,285 of record JBBCBC010000029.1, on the reverse strand, counting down.
AACTTTATCATATAGCTCTGCATACAAAATAGTTTTAAAAATTATTCACCATCTACTTTCTCTTAAAAAATGGGCATATATGTTCAATATAAATGACTGAATGAAACTTTACATATGGAAAGTATTACTTCAAACTCATTATTAAGAGTAGTTTACTTCAAATTTGTGCCGACTCAAAATTAAATCCCTTTTGCATGTTCATCTTCTCATCAGGACTTCCATTTTGGTTCCAGTGCTCTTTTCCCATGCTTATGGGTATCTTTGACACTCAGTGGAAGTTGTAATGGTGAGTTAGGAAGTAACAAATCCCTATGTGCGCGCTACTATTAATATAATTTATATATTCCGACTGTTGTTAATTATCGCCACCATATGCTGGCCAGAAACGTTCATGTCGCCCACAAATTCCCAAAGTAAAAATAACCTGCAAAAAGAAAATTATGTTACTTTCACAAAAAAGCCCTAAACTTATATTTATTTAAATAAAAGCCAACAAAATACAATTATTACACAAAACTCCATTTTTTAAAAAGAAGGCCATTTAAATAAAACATTATGAAGGAAGGCTTCTTAAATGAGATTTTGTATTGACTAGGCTCTTTAAACAAAAATCCCAATATAGAATTCATGTAATGAATAATTGAAGTTGTAATATACATATACATATATAGATGCCCCCAGCCCACAATTTAATGCGGGCCCAATATTGCTTCGCATGGTGTTAATATGAGCCCAACTTTCTTTCTATTATTGAAAATTCGAAACAAAGGGCCCAACTTTCGTTAACTTTAAAGGTGTCAAAATTAAATATTTTTGGTGGGGTGTGCGTAATTAGAATAAATCGGTAAAAAATATTAAATAATTTCGATTTAAATTTAAGTGTTAATTTTTTATTTTTTATTTTAAAAAGGTTTTTCGATTTCGATTCTGACAATACGAAACCTGAACCAACTAAGTTTTACATATATAAGCAAAAAATATATATAATTATATTATTTTTTAATTAAAAATGATGATAAGTGTTATAATTGAGGATGATTGTTTATGGCAAGAAGGACAATATATAGAAATAGAATAATAATCCAATAATAAAGATCGTTTCCTTAATAAGTGCACCATATGCGAGATTATCTTATTGAGGGATTTTTAAATCCAACTGCCTTGACAGTTTATTACGAGGGTTGAAATCCATTAAATAGTAAATACTCATCTCTAATCGAACAAGTCATATGCCAATTCTCGTAATAACGTTAAGTTATCAAAGTTACTCTTGTTTTCAAATGATGTTCTAATACTAGTATAAATGAGTCCACGGCATAACTAAGTGGTAAAGCTTGTAATGATGTGGGAGAAATCCACCAATAATACAAGTTCAAATTTCATGTGTGATAAATTTTAATTGAAATATTATGTAGGTTTGTTCTGAAGATTGAATTACTTTGATTTGGTTTTTTTTCAAAAGTGTCTACTATTTTAGCACATTCCTCGATTTATAACACTCTCTACTGAGGGGCCAATAGTACGGGTGTAGGAGTTTCTCGTCTCTCCCTTATAAAAAAAATAATAGTATTATTGAGCTCAAAAGATGCTTTGTGTTTGTTTATTAGAGTTCATAACAAGAATCGTCCTGTTAATTTAGGCTGTGTCCAATTTTTGTTATGTAACTTTACTTTTTTTAGTTTTGGTCCCTTAGGTGTCAACTTTTATCATTTTTTTGTCTAATTTTTTTAAGGGATTTCTAGGTCCAATTTTAATCCTATGTTTTTTACATTTTTAATATTAATGTTTTTAGGGTCAATTTAGTCCAAATTAATATAATAAAAAAAAGAAAAATTAATAAAATTAAAATACACTTAAGTTACATAATGATTCTTGGTATTAACTATCTTTATATACCTATCCATTTTTAAGAGAAAATATCACAAATGGTCATGTAACTTTGCCCGAATCAAAAAATAGTCCTGTAAGTTTTTATTTTATCAATTGTGGTCCTTTTGCTTTCAATTGTAATCTTTTTTGCCGGATAATTTAAAATTTGATCGGAAAATTGACCTAACTTTTTATTCTGGTCACATTGACGGTCGCACAACTCTCATTTGAATTGTCTTTCATCAAGGAAGAAAAACCCTCAATCAATTTCATGTTTTGTTTACACCTCCCCCATGAATCACAAGTTCAAAATCACGAATTTCATTCATTATCGTGGCTAATTTCGAGTGATTTACGTTGAGGAGAGTGTCGAAACTTATACTATTCCCTTCCTTTCATTGAACCCGTCATTTCAATATATTTTTTTCGCATTATTTTGTGTGCTACATAATATTTCCGGTCATTTTCCGATCAAATTTTTTAATTTTCCGGCGAAAAGGACTAGAATTGAAATCGAAAGGACCAAAGTTGATAAAGTAAAAACATAAAGGACCATTTATTGATTCAGGCGAAGTTACAGTACCATTTGTGATTTTTTTCTCCCATTTTTAACAACCAAGTCAAGAAACCAAAATTCTTTGATTCTTTCATAGACTTCATATGATGTAAAACACCACTTGTAGATGAATCATATATAATATTATCTGTTAAAGATTAAAATATACTCCCTCCGTCCCAATCATAATGACATTTTTATCGTTCATAAGGATTTAATGGAATAGTGATAAAGTGATAAAGTGGTGGGGTAGGAAGAGTTGTTTATTAGTATTTTATATGATAAAGTGATGAGTAATCGAGGGTAGAAAGTGTTGTTTATTAATATTTTATGTGATAAAGTAATAAAGTGTGTAGGTAACTTTACCATTATGATTGAGACGAAAATATGGGGTACTTTACCATTATGATTGGGACGGAGGGAGTATAATCACTACTACAAAAATGCTAATGGACAACGAATAATATATGTTGTCTATTAACAAGAATGGTCGTTGTGTATTAAGGTGTAGTTAAAGACCCTCCTTCTTTGACAACAGATATTATCCGTTGTCTATTTTATCTACCACAATGCTTATCAACAACGGATAATATTTGTTGTTTATTTCATCTATTACAACACAATTTAGTATATTTTACAACATATTATATTCATTGTCTTTTAAGGATTATTTTAATCCTAATAATATATATTATTAAATTATAAAATTTCAATTTAAAAACAAAATATTAAATTAAAAGAAAACCATAAATTTACAAGTACATAATTATTACCTTAAGCATAATTTCTCATACATTAAAAATTTCTCATATCCATACATATATAATCCAATGATTCTTTAGAACACATTACTGATGAAAACGAAAAAAAATATACAAAAACCTAAATACTATGCCAACAACTCTTCCATCATCTTTCCGGCCAAACAATTCCTACAGAAAAAACAATATTCATTACATTATCTGGGAGAACTCCAAGAAGATTGCAAACTCCAAATCGAACTACAATAAGATAATCGAGATATAAACACACATAGGTGAATCCTGGAACTGAAAAATACAATTATGAGTCACGAAATGCTTTAAAACTATTTTTCTAATAAGAGAATTCCAATACATTCTTCAATTTTCCAAAAAGAGGGGATGTTTATTTCATTGAATAAGGTATATGAAATCCATATCCCAATAAACTATATATATGAAAAGAAGAGTAAGCAAAGGAATAAAAAGAAAGAGAAAAATAAGAATAAACAAAGTTTTCTATTTCAGCTCTTGACAGGTGTAACTTACTGGATCTCAAGGAGATGGCCAGCATTGCATATCTCCACCAGCATGAACAACATCCATTGAATCATATGAAAAGGAAGCTGTGAAACACCAAGTTGAATAACATGATTAAATGTGACTTTTCACTGCAAGTCATGGTAAATTAAGCCTAACTTGAAGCAAAAAGATGAATCTGAACTTACCAGTTATAAATGTGGCTACAAGCTAGTCCTCTATATTCTGAAAATAAAGGATATCTAAATGATTAGGAAGAAAATAAAACCTTATAAACTCGAGAATAAGATTTTAGTTTCAAATGTTGTCAAATTGAACATCTAACCAATTCATATAAACATTCTCTGAAAATAATAAACTTCCATACCTTTCAAATGGTGTCTAATGAAAGTCCTCCTTGTTTTGATGAAAAAGGATCTGTTGCATTAACAAAGGTTCAGAAGAGAAACAAGTCTCTCAAATGAACTTCATAATTTGTTTCTCAATAATATGCTGAAAATGCATTTTACCGATCGTAAAATTAACTAAAAAATTGAACAACATATATAGAAAAATGGAATAAGAATGCTTTCAATGGAATGAAACAACATCTAAGTTACATAGTTTTTAAAGGCGCAAGAGATACCGTAGCACCAGAGGCGTGACGCGTAACGTAACATTATCTTTAGTTTCCTGCTAGGCTGCTATAAGCTAAAACTGGTTATCAGAACTCAGTACAACTGAAAATGATACATCAAATAATTTATACTGTGTTTCAATTCGTGATCTACTTTCACTAGCGCACACCATCTAATACATATTTTACACCATTGATAAAATAAAACACGAGATTAGAATATAGTTGAAAAGACTCAAAACGTGATAATAATTATTACCAATTTGCAACAGGAAACATATATATAAAATCAAGGCTAAAAAGGTATGGTGTAAATAACCCTATTTTGGATACATTAAAAACAGAGTAAGAAAATCAATGCCTATTAAAGTTTGTTTTTATTTTGCATCTCTACAACATAACCCTCGACACAATTGTTTCTCAATAAGCAAACTTAAATTACTAAATTACATACCCTACAACACAACCTTGTGATACTAATCTACATGGACTCCAGACACAAATAAATTCTATAAATTATGCTTAGTAAGTTGATATTTATTTAGTGCAACAGAAAGACAAGAGTTTAAGCTATCTGTTAATAATTTAATCAAGATATTACCCAAACATTGTGAAGTGGGGGCTATATCATAGTGCACACTAAGGCTGTTTGACATATAAGGGTTCTAATACAATAATTCGTGAACAATTTTCACATTAGTAAGCAACATGTTGGATACCGAGCAGCACTCAAAGTGTGATGTAATTACTTTTTATTAGAGCAAAAGAGTAATTACAGTAAACTCTACAATTTACAAGACCCAAAGGCTAGACTCTATTTTTATATGTGGAACACTCTAACTCGCTCTTTATTTGGAGACACACCTCACACTACTCTTGCTTCTTGACACTATGTCACGCACTTCGGGAGCATCTAATATTTATAGTGTACCTAAGAATATTCTAGCTTCTCCTCCAAAGTTCTATCTACTAATAACTTTGATGATTCTAAAAGAATCCATAAGCTTGTGACCTTTAGTAATTCTAGAATGATCTAATCAATAATATACATACCAGATTATTCTAGTCACATTACTTTGCTTATTTGAGTAACTAGAATGATCCACAAATTATTGTCATGTAGATGCACCTTGTGTCTTCTTGATCATTCTAGAAAACTCTCAAAGTTGGTGATGACATTTTTAATACAACATTCGGAAGAAGAGAGATATAAATAATTGCAAAAAATCCCAAACTTCAAAATAAATATCATAATGAATATTTTAATGTCATTGGAAAACAACAAATCAGGATAAATATAATGATACTAAAATCAAGCAGAACATCAGTCTTGAGTATATCAATTCTATGAAAACTTTGATTATTTCATTTAGGACTTACGCGATTAGGAGTGATAATCTAAGCGGATAGAACAATGGCGAGATGAGCGATGGGATTGCGTGAAGGGACTGAACGCATGACAGATTGACGCGGCACGGGCGTCGCCGTAGTGATGTACGGTTTGGGCAAATTGATTTGAGAGAGGTTGAGACCGATTGCAAAGTGGGAGAAGTTAAAAGAGAATAAGAAGTATGAATATACTGTATCTTAAGGGTAAATTAATGATAAAAATTTTAATAAATTTTATTTATAAATATATCTTCTTTAAATAGAGTATAAATTTATAAATTATAAAATTATAATTTCATGGTTTCGAAAGAAAAAGTATCAGAATTGATTCTGATACTTAAAGCTAAATTAATTAGCCATAAAAAATTTAAGTAACAATTTATAAGTTATAAATATATGTTATAAAAATTATACTGTATAAATTATAAAATGTTATAATTATAGTATACCAAAATATTTAAGGACTAAGCGAATTAATTTTATTAAATTTTAATTTTACAAATAAAAACATATCATGAATTTATTAGACAACGAAATATGACAACGTCAACCTATACCCGTTGTCTATTAGCGAAAATTCTTGCAACTAGACAACGGCAACATACGTCCGTTGTCTATTAACGAGAATTTTTATAATAGACAACGTCAAAAGACAACGTAAACCATTATCCGTTGTCTATTACTGTGAATTCATGATAATAGACAACAGTTAGTTAAAAGGACAATGTATCACACGTTATAGACAACGAATTTCAGAATATCCGTTGTCTATTTAACGTTGTTGTTTAACGAATATCTAGTAGTGAATATTGTTGATGGAGATAATTAATAAACACAATAATTTATGGATTCGTAGCAGAGGGGTACAATCTTATGGCCCCATGCAACATAAATGCATAACCACCATGACGAAAAAACAAAATAATTAACTAACCTGTTTTCTAAAAGTCAAATTTTCCAGCCCAGAAATTTCTTAGAAGTTTTAAGTTATGTCAAAGTACGTACGAGTTGTATGACTGAAAAATGTACAACAAGTTAGTTGGGTTGATTCATTTATTAATTTAGACTTCTATTTCCCACCTATTTTTTTATTTACTTCAATGTGTGTGTTTCTTTCTAGAACTGTAGCAGCCAACTAATCTTCTAAGGTATAGTTGGGATATTATGTTTAATATATACTGTATTTTTCTACTATTCTTTTGACATTTTATTTGAAAATTTGGTACATCGTGACTATTATAAGTTGTCAAAACATATCATAGAGTAGTAAAGAAAATAAATTATTTAACAATATTTCTTATATTACTCAATTCTAGGATTAGAATTGAGTAAAAATGGTAGTGATTTTGTTCACATGTACGAATTTGGAACTCTTTCGTTGTAAAGGTGGGAGTACCCCTTGTACTCCATATTCGATTGTAATATATTATTCCTGCTCAAAAAAAAAAAAAGGAACCACGAATCAATATGACGATACCTCTTTGAAAAAATTCCCTATAAAGGTCCAAAATTTAAGTTGAGTTTCAATATAAATCTACAATTTAGGATTTAATATTTGTTTAATTTCTCAACCTAATGTCTGATTTAACTTTTGGGCCTCAATTTCAAGTCATACGTTACAACAAAAAAATTAAAAAACTTTGTACACCTCTAAAAGTTTATCATATTTCATGATTTTAATTTAGAAATGAATTGTTTAAAAAAAAATAGAAATGAATTTCTTGTCAGATCTTGAATTGAGGAAAAAAAAAAACCTAAACTGAGAAAGACATAAAACTGGAGCTTTTAAGATGTTTATAATATAGTGTCCCACTGAACTTCAACTTAATATTTTGTGTTTCAAAATTCACTTTAAAAGTAAGATGTTAATATGAAATTCTTCCCATTTCTGAATGGATACATTATTTTTTTCCCAAGGTAGTTTAGAAACTCAAATTTAAGAGGTGAAGTTAATTTATTATATTGACCTTGGATGACATATAATAGAACCGAGATTGGACTCTTCTGATATTTTTTACAACAGCAAAGACTAAGTGGTCTGTCAATTTAATGAAGCTTGGTATTTCATACAAGGATAAGACTACACGCATAATCACACACATCCGAAGCACATTTACATGCAATCAATGGGTCAACCCGCAATCAAAATCAATACCTTGGGTACGAACCATTGACCCAATTATTTATATTTTATACTATAAGAACTATTGACCCGATTACTACATTTCTTATCTTTGAATTTATTGTAAATTTCGAAGAGAGATAGACGTAGAATAAAATAATTAGTGAAAATACAAAAAGTTGTGTTTATTATTTTAAAATTTTACAAAAAAATTACCTATATCCGTTAAAGTTTTTAATAGCAAAATGAGTTTTTAAAGGTTGGTTGTAATTACCTTTTTTCACCCACATTTTGATAGCAAACAAGAGAGATATAGTTGAAGATGGTCCAAAGGTTGGAAGAGAGCTAGTCCACATTTAGATCATGTGGCAATAGTTCAGTCTAATACAAGGGGTACACTAATAATTAAGATGACATTTCTCATCTGACACAAAGATACAATGTCACAGCAAGTAGCAAGGTGCAAAGGGGCACTTCAAAAAAAAAAAAAAAACAATTTTGATATATTCTTTTGAACAAAGATACTTAATAATTTTATAGTAAATTTTTCGAAAATATATATATAGCAAATCTTGCGTAGATATAATCAGCTAATAAATTATATGCTTTTTCAAACAAAGATAAATAATAAATTTTATAGTAAATTTTTTAAAAAAAATATTTAGCAAATTTGACGTAGATAAATGATTTTTTATAAATTTTTGTAAAAAATATGTTTAAATAATTAGATTTTTTAGAAATTTTGTAAAATATATATTTTGCTTAAATTAAATATTATTTTGAACCATAAAAAATGATTACTTGCTTATAATTGACACAGTGGGCAGATATTGAATTGAGCTCATTGCAAATCAAATCTGCTAATAATTTAAAAAAAATTAGAATAAAAAATATTTTTTCTAATAAAAAATAATATTCAAATCTTTTAATAATTTAAAATTCATTAAACGAAAACACAATATTATTTCTAATTTTATTACAATTGAACAGTTTGAAATCGATAAATATATTGATTGATCGTTGAACCTAATTAAATACTATGTTATTGCGTTATCGCTCAATGAGTTTGGACAAAGTAATAGGAAAAGAGGTGAGTCGTTGTCCTTCTACATTGGAGCTGTTTGTCGGGGCGTGATCCCTATCGTCTTTGCTAGCCAACGATCCGACGTAACCCCAAACCGGCTCTCTTTGAAGGAAAAAGATTATGGGACGAGCTTACGGTATGTTAATTATATATTTATTGAAAGTTGTAGTATGACCCTTTAAATTTACTAAATTGTTATGTTATATCGCATAGACTACCTTCGAGGGTCTTGACCTCACAAAGAAAAGCAAATATTGTCGCAAGTTTGGACTAATGGCCAAGAATTTCCTGGACTTGGTTGAGAAGTAACACACGAGATCCGTAAACCGGTCTTTCTTTGGGCTAGTCCGCCTCATGCGTGTCGAGAATAACCCTATGGTGGCTCCATATTGGGAGGAGTTTGTGAAGCGAGCAATGGAGGATGATTTCCGGTAAAATTGATCAATGTCATTTCCTCAATTTCTAATGCCCTAAGTTTTTTTAAGTGTTTATCATATTTCTATTATCTTTGTAGGATCGAAGCAAAAAAAATCGCGTTCAAGCCAAAGTCGATAGAGGCGCGATATCGTGGATCCAACAAAGGTTATGCAATTTAATAAGAGAAAATATGGTGAGATCAAAATCCTAACTTTTAATTTTTTTTTATATATTCACTTTTAATATATCTAATAAAGGGACACGCTCATCACTATCGTAAAAAGAGGAAAAGAAAAAAAATTTGGAGAGAGTGAGTCTATTGTTACCCGCTTCGACTTATTTCGACTACCGTAAAGCGGTCGAGACGGAATATTCACGATCCCAATGCACAACGCATCATCGAAGAAGGGTAATCTATCCATTAATTTATCTTTCAATTACAAACTATTATTTATAAACAAATAATTAAATAATAATCTTTTGTTTTTGTGATTCGGGAAATCATCTCGCACCATGACTCGGCGACATTCGCATGATCGCCCCGATGATCCGCTTTGGGCCGCTATGGGTCGCCCGGAAGCATCCCGACCGCCACGAGTGTGTCGGATATGGCGTGACGAAGACATCTTTAGCAATGACACCCAGTCTTCAAGCCATGAATATGGTGGGTATACTAACGAACAGGTTGCCAAGTTGGCTAAAGATGTGGAACATTTGAGGTCCGAGAAAAGATCGAGCCATTTTAATGTCGTCGAATGGAGCAAGTCGTGAACATAGTGTCGCTAATGCTATGTTTTCGGCTAACCCTGGGACGACTTTTATTGAGGCACTTCAAAATGTCTCACAGTATCGATATGCATGTCTCACATTTGTTTTAATTAAAGACTAGTGTATCAAAATTTTCTAACTAAATATCTTATTCAAGCGATAACGACCTTTTGCTACTGTATCGGTAGGATCCCGACGATTGGTGGCCACAGCTCGTTAGTACGCCTCCCCATGGAATGATTCATGGTCATCCCATCACTCCTGGTTTCGTGAGGGTCACACTCGATGTACCCGTAATCGGAGAGGAGGATTCAATGGCAAGCGCCAAAACCAATCGATGAAGTTCGTCCACAATCGAACAACGGTCGGGCACTTCATCGAATGGCCGAGCAACTTGGTCTCTAGCACCATGAGGGTAAAATATTTGTTATTAAAGTTCATTATCTTATTTGTGGTTCTAAATAATATTGTAAATTAATTATAGAATATCGCCGACCCCACACGAGGGCTAAATCGGTGACTCCATTGCTCTAAGACTTGGTTATCCCATGACCGGAGACTTAGATCACGATGATCATTTACGTCTAGGGTGCACCGGATGGTATCGCTAATGCTTTTCGATATCGTCCACGGTTCCCATGCTTTGCTCACTTTCATCGTAATACTTTCCAAGAATTCGCCGATGAGGAACACGTGTCGAAGTCTTGAATGACGAGTGGTTGAGTGCAACCACCATAGCCCTTTACCTCGGTATGTGTTTACTAATTCTCAATATTCACTTTCTCAGATATGTTTAATTTTCTTTTTTAAATATTAATTAGCGTATATATGTTGGTTAAAGATATTTGGGTGAGCTATATCTCTCGAGAGATAACCGAGCAAGTGGAATGTACTCCTTCGTCTCCCCCAGTGTCTTGCATAATGGGTGATAGGGCTGCACCATGGATGAGTTAGTTAATCACATCTTTGAATCTAACTGGGAAATGATCATCTCATTTTTGGCCAACAAATGTGGGGTGAGTGATAAACATTTCATTAAAATTTGTATTCATGTTTATAATATTTGCACATATATATGTTAAATTTGCGATTAATTTTAATACTCTCAATATAATATAGAACCATTGGTGCTTTGGTCGCCATACACATGAATACATTAAGTGTGTATTTTATGGACCCAGCTCGTGATGGAGTTTATTCTAATCGCCCGATCTCGTTTCATATATGGAAGCGTAAGTTCATTTTTAATATTCTATACAATGATTTGTTTTACTTTTAAAATTATGCATATTTAATCTATTTTTATTTTTTTAATTATAATAATAATAGTGTGATGACGATGTATCGGAGTCGCCTTCAAAGTCAGGGCTCAAGATCCAAGTTAAATAAAGTGAACTGGATTAACATTAAGGTAAATTTAATTTAGTAAATTATCAAACTAATTAATAGAAAGAAATCATAATTGTAATACGTTATTATATTGTTAATCAACAGGTTCCGAGGCAACGAGATAATGACCATTGTGACATTTTGTTTGTTGCTTTATAGAAGATATAATCCGCGCTTCTATAAATCTAACATTTCTCCCAATGTAAGTCAATTATTGATTTATTTAAATTATTATTGATTGAATAAAAATTCATACTATATTGAATGATTAGTTGTTTTTGCAGCTTTGTCTATGAACGGAGCTCAAGTCTTACTCTAAGAAAAGATCGGAGAAATGGAAAAACGATTGACGCGGGTACCTTTACAATCGTTTCTTATATTCATCGATCAATATTGAGAGAATGTTTTTTGAAATATTGGTAGCATGTAATTAAATTATATATTTGTGATGATATATATTTCATGTTTTTGTGTATTGGACGTATGTTTATGATTGTATGTTTATATATTTCGATGTTTTGGTATATATATGTGGTTTATGGTTTTATTATAGGATTTTTGGTTTATGTTATATGGTATTGGGCGATATATAAGTTTTATTATATGGTATTGGGCGATATATATAAGTTTTATTATATGGTATTTGACGATATAGTTTTATTATAGGATTTTTAAAATGTAAATTAATAATTTAAAAAATAAAGATATTGGACAAAGATTTTCAAATCATTGTCTATGTAAAATAAAAAACGAATAAAAAAAAATATCATCTTGACAAATGGTTATCAACCGCTGTCCAATATAAAACTTCAAAAGCGGTTAAAAACCGCTGTCCAAGTGCTTTTCTTGGACAACGGTTTTTTATCAGCTGTCCAAGCTTGGACAGCTGATGCTTGGAGAGCGGTTATAACAACCGCTCTCCAAGGTCATTTTTCACAGCTGTCCAAGCTCAAATGTGTATTAGTGGCATGTGTATTTTGTGTAGATTGCACTAATATTCTTAAGAAAATTGTGATTAAAAAAGAAAATGAGGGGTGATAGAAAAAAGAGAGAGAAAAAGGTAAATAAAAAAATATATTCTCCGGTCCTATCCAATCGATTTGTTCTGTTCCGGTTTTGTTATAACCGAACTTTTTTACAAATACGGATAATTTTAAATATTCATTTTGATCTGTACAGTGAACAGTCCTAGCTTTAATTTTATATGTGATGTTTTAATAGAAACTTTTTTTTTTAAACTATTCAATTATGAAAAACGAATTATATAAAAAAAAATTATTGGAGATATTAATTTAATTTGAAAGATATATTACTTAGGAATTTTAAAATATTTAGTCAAAATCGTGCAACGTCTTAAATCACCTCTTCAGATCCTTAACATGAATGCAAACGTGTAGTTGCGGGGAAGTTGAGATGGACAATCAATTTGCTCGGAAAATTCAATTATTATATATTGAAGAATATTTAATAAGCAAATACATTGATATGTATTTCATGTTCACTATATATATGTTATATATCCCTATGTCTCTCTCTATGCAAAATATTTAAGGAAAGCGTCGGCCAACAATTGTCCCACGTGAGTTGCTCCTGCAGTGTCAAGATGGACTTCGTCACGATTAATGAAGCTTGATCCCTTTGCATCAACTGTTTTCACATTTGGGTGGTTTGTTCCTAATTGTTGTTTCCTTATTTCACGATCTGGTTCGTCCAATTTTTGATTTATAGCCACCTGATCACAATCAATTAACCATTCATCAAGATCAAATATGTATACACATATATAAAAAGACAAAAAATCAAATGAAACATACCTGGATGACTGGTAAATTAGGTAATTGCAAATCAGAGCGGATATCATCAACCATCTGGACGAATCGAGCGGAGTAAGTTGAGACAATTAAGGAGGCGTCATCAGCCTCACCTTGGTACCACAACAAAGCCCGAATAACTCCTCCGTCCTTCAAGGAGGCCGAGACCGTGCAATCATATCATTGTACAATTGCCCGCCTTTTTTCCATTGATCTAAACTTGTTGCTCCTACGGCGCAGGGGACCAATCCGATCACACCGAAATCAGGTCTCTGCTCCAAAACCCTAGTTGCGAATGGCATCCCGGGTCCCACGCCGTTTGTTTTTTTCCAGATATCAATGTCTTTGTGCAGAGGATCCTTGGCTTGTACCCACCGGAGGCCAAAGACCGAATCGAGGATATTCGGGCCGGCCTTGCGGATGTACAATTTTTTTTTTTACCCTTCCTCGCCATGTTATTTTTTCCCGCCGGAATGAATATGTTTTTCCCATCTCAAGGAGGTTCCGGACGCCAAGACTTTCGCCAGAGTCGCCACCCCAAAACCATGATCCAAACAAGGGAATTCATTCTCACCACAAGGACAAAATACCCTACCAGAGAGAGAGAGAGAGAGGGATTTTATTTTAGACTTGAAAGTCTTAGATAGTGATTAAATTATCCCTCGGCATTTATTTATATATAGAGATGCATGGACATCTAAACACACGGACAGACATCCATTTCTAGTCATACTTTTCTATCTCACAATATTACATCAAACTCCCATGTTCCGCAATTTCTATGGCTTACAATTACCATGAAACGAGATGCATATATAAGTAATAAGTGATTAAGCTTAATGTTAGCGCATCTATATGTTCTTGGATTTTTACTTTTTTTTCCTGATGGATGCAACTATTATTAGTAAGTCTTAGTTAACTTATTCAGCGAATTGGCAAAATGCTGATATGGAATGACCAATATTTAAATTTTTCGGAATTAAAAAATGACAATAAATAAGTTATAGGATCAAAATTTCATCCACATTCTATGATTTTGTCCACTTCTCTCTCTGATTGTGATATTTCACATATCTTCGATCAATGTTAAATTATTATTTCGAACAATATTTTTCTTTTAGACAATTGAGTATTTTTTTTTTTATTGCATGAGACTATGTGCACCATTTATTAAATATATAAATATGCCAAAAATATAGAATCTGCACAAATCCTTCGGAGGAAAAAAAGTTTTTTTTGTCCCGTAATTTATTTACAGACCATTTTCTATTATAATTAAAAAAAAATAAATCAAATGTTTAATTTTAATCCCATAATTAAATTGATTGTCCAATTTTGGTACAATTTTTCACCGAAGTTTAAAAGCGCCATTTTCGGTCATATGGAAGTCCCGTCGTGTAAAAATTTAGTCATTTTTTAATTTATAGATTTTAAATTTGAGTTTAGATTAAATTTATTGAGTTATTTACACATGTATAATTTAAGTGATTAAAAAAAACTAAAACAAAAAGAACGTTAGCATCCACGTTTAAACTTGATGCAAAAACCCTCAAATTTTATCGACAATTAACTAGCACGGATCAAAACATTGTTTGAGACTTTTTGGCAAAAATTGAGATTAAATTGGACAATTAATTTAGTCAAGGAACCAAATTTGGACTGTTAAATTTTTTTTAAAAACATGAACAATAGCTAAGTTATGAGGACTTAAACGGAATCGTGTCATAACTTTGACCTTTGTTGAATGGTTCATAATCATCAATTTTTCCAATTTAATCCACATGTATTCAATTTGATCCAATTTAGTCATAAAACCGCCGGAGGTTGCTTAAAATTGCTAAAATGACGTCATTTTGTACACGTGTCATACATATTCCGGTCAAAATTGGGGGCGCGTGTCAAAATGACGTCGCAATTTTAAGCAACCACTGGCGGTTTGGGACTAAATTGGATCAAATTGAATACTTGGGGAATCAAATTAAAAAAGTTGATAATTATGGAACTATTTCAATAAAGGTATAAAGTTATGAAACTATTTTGGTTTAATTCCCTATTAGTTATATGACCAAAAAAAAAAAATTCTCCAACTTTTTCCTTACAATAATATCATTGTTTTTATGTAGTAATACAATTTTCAATATCTTATATATGTTACTATAATGACAAGTACGTATTACTTGACATTAAAGTAACACATACCTTAAGAAGGGAATAATGTTGTTTAAGGACAATAACTTAGGGGAGGTTGTGTTTTAAAGACAATAATTTTTTACAGTTTGAAAATGCAAAAATATATTTTAAAAATCTGTAAATGTAATCGAGCCCGAATCTCACATAGTATTTCAGCTCGATTTGAGCTTATTCGGGTTCAATTGTCCTACATTTACATATTTTAAAACATATTGTCCTATATTTATATATTTTAAAACATATTGTCCTATATTTCCATGTCAGTAAAATTATTGTCCTTAAAACACAACCCCCTAAAGTTATTGTCCTAGAAAAACAATTTTCCCTGCCTACGAGCGAATTTTTTTACTTTATCTTTGCGCGAATTTTTTGGACAAATTCGTTTGACCAAGTTCGGATCCTTAAATATTGACACGTGAGATATAGACTTTTCCAACTTACATTAATATTTCACCCACAATATTTATCAGAGTTTAATAGAAATAAATCACACGATATTGCTTTTATTTTATCGATTTAAATTAACTCCATTGATACGTTGGTGCGAAGGGATATATGTGAAGGAAGTTGAGATGGACCAATGAGACTGCTTGGATAAAATTGAATTATTATTAAAAATATTAGAAAGCAAATACATTGATATATATATATATATATATATATATATATTCCCCATATATTCCCCAATCTCTCTATGCAAAATTATCGAGGAAAGAGTCTGCCAATAATTGTCCCACATGAGTTTCTCCTGCAGTGTCAAGATGGATCCAGTCACCTAAAGTGGCGCTTGATCCCGCGGCATCAACTGTGTTCACATTTGGATAGTTTGTTCCCAACTGTTGTTTCCTTATTTCACTATCTGCTTCCTCCAATTTTTTATTTATAGCCACCTGATCACAAACAACCATCCATAAATATACTTACATATAAAAAAAAGTGTCTCCGATAAAACTTATTTATAATATAAAATTTATATCATTACACTCATAAATTAATATCATGTCACTTATCAACTGATACTATTACACTCATAAATTAATATCATATCATTGAATGCTATATGTATTAGTTTATAAAAGTAATGATATTAATTTATAAATTTAATGGTATAAATTCCATTGTATGAACATGTTTCAGGCGAGAGTTTAGGAAAGAAAAAAGGGGCATGTATATATGTACAAGCATGTTACGCGTACCTGGATGACTGGTAAATTAGGTATTTGCAAATCAGAGCGGATATCATCAACCATCTTGCAGAATGTTTGGGCGTAATGTTTGGTTTCATCGCTCTTGTTGTTATCATTTTCACCTTGGTACCAAAGCATGGCCCGAATAAGTCCTCCTTCTATCAACGAGGCCCGAGCCCGAGCAATGATATCGTTGTACAGTTGGCCGCCTTTTTTCCATTGCTCTAAAGATGTGTCTCCAATTGCGCATGGAACCAGTCCGATTACTCCAAAATTAGGCTCCCTCTCCAGAACCCTAGTCGCGAATGGCATGCCGGGCCCCACCCTGTTTGGTTTTTTGACGTCAATGCCTTGGTGGAGAGGATCCCTAGCTTGTTCCCATTGGAGGGCAGGATTAAATCGGAGGATATTCGGGCCGGGCTTGCGGATGCGATTTTCTTTTACCCCTTCCTCACATATTCTTTTGTCCCGCCAAGATGAATATGTTTTTCCCTTGTGAAGGAGGTTCTGGACGCGCACTCGCCAGAGTGGCGACTCCCAAAACCATGAACCAAACAAGGGAATTCATTCTTACGCCACTGCAGGACAAAATTACACAAGAAAATAGGAGGACTATTGGAACTCTTTTTACTTAGAGATTTGAGAGGGTGGGGTAGGGAAAAAACAATTGTCACTCTAAATTTATAAAGGAGTTTGGGCATTTTTCTATCTCACAAATCACAATCTTACATCAAACTGCCATTTTCCGTAATTTCCTCTCGGTTGTATTGTGATACGTGGCTAGTATTGTTTTGAAGTGAAATTCATAAATAGTAAATGATAAAGCGAATAGTTAGCGCGTCTCTACTTTAATTTGGAGTTTTACATTTTTTTTTTTTTTTTTGAACTAATATTTGTAATTTTTTGCTAATTTATGTTGTTGATGATTAATGATAGATACGGGAGATATAGTTACATAATTGAGTAGGTGTAATATGCACTTTGGTGTCTTGTCGATTTAATAAAATGATTTTAAAAATATAAAATTTGTTCTTGACCGAAATATACTATCCCTCCGTCCCTATTTTTTTTTATTATTCATTTACTCGTATACATAGAGATTAAGAAAAAGTAGGAGATAATAAGATTAAATGGTGTAAAGTGGGTAAAAAGTGAGTTTGGTGGAGGAAATAATATTATTAAATGGTGTAAAAGTGAGTTTGGTGGAGAAAATAATAAAAGTATTGAATGTTGTTTTATTGCCTTTATTTAAAATGGATAAACATAATTACGACTTATTTATGGAAAGTGGATAATCAAAATCGTGACGGAGGAAAGATTATTTAGTATTACTGAATCGTGCAAAACATAAGTATGCATTGGTTTTGCCGGATTCAAAATTTTGTACAATAAATTCAACTCGTACTGCAAATCGGGCTGGGGCAAAGGTTATAACTATAACCATTACCTACTTTTACATTCAACAAATCAAGGATCGATATCTTTATTTTTGTTTGATAACCTCTTTTTATATTTCTTATGAAATTCAATAAAGGGGTATAGCTGGATTTTTTATTTTATTTTCTCAAATTTAACTAAGAACACACATACTCACATGCTACGTGACATATATGTCGTTCATTTTTTAGGATTTCGCAAATTTGATCAGTTAATTAATTTTAGCAACTTAAAACTCCTTTAGATGTGGTGCCAAGCAGCCAATGTTAGGTAATGTGAGGAAGTACTATAAATGGAGCAAAGATAATTCAAGTGGAAAAACAAATTAAATTCCTCCGAAAATTCAATTATTACTCAATAGTTAAATCATAATTAAGGAAATACATTCATTGTATCGTACTGGATCACTATACATACTTCTCATTCGTAACAAGTCGGCCAACATATGACCCACTTTGAATTTGCGAATCAATGTAAGATTAATGGGACCAAATTTTAGGCCTGGTAATTGGGCTGGCGAAATTAAGAAATAGATTATTCTCGACACTTCTCACAGTTTCTCGAAACTTTGGGGATGAGGCATAATTTTTTCACAGATCGAGCCCCAAATTGTGGGTTTGATTCCCATAAAAACACTCCACCCATTTAAATTGTCCACTGTTAGTAGGCCTCTCAGGAGCCAGAGACAATCTTCTACCCACGAAATGAGTGGAGTGTTGAGGGAAATTAAGAAATAGATTATTCTCAAACCGGGCTTAGCCCATTCGCCACTCCTCAATTGAGTGGGAGACCTGGGGTTCGATTCTTTTTAACCTAATTGGAAGATGAGAGTTATAAGGTGACTTGGTGAATTTGTGGAGTGTTTGGGTGCTTGATGTATTAACTACTAACATCTAACAACTAACTTTGTCCGATAAATAAGACGGAATTCTCTCGCTCTTGGTGACAGTTGTCACATCCAGATAGTGAGTTGCCAACTGCGCCCTCCCGGACTCAAAATATTTTTCATTTAATCATTTTTACACTAATTAGGAAAATTATTAAATAACAATAAATATATATAAATTAATATTTGTACTCTTTTATTTACCTTTATTATTATTTGTACATTCATTTAATGCAAAGTATCATAAATAATGAGTAGAGGATGAAATAGGAACAAAATATTTAATTCTCATACTTTAGTATAAAATGACAAACATTTTTAGTTAGAAATTCCTTTCTTAAAAGACAAACTTTTTGATTTGGAGGGAGTAATATTTTCTTACTTCATTATCGCACCTACAAAATACACAAACATATACAACCAAGTGATATTTTAAAAATGATTTATGCATAATGTGTTATACGAGGTCGAGTTAAGGGTCTGCTTGAATTACATGTAAATTAGGTAACTGCAAATTAAAGCAGATATCAGAAATTATCTAAATGAATTTGGTCCATAAGTTGAGGCAACTGGATCTGTTACATCAGATTCAACTTGGTAGAGTTAAAAATCATTTTCGATCCCACAACTTTTGACTTTTCTACAAAGGAATCCAAAAAAAGAAAATTGTTTTAAATTCAGCCCCATTTTTAAATTTGGTCCGATTTTGTTCCAAATTCATTGAAAATTGTCAAATAATGTCGGTTTTAGTCACATGACAAATCAAATAGTGTGTTTTAAGGAGATGCTGACGAGGACCCATGTGGCATTTTAAAATAATTTTATAATAATATTTTATTCTGAAGACTTTATTTTTTCGTAAAAATTGTATAATTTAATTTAGATTTTTTTAAAGGATAATTTAATTTAGTTAGTATTGCTCGATTTTGGTCCAAGCCAAATAGTTCGTGTGCAGTTTGATTTTATTTCTCTCTAATTGTTATATAAAGACTTGTGTCCCATAAACTAGATCTATGCTATGAACTTTAATTATTTGACCAATTTCATTCATTTTCAACACATTTTTCTAAATCACTAAATTTAACCCATATTATATCCTGGGTAGAATTAAATATCATGAATTAAAAACTAGATCTATGCCCTGATTTTTTTTTTGTACAAGCTATAATCAAGGATGAATTTAAAATGATGTGGGGTACATCACTTTCCTAATATTTTTTTCCATTTTATAAGAATTTGCTCCTTCAAATTTGTAACTCTATATGAACCAATAATATGAAGATTTTTTATATCCTTAAAACAAAATCCTAGCTAGATATGTCTCTGTACATGGGCTTAGTATGGGCCTTCTTGGCATGGAACAAGTAAACCAAGTTTGGACCACCTAAACCTACTCAAAACACCAAATGATCAACATTTCTACTACAATTTACAAAATTACAAACAGAGTTCATTGAGTTTTGTTAGAAAAAAATGTATTCTAAATCTTTAATTTTTTGCACTCTAAACTTCAGAACAATTACTCTTGCGTTTTGTTAGAAAAACTGTATTCAAATATAAATAATACTAATACATAACATCCATATCCCACCCCATCCCATCCCATCACAAATTCTACCTAAACCATCTCCCCAACAAGTCCACTAAAAAATGGCTCAACCTCTTACCCCCACCGCTGCTCTGAACCGGCAGCGGAGCCGTAATCTTGAGAAACGACTCCGCTAGCATCGAGCCGAGCCGGGCCTGGGCTGCCGTCGTAAGATGCAGCCCGTCCGGCTCCAGCTGCAGCCCATAAGCATCAACACACCTCACATTTGGAAGGTCAATTTGTTTCTGAGCCTTTCTTACTATATCCACATAAGGCCCTGATCCTGACGCCAATGCCACTTACACAAAACCAAGAAAAAAAAATCAAAATTAATTTCAATCACAATCAAAATCAGATCCAGAAAAAAATGACTAATCGGACCGGGCCGGGCCCGGCAATGATCATACTTGGATCACAGGCAGCACCGGCGACAGCAAATCGGACCGAACGTTCCGAAAAAACTTCTCCAATCTGTGCTTATACAATTTAGCATCCTGATGTGACACCGTATCACTCTCCCCTTGGTACCAAAGGACGGCCCGAATAAGGCCGCCACCGGCCCGAACAGCGGCCCCGACCCGGTTCAGCATCTGATTGTAGAGGGGCCCTCCGCGCCTCCACTGGGTGATGTTGGTGCCTCCGATGGCGCAGGGGACCAGCCCGATCACCCCAATGCCGGAATCTTTTCGCATAATGGAATTCGAAAAGGCCATGGCGGGCCCCACCCCGCATATTTTATCGACATCAATGTCGGCGTGGAGAGGCTCCCGGGCCTCCTCCCACGTGAGGTCGGACCTCAGGCGGAGGATGGATGGGTCGGGACGGCATTCTGGCGGCACGTGGCCGTCCCACGTGCCGTTCAGAACCCCGCCCCGTCCCGACATGTTGCTTTGTCCGGCCAATATGAATATGTTCTTGGGTTGTAAGGCTGCATTGTGGTTGGGGAGATTTTGAGTTGCTACCAAATTGGAGTAGGAAAAAAGCATCAACCAAACAAGGGAAAACATGCCTCTAATTTGGAGTGAAAATTCAAGAAAACAGAGGCATTTTAAATAATTAAATGTGGATGCATAGAGGAATGGGTTTAGAGTGTTTGCAAGGAAAGCAAAGGAGATTCTTTTGGATTATTTTAGAAATTACATCTTGTGGTGCGCTGTGTTTTTGTTCGGAATGTTTGGCTACTTAAAGCATATTATATTTTTGATTGGTTGTATTATGTAATTATTTATATTGATAATGAGTTGGTGTTTGTTTGATGGGAATACTACAAATTTATAAACAAAGACTTGGGGTTAGTATTGTCAAACGTGATTTGGGGGAAGAACACATAACTAACGACAACAGCGTTGTTTTGTTGACGGCATTTTGAATTATGTTTCAAAGTTTTTTGGGATTTTTGAAATCCCAGTTTGACGAATATTATAAAGGACTTTTAAAGAATATATGCAAGTTTTTTTTTTTATTATTGTACAAGAATATGTGGGAATATATTAAAAGCTCGTTTATTTAGTGAATATTAGATTAGAAGAGATATGAAATCATGTGATATATTTGATATTTTAACATGTTTATTAAGTTATACTATTATACTAGTTCTTGGTATTAGCAATATCATACGGTAGGTGTTATGGTTAATTCAACAAAAATGAAAAAAAATGAAGTAACTGGAGAAAAATGCATCAATTAACAAACTCTTAAATGATATAAAGAGTTTTTTTTATCCCTTAAACGGGCTCTAAGTTCTTTAATATCCTTATATTTCAGGCCCAAAAGATCAACAAAATTCTCCCCAAGAAACAAACCTGCTGGCCCATTTCTATTCTCAGTCATTGGGCTCTCTTTTCAACAGAAACTATACAATTTAAAAAGATGCCCTTATAATTTGCATAATGGTTTTATTAGTTCCATTCCAAATTTCTTTCTTTTCATAACCACTTTCTAGAAATAGAGACACAATGAGACATTCAGAATACATCAAATAAATTTTAAAAACGTAAATAAGCAGTTAACATTTTCCCACATGGTGGGGCTGCCATTTCAGTCATGATCACTCATTTCGATTAATCATGATCACTTGTTCAAATTTATTTTTTCATATTGCGTTAAATTACTTTTAATACATATTACACGTGACAATAATAACAATAATGATGTTATTTCATTA
Organism: Stenogyne calaminthoides; assembly: GCA_037126765.1. Lineage (NCBI taxonomy): Eukaryota > Viridiplantae > Streptophyta > Magnoliopsida > Lamiales > Lamiaceae > Stenogyne > Stenogyne calaminthoides. The sequence continues at coordinate 28,985,532 of JBBCBC010000029.1, read as the reverse complement.
TTATAGTTACTATATATTCCATTAAAAACAATCAAACACAAAATTAGTTATCAAAATTGAATTGAGAATAGGTACTGTGTTAATATAGTTGGGCAATGCCCACACTATTTACTCGTTCTTTTTTCCTTTTTAGCTTCTTCGGTTGATGATTGTATATTGTAATGGTTATTAATATCAATAAAAAATTGTGTCTCATTTGAAGAATTAGAAAAAATGCCATAAACGTATTATATATTTTACGTGATACCCAATTTTTAATGACATACATGCTATTTTATAAAGACAGAATGGTGACCTTTGGTGTTTCATTTATTAAACCACATGGTTATGTTCACAGTTCACACGATTTGAGAGTCGATTTCTTTCTTTTAATTATCTGTTGTCAAAATTTAATGGGTCCTATGAGACTCATGTATGTCGTAATACAATGATTTTCACATGGCATTTTATAGCGTCTTGTGGTGTGACAGAGAAAAAGAAAGCAAATAAAACAACAAAATATATATTGAGTTCTTATTTTGTGCATCAAGCGCATAAAAATACAATTCAATAAAATTTAAAATAGGAGCAGGTTTTATGTGAAAGTGGTGTACCATACACCACTATCCATATTAATAAAAATGGATCCAGCCATGATCCGGGTATAACTAATGGATAATATGATATGTGTACAGAATTTAAATGGTAACTCATTAGTGACAAAGTGCTAAGTTGCTTTGCTCACCTTTCGGAGCTGGGTGTGTTCGAACCTTGTTGGCTGGCGGCTGCTAATGCCTTCTTTTTCTTATTATTCTACTATTCTCAAATTAAAATATTTTTTTTAATTTTCTAATTCAGTTAATACAAATAATAATTACACAAATCTTTTATTGAATTTATTTATTCTAACTCATAGCTCATCTCAATTAATACTATAGCTCATATCAAATAATACTATAGCTCATTTCGATTAATGTGATAGCTCATATCGATTAATACTATAGCTCATATCAAGTAATACTATAACTCATATCGATTAATATTATAGCTCATATAAAATAATACTATAGCTCATATCAATTAATACTATAGCTCATTTCAAATAATACTATAGCTCATATCGATTAATATTATACCTCATATCGATTAATACTATAGCTCATTTCAAATAATACTATAACTCATATCAATTAATACTATAGCTCATATCAAGCAATACTATACCTCATATCAAATAATACTATAGCTCATGTCAAATAATACCACAACTCATATCGATTAATACTATATGAGTTAGCTCATGTCAAATAATAATATAGCTCATATCGATTAGTACTATAGCTCATATCAAGTAATATTATAGCTCATATCGATTAATACTATAACTCATATCGATTAATATTATAGCTCATACAAGTGCTTTTCACTGATTCTTGCTTTCTTTCCTAGGCTCGTGTTTCATTCATCTAGTGAACTTTCTTTGACCATCATCTTCACATGGTAGAAGAGAAAAAATGAACATAAAGAAAGCAAGAATCATCTATTCAGATTTCATAAAAAACAATTCAAATATCTTAGCATCTCTATTCTCAAATTTTACATTCTTGATATTATCAAAGGCTATAGATGCATATTTATGAAAGGACATGAATCTAATATAAGAAATCCATAGAGATAAGGTATAATTAATATAACCTTCTGCATATATATTTAGATTTTCAAACTAAATTTCATGATATCCACTTTAATTTTGATATAATTCATCGAAAATTAGAACTTCTCATCTTCACTTCAACCTAGTTACATTTCATAACCCGTTCCCTTTCGTTCAAATGATGATTTTCAATTTTTGTACACAAACCTTTTCGCAAGAACAACATAAACACAGAAATTAACACCACTCACATCAGCTAAAAACCAGTCAAGTACTGTAAAATGCAACTGCAACAATACTGCTCATTAGAATGTAACATAACTAAGACTTTGACATCATATTTTTTATGAAGAGTACTTAAATAAACAAACCAACCAGCAATCTTCCTTTTCCCTCTTCTAACTTCACTCAAATGCTTCAACTTTTCTTCATCTTCTTTTTTCTTAAGCTCGTTAAACTTTTCACCAACTGCATTTAATAGGAGTAGAAACAAAGATGACGAGATGTTTTAGTACTATCAAGAAACTGTGGCATGAACTCGGATTTACAAGTACAATAATGTAACATAAAAATTATATTGGATGTAGATTCATATATTATTTTAAGACCTTTTCAAAATAACCAGTAACAAATATCACAACTATATAAACAATTGTGTCAATAAAAACAAGTATTTCCCTTGCAACCAAACAAGGATTACTAAAACTTCATCTATTGGGAATTTATAAACAACATTATGAAAAAATAGAGCACGACAAATATGCAAGTAGTTTTCATAAATTAATTGCTACCCACCTGAGTGTCTGCTTAAGCTTAATCAACCGTTTCAAAAGCTTTTGGTATATTTTGGTTTTCCTTTTTATCACTTTAAACATAGGGCTCATTCTGGTAATATTACATGGACTACCTGTCATGAAAAAAGAAATGTTTATTATGCGAATCCCTCCCAACTTCTCCTCTTAGAGAATAAGAAGTAAACTAAGAAGCCATTATGGAGTCAAAGACTGAGCTAAAGTAATAATTGACACTTACACTCTATTATGTTAAGATGTTGTTCCGAAAATGTGAATATTCCTAAGCCCCAAGAAGTAATACAGTAGTGAACAGTTATCACATCAACTCCCTTCACTTTATTCTAATATGAGATAGTTACGTCCTACGCCATCTATACCCTAAGGATAAAAGGTTTCAATTGCCTTAAAAAGTGGTAAAAACACAAATAAGCAACAATAGAAGAAGAACAACAGAACAACTAAACAAAACCAACAAGAATAACATTTTAAGTAACTAAAACTATTTTAGAAGTTTTATTAATTTGCATCTAATTCATGATTGCTCTCTACCTAAATCCTATAAAAAATTAATAATGATCACAACACCTAATTCATACACATTATAAGAACGCAACAGACATGCAGAGTAAACTAATTCTATTGACTCTGTGTACATATATAATATATAGTTTACAATGGCAGGATCTACAAGACATGTTACAAAAGTAAATCCTATGAATCTTCCTTGATACATATTCATCTCTCATAAAATTTATTTATGCAGAAGGAGATTTTCTATTTAAATCATTTCATATAACATATGATAGGCGTTACACCATAATAAAGGAATAGAAGGAATATATACGTTACCTGTTAGATGAAATCAATCGTCAATCGAAGATCTTCAAGAACCAAAAAAGAAGAGAGAGGGGAAATCATCGAATCTCACCAATAACGAATCAACACAAAAATATAGCGAATCACACATACTTCTCGTAAAGAAATTGCACGAATCTTCGAAGAATTGGACGATTTAGTTTCGGGTCTTTGAAGAAATTGCGAAAGTGAAGAGAATTGGGGAAAGAGACGGTTTAGAGAGAGAATTGGGTGAAACTAAATGAAAATGGAAAATATTTGATTTTTATACTTGACCCATTTAATGACCCGGAATTGAGATGGATAGTGGTGTATGGATATTATTATGGTGTAACTGGTTCATATAATACTTTGCCTTAAAATAGTATTCAGTGAACCAATTTATATTATTTCATTAAAACAACTAACATTGTCTATTTATGAAAACAATTAATCTTGTTTAGTAAGAACAAATATTACTATTCAGTACAAACACCGTGTAAAAGATACAAGTGCGTGTAAGACCTGATGTTTATATATAAGGGCGGATCGGAGCTATGATTACTCGATTTTTTTTGTATACATCAATTGCTAAATATAAATTTTTGTATCATTTTATTGGAAACACTTACTATGTTGAAATAGACTGAGAATTGAATGATCATTCATGTTGTCGTAGCTTAATTATCGCACGAAAGAGGCTTATTAAGATTAATTAGTGGCTTGGAATCATAGTTTGAGTTTTACTGAAAGAGGCTTATTATAGTGTATATGGGCCAAAAATCATGGAATTTTTTAAAAGCCCCAAGTTGTTTGCACCCATTTTTACCAATTTTCCCTATAATTTTTTTTTTTTTACTAGTTAATGAATTCTACTTTTGCAAATAATGTGTGTCAATAAATTTTATTGATATTTTAATAATTAGTCCATTCTTATTGGGTCCTATGCGACTCCTACATTTCGCAACCCACTATTCCGCATGGCATTTTATAATGTCACGAACAAAGCACGTTTCATCATTTTCGATTTCTGACACGTGTTAATTTTTTTATTAATTTATATCATATTATCTTAATTTTTTATTGATTTTTTATAATTAAATTAATTAATTCATAACATATTTGAAACCACATTTCTTATTTCTATCCAAAAAAGAAAAGAAAAAAAATTATTATCTAAAATCAACTCTTGGGAGTTACAAAGAATATCTTGTTAAATGTATAGTAGTATTATTTTAGTTCAAAATTAGTAAAGGAAAATCATAAAAAATTAGTAGGTCCTTACATGGTGCTAACGATCCTTCAAACAAGTTAACTCATTTCGTTGACTTGTAATTTAATACATACTAAAAGCTACTCTATGTGGCTTCCAAAATTTATAAAATGTAGATAATTTTCTTCGTTTTTTCTAGTTTTCCTTTTCCATGAACATCGCCTCAATTTCCAAACTCCTTTAATGGATTTATTGTCACATGACAGGACGCTTTAATCCTGAAAAAAACATCACCCTTAAGAATCAATTATTTAAAAAAAAAAACACATCAATGCATCACGTTTTAATTGACTAAAATGGACTAGTCATGGCTAGTAGCTACTGTTGTTAATTCGCTTTTTCAAATGCAAAAAAGTTAATCCAAACTTTTATACATATGGAGCAATCAGAGTTTACTCCCAAATAAAAAAAGCCCCTACTCAAAGATGCAAAGCCGCTCTATATGCGAGGTCAAACTCTCTTGCATCTTTATCTGGGTCGGATTACTATCCCTCGTTTGGTTATCATTCATAGCTTACTACAGTTTCCACATCATCGAAACCCTCTCCCCAAACACGCCCTTACACCCCAAAACCGTAATCGTCCTCGCGGGCCAGAGCAACGTTTCGGGCCGGGGCGGAGTCGTCAACGGCACGTGCCCCCGCAATGCGAGCCGAACCCGTCGATTCTCCGGCTGAGCGCCACCCTGAGATGGGAGGCGGCGCGTGAGCCGCTCCACCACGACATAGATGTAGCTAAAACGTGCGGGATAGGGCCCGGATGGCGTTTTCGAATTCCGTACTGGAGAGGGATTCTAGTGTGGGGTGATTGGATTGGTGCCGTGCGCCGTCGGCGGACGAATATCAGCGAGTGGCGGCGGAGCGGCGCCCTCTATGAGCGGCTGCTGTCGCGGGCACGCGCGGCGGCGGAGTGATTCGGGCTTTGTTTGGTATCAGGGGAAACTGATACGATTGATCTTGATGAAGCTAATTTGTATAAGAGTAGGTTGGAGAAATTCTTCACCGATGTTAGATCCGATTTAATGTCGCCATTGCTGCCGGTGATTTTGGTATGTGTGATCATTCTGGATGTTAATTTTTTTTTCAATTCGGTGTTTGAGTCGGCCCGATTTCTCATTCTTTAGATCTGGTGTTGAACTGTGCAAGTGGGGTGTTTTTTAAAATATTAATTGTTTTTACTAAACATTTGTATTACCCATTTGGTTGAATAGTATTAGCTACTTTTACTGAACAGTATTAGGTTTTTCGGTAAACAAGCATTTCAGATGATCATCGTCAGTGAATTTTACTGAACAAATATTAATGGTGCACATGTAAAAAGTGCAGCTGGCGTGTGTTTTTAACATTATTAATTCTTTTTACTAAACATTGTTATTACTTGTTTTCATATAGAAATATTACACTTTTATGTTCTAATAAAATTTCATATCAGCCTTTTACATTATATACATAATAAATGTTGTGTTACCTCTCCTATTATTTCATATATACCATTTTTTGGTCATTTAAATTTTCAATTTTCCTATGAATTTGTGTTGCAAGTATTATTAGTTAAGGTTAATTTTATAATAAAAATATATTCACAATTTATTTTTAAAAATATCCAGAATGACATTTTTTTTTAAAGGAGGGAACATTTAGTTTCATTGAACAATGAACAATATTAGCTATTTTCCATTAACAAAATTCCTTAAGTACTAGTGCTTTTTACTTAAAAGTATTAGTTGAACACCAACTCCAATGATGAAATTAGTGTTTCTTATTAATTAATGTTTTCTCTTTGTTGTTTTTTGTGGGGTAGGTAGTATTGGTTTCTGGTGAAGGACCAAATTGAGGTTCCAAATGTGAGAACTATGGATGCAAAGGGCTTGGAGATTCAGCCCGACGGGCTGCATCTTACGACGGAGGCCCAAGTTCAGCTCGGCCCGATGCTCGCCGATGCCTTCCTCAAGATCACGGTCCCTCTCCCTCTTCAGAGCAGTAATGCTGCTAAGAGGTTTAACAATTTTTTTCTGGGATCATTTCTCAGTTGGTTTATGTAGGTATTCTAATGGGATTTAATTTTATGATGTATAGAATTCATGTAATGAATAATTGAAGTTGTAATATACATATACATATATAGATGCCCCCAGCCCACAATTTAATGCGGGCCCAATATTGCTTCGCATGGTGTTAATATGAGCCCAACTTTCTTTCTATTATTGAAAATTCGAAACAAAGGGCCCAACTTTCGTTAACTGTAAAGGTGTCAAAATTAAATATTTTTGGTGGGGTGTGCGTAATTAGAATAAATCGGTAAAAAATATTAAATAATTTCGATTTAAATTTAAGTGTTAATTTTTTATTTTTTATTTTAAAAAGGTTTTTCGATTTCGATTTTGACAATACGAAACCTGAACCAACTAAGTTTTACATATATAAGCAAAAAAAATATATAATTATATTATTTTTTAATTAAAATGATGATAAGTGTTATAATTTAGGATGATTGTTTATGGCAAGAAGGACAATATATAGAAATAGAATAATAATCCAATAATAAAGATCGTTTCCTTAATAAGTGCACCATATGCGAGATTATCTTATTGAGGGATTTTTAAATCCAACTGCCTTGACAGTTTATTACGAGGGTTGAAATCCATTAAATAGTAAATACTCATCTCTAATCGAACAAGTCATATGCCAATTCTCGTAATAATGTTAAGTTATCAAAATTACTCTTGTTTTCAAATGTTGTTCTAATACTAGTATAAATGAGTCCACGGCATAACTAAGTGGTAAAGCTTGTAATGATGTGGGAGAAATCCACCAATAATACAAGTTCAAATTTCATGTGTGATAAATTTTAATTGAAATATTATGTAGGTTTGTTCTGAAGATTGAATTACTTTGATTTGGTTTTTTTTCAAAAGTGTCTACTATTTTAGCACATTCCTCGATTTATAACACTCTCTACTGAGGGGCCAATAGTACGGGTGTAGGAGTTTCTCGTCTCTCCCTTATAAAAAAAATAATATTATTATTGAGCTCAAAAGACGCTTTGTGTTTGTTTATTAGAGTTCATAACAAGAATCGTCCTGTTAATTTAGGCTGTGTCCAATTTTTGTTATGTAACTTTACTTTTTTTAGTTTTGGTCCCTTAGGTGTCAACTTTTTATCATTTTTTTTGTCTAATTTTTTTAAAGGGATTTCTAGGTCCAATTTTAATCCTATGTTTTTTACATTTTTAATATTAATGTTTTTAGGGTCAATTTAGTCCAAATTAATATAATAAAAAAAAATTAATAAAATTAAAATACACTTAAGTTACATAATGATTCTTGGTATTAACTATCTTTATATACCTATCCATTTTTAAGAGAAAATATCACAAATGGTCCTGTAACTTTGCCCGAATTAAAAAATAGTCCTGTAAGTTTTTATTTTATCAATTGTGGTCCTTTTGCTTTCAATTGTAATCCTTTTCGCCGGATAATTTAAAATTTGATCGGAAAATTGACCTAACTTTTTATTCTCACATTAATCGATTATCAAGACAACTTTCATTTGAATTGTCTTTCATCAAGGAAGAAAAACCCCAATCAATTTCATGTTTTGTTTACACCTCCCCATGAATCACAAGTTCAAAATCATTATTTTTCATTCATTATCGGTCAATTTTTTTAATTTTTTCGAAAGTGATTTACGTTGAGGAGAAAACATAAAGGACCATTTGAACTTATACTATTCCCTTCCTTTCATTGAACCCGCCCATGATTTCAATATTTTTTTCGCATTATTTTGTGTGCTTACATAATATTTCCGGTCATTTTCCGATCAAATTTTTTTTTTTTCGCATTTTTTTGTGTGCTACAAAAGGACTAGAATTGAAAAGGACCGAAAAGGACCAAAAGTTAATAAAAAGTAAAAAACATAAAGGACCATTTATTGATTCAAAGCGGTTACTGCATTCATTTATGATTTTTTTCCCCATTTTAACAACCAAGTCAAGAAACCAAAATTCTTTGATTCTTTCATAGACTTCATATGATGTAAAAACACCACTTGTAGATGAATCATATATAATATTATCCGTTAAAGATTAAAATATACTCCCTCCGTCCCAATCATAATGACATTTTTATCGTTCATAAGGATTTAATGGAATAGTGATAAAGTGATAAAGTGGTGGGGTAGGAAGAGTTGTTTATTAGTATTTTATATGATAAAGTGATGAGTAATCGAGGGTAGAAAGTGTTGTTTATTAATATTTTATGTGATAAAGTAATAAAGTGTGTAGGTAACTTTACCATTATGATTGAGACGAAAAATATGCAGATTTTACCATTATGATTGGGGACGGAGGAGTATAATCACTACTACAAAAAATGCTAATGGACAAATAATAATATATGTTGTCTATTAACAAGAATGGTCGTTGTGTATTAAAGCCAGTAGTTAAAGACCTCCTCCTTCTTTGACAACGATATTACCCGTTGTCTATTATTAAATGAACAAATAACGGACCACACATTAATAAACAACGTTTAATATCCGTTGTCAATTTGATCTACCACAACATTGATGGACAACATGTATTTTCCGTTGTCTATTTTATCTACCACAATGCTTATCAACAACGGATAATATTTGTTGTTTATTTCATCTATTACAACACAATTTAGTATATTTTACAACATATTATATTCATTGTCTTTTAAGGATTATTTTAATCCTAATAATATATATTATTAAATTATAAAATTTCAATTTAAAAACAAAATATTAAATTAAAAGAAAACCATAAATTTACAAGTACATAATTATTACCTTAAGCATAATTTCTCATACATTAAAAATTTCTCATATCCATACATATATAATCCAATGATTCTTTAGAACACATTACTGATGAAAACGAAAAAAAATATACAAAAACCTAAATACTATGCCAACAACTCTTCCATCATCTTTCCGGCCAAACAATTCCTACAGAAAAAACAATATTCATTACATTATCTGGGAGAACTCCAAGAAGATTGCAAACTCCAAATCGAACTACAATAAGATAATCGAGATATAAACACACATAGGTGAATCCTGGAACTGAAAAAATACAATTATGAGTCACGAAATGCTTTAAAACTATTTTTCTAATAAGAGAATTCCAATACATTCTTCAATTTTCCAAAAAGAGGGGATGTTTATTTCATTGAATAAGGTATATGAAATCCATATCCCAATAAACTATATATATGAAAAGAAGAGTAAGCAAAGGAATAAAAGAAAGAGAAAAATAAGAATAAACAAAGTTTTCTATTTCAGCTCTTGACAGGTGTAACTTACTGGATCTCAAGGAGATGGCCAGCATTGCATATCTCCACCAGCATGAACAACATCCATTGAATCATATGAAAAGGAAGCTGTGAAACACCAAGTTGAATAACATGATTAAATGTGACTTTTCACTGCAAGTCATGGTAAATTAAGCCTAACTTGAAGCAAAAAGATGAATCTGAACTTACCAGTTATAAATGTGGCTACAAGCTAGTCCTCTATATTCTGAAAATAAAGGATATCTAAATGATTAGGAAGAAAATAAAACCTTATAAACTCGAGAATAAGATTTTAGTTTCAAATGTTGTCAAATTGAACATCTAACCAATTCATATAAACATTCTCTGAAAATAATAAACTTCCATACCTTTCAAATGGTGTCTAATGAAAGTCCTCCTTGTTTTGATGAAAAAGGATCTGTTGCATTAACAAAGGTTCAGAAGAAAAACAAGTCTCTCAAATGAACTTCATAATTTGTTTCTCAATAATATGCTGAAAATGCATTTTACCGATCGTAAAATTAACTAAAAAATTGAATAAGAATGCTTTCAATGGAATGAAACAACATCTAAGTTACATAGTTTTTAAAGGCGCAAGAGATACCGTAGCTCCAGAGGCGTGACACGTAACGTAACATTATCTTTAGTTTCCTGCTAGGCTGCTATGAGCTAAAACTGGTTATCAGAACTCAGTACAACTGAAAATGATACATCAAATAATTTATACTGTGTTTCAATTCGTGATCTACTTTCACTAGCGCACACCATCTAATACATATTTTACACCATTGATAAAATAAAACACGAGATTAGAATATAGTTGAAAAGACTCAAAACGTGATAATAATTATTACCAATTTGCAACAGGAAACATATATATAAAATCAAGGCTAAAAAGGTATGGTGTAAATAACCCTATTTTGGATACATTAAAAACAGAGTAAGAAAATCAATGCCTATTAAAGTTTGTTTTTATTTTGCATCTCTACAACATAACCCTCGACACAATTGTTTCTCAATAAGCAAACTTAAATTACTAAATTACATACCCTACAACACAACCTTGTGATACTAATCTACATGGACTCCAGACACAAATAAATTCTATAAATTATGCTTAGTAAGTTGATATTTATTTAGTGCAACAGAAAGACAAGAGTTTAAGCTATCTGTTAATAATTTAATCAAGATATTACCCAAACATTGTGAAGTGGGGGCTATATCATAGTGCACACTAAGGCTGTTTGACATATAAGGGTTCTAATACAATAATTCGTGAACAATTTTCACATTAGTAAGCAACATGTTGGATACCGAGCAGCACTCAGAGTGTGATGTAATTACTTTTTATTACAGCAAAAGAGTAATTACAGTAAACTCTACAATTTACAAGACCCAAATGCTAGACTCTATTTTTATATGTGGAACACTCTAACTCACTATTTATTTGAAGACACACCTCACACTACTCTTGCTTCTTGACACTATGTCACGCACTTAGGGAGCATCTAATATTTATAGTGTACCTAAGAATATTCTAGCTTCTCCTCCAAAGTTCTATCTACTAATAACTTTGATGATTCTAAAAGAATCCATAAGCTGGTGACCTTTAGTAATTCTAGAATGATCTAATCAATAATATACATACCAGATTATTCTAGTCACATTACTTTGCTTATTTGAGTAACTCAAATGATCCACAAATTATTGTCATGTAGATTCACCTTGTGTCTTCTTGATCATTCTAGAAAACTCCCAAAGTTGGTGATGACATTTTTTAATACAACATTCGGAAGAAGAGAGATATAAATAATTGCAAAAAATCCCAAACTTCAAAATAAATATCATAATGAATATTTTAATGTCATTGGAAAACAACAAATCAGGATAAATATAATGATACTAAAATCAAGCAGAACATCAGTCTTGAGTATATCAATTCTATGAAAACTTTGATTCTTTCATTTAGGACTTACGCGATTAGGAGTGATAATCTGAAGCGGATAGAACAATGGCGAGATGAGCGATGGGATTGCGTGAAGGGACTGAACGCATGACAGATTGACGCGGCACGGGCGTCGCCGTAGTGATGTACGGTTTGGGCAAATTGATTTGAGAGAGGTTGAGACCGATTGCAAAGTGGGAGAAGTTAAAAGAGAATAAGAAGTATGAATATACTGTATCTTAAGGGTAAATTAATGATAAAAATTTAAATAAATTTTATTTATAAATATATCTTCTTTAAATAGAGTATAAATTTATAAATTATAAAATTATAATTTCATGGTTTCGAAAGAAAAAGTATCAGAATTGATTCTGATACTTAAAGCTAAATTAATTAGCCATAAAAAATTTAAGTAACAATTTATAAGTTATAAATATATGTTATAAAAATTATACTGTATAAATTATAAAATGTTATAATTATAGTATACCAAAATATTTAAGGACTAAGCGAATTAATTTTATTAAATTTTAATTTTACAAATAAAAACATATCATGAATTTATTAGACAACGAAATATGACAACGTCAACCTATACCCGTTGTCTATTAGCGAAAATTCTTGCAACTAGACAACGTCAAAAGACAACAGCAACATACGTCCGTTGTCTATTAACGAGAATTTTTATAATAGACAACGTCAAAAGACAACGTAAACCATTATCCGTTGTCTATTACTGTGAATTCATGATAATAGACAACAGTTAGTTAAAAGGACAATGTATCACACGTTATAGACAACGAATTTCAAAATATCCGTTGTCTATTTAACGTTGTTGTTTAACGAATATCTAGTAGTGAATATTGTTGATGGAGATAATTAATAAACACAATAATTTATGGATTCGTAGCAGAGGGGTACAATCTTATGGCCCCATGCAACATAAATGCATAACCACCATGACGAAAAAACAAAATAATTAACTAACCTGTTTTCTAAAAGTCAAATTTTCCAGCCCAGAAATTTCTTAGAAGTTTTAAGTTATGTCAAAGTACGTACGAGTTGTATGACTGAAAAATGTACAACAAGTTAGTTGGGTTGATTCATTTATTAATTTAGACTTCTATTTCCCACCTATTTTTTTATTTACTTCAATGTGTGTGTTTCTTTCTAGAACTGTAGCTGCCAACTAATCTTCTAAGGTATAGTTGGGATATTATGTTTAATATATACTGTATTTTTCTACTATTCTTTTGACATTTTATTTGAAAATTTGGTACATCGTGCCTATTATAAGTTGTCAAAACATATCATAGAGTAGTAAAGAAAATAAATTATTTAACAATATTTTATATTACTCAATTCTAGGATTAGAATTGAGCAAAAAATGGTAGTGATTTTTGTTCACATGTGCAATTTGGAACTCTTTTCGTTTTTAAAGGTGGGAGACCCTTGATCCATATTCGATTGTAATATATTATTCCTGCTCAAAAAAAAAAAAAAAGGAACCACGAATCAATATGACGATATCTCTTTTGAAAAATTTCCTATAAAGGTCCAAAATTTAAGTTGAGTTTCAATATAAATCTACAATTTAGGATTTAATATTTGTTTAATTTCTCAACCTAATGTCTGATTTAACTTTTGGGTCTCAATTTCAAGTCATACGTTACAACAAAAAAATTAAAAAACTTTGTACACCTCTAAAAGTTTATCATATTTCATGATTTTAATTTAGAAATGAATTGTTTAAAAAAAAATAGAAAAGAATTTCTTGTCAGATCTTGAATTGAGGAAAAAAAAAAACTAAACTGAGAAAAAAACATAAAACTGGAACTTTTAAGATGTTTATAATATAGTGTCCCACTGAACTTCAACTTAATATTTTGTGTTTCAAAATTCACTTTAAAAGTAAGATGTTAATATGAAATTCTTCCCATTTCTGAATGGATACGTTATTTTTTTCCCAAGGTAGTTTAGAAACTCAAATTTAAGAGGTGAAGTTAATTTATTATATTGACCTTGGATGACATATAATAGAACCGAGATTGGACTCTTCTGATATTTTTTACAACAGCAAAGACTAAGTGGTCGGTCAATTTAATGAAGCTTGATATTTCATACAAGGATAAGACTACACGCATAATCACACACATCCGAAGCACATTTACATGCAATCAATGGGTCAACCCGCAATCAAAATCAATACCTTGGCTACGAACCATTGACCCAATTATTTATATTTTATACTATAAGAACTATTGACCCGATTACTACATTTCTTATCTTTGAATTTATTGTAAATTTCGAAGAGAGATAGACGTAGATTAAAATAATTAGTGAAAATACAAAAAGTTGTGTTTATTATTTTTAAAATTTTACAAAAAAAATTACCTATATCCGTTAAAGTTTTTAATAGCAAAATGAGTTTTTTAAAGGTTGGTTGTAATTACCTTTTCACCCACATTTTGATAGCAAACAAGAGAGATATAGTTGAAGATGGTCCAAAGGTTGGAAGAGAGCTAGTCCACATTTAGATCATGTGGCAATAGTTCAGTCTAATACAAGGGGTACACTAATATTTAAGATGACATTTCTCATCTGACACAAAGATACAATGTCACCGCAAGTAGCAAGGTGCAAAGGGGCACTTCAAAAAAAAAAAAAAAACCAATTTTGATATATTCTTTTGAACAAAGATACTTAATAATTTTATAGTAAATTTTTCGAAAATATATATATAGCAAATCTTGCGTAGATATGATCAGCTAATAAATTATATGTTTTTTCAAACAAAGATAAATAATAAATTTTATAGTAAAATTTTAAAAAAATATATTTAGCAAATTTGACGTAGATAAATGATTTTTTATAAATTTTTGTAAAAAATATGTTTAAATAATTAGATTTTTTAGAAATTTTGTAAAATATATATTTTGCTTAAATTAAATATTATTTTGAACCATAAAAAATGATTACTTGCTTATAATTGACACAGTGGGCAGATATTGAATTGAGCTCATTGCAAATCAAATCTGCTAATAATTTAAAAAAATTTAGTATAAAAAATATTTTTTCTAATAAAAAATAATATTCAAATCTTTTAATAATTTAAAATTCATTAAACGAAAACACAATATTATTTCTAATAATAAAATAATATTATCATATACTCTCTGATTTTTTAATTTATTGTACAAATTATGAGCTTTCTTAGAACAAAAGAACAACAACAATTATTTTAGCAAGTACGCATATTATTCAATAGTGATCAATATTCCGTTGGAAATTTTTTACTACCACCGTTAAGCTTGACCTCCTTCTCGAAGCTTTCACCTATAAATTACATATACTTACTACTTAGGAGTTCATTATTAGAAAAATATCTAAATTATATCAATTTCATTGATCTTTAGTTGGCATGACATTCCTCATAGCCACAACTGCAATAAACATTCATAACTCATGTAGAATTCAAATTATTTACCTCAATATTCTTTGCAATATACAAAACAAATTCATTAATTTAAACATTAAATTTTGTAATATAAACATTCATAATCAATTTAGAACTCAAATTACTTTCTTCAATACTCACTGCAGGAAAGAAGAAACCTCAGTAATATACCCAAAAAAATAGAAATAAAATAAGATTAACAATTTTATCAAATTCAAGAATTGCTATGAAAAAAAAAGAAAGAAACCATTCATAACTAATTCAAAACTCAAATTACTTATATCAATACTCCCTACAATATATAAAATAAAAAAGATGAGTGATCGAAATGAACAAAAAAAAGAAAAAAACTCTAAATTAAAATTTTAATTTAATTACACAATTGCAACAATCATTCATAACTAATTCAAAATTACTTACATCAATACTCTCTACAATATACAAAATTACTTTTTTTTTTTATCGGACAAAGTTAGTTGTTAGTAGTTAGTACACCAAGCACCCAAACACTCCACAAATTCACCAAGTCACCTTATAACTCACATACTCCAATTCGTTACCAAATGAAATCGAATCTGGATCTCCCACCAATTGAGAGCCTTAAAGAATGGGCTAAGCCACCGACATAATATACAAAAATTACTTACTTTAATACTTACAAAGATACAAAATTAAACTAAATTAACAAATTTATTTAATTAAAAAAAATTACTTACCTCAATACTTTCTATGCCATAAAAATTTTGCATCCTCCTAACGGCATAATCACTCAATGCCACAGTTCCATCATCACTTAACGTGTTTGGATCAAGCAAAACCTCAGGTTTTCCATCCAAACTATCCTGCAACACCAAAATATTTTTAATTTTGAACTTCAACATGGCTAGTACCAACTACAATTTAAAACACATAATATTCAAATTGAACTTAATATGGATATTTATATGATACGCTTTCCAATATATATATTTTGATACGTTTTCACGATTAAATGGATATTTATAAATAAATATGATAAAAATTTAAGACTTAATTTATAATTAGATGTATTGAAATTTTAATTTAAATAACTTTTAATGAGAGCATACGATTTTAAAACGAAATAATCTGGTTGAATTGGGCTTTGCGCAGACTGACGTAGTTTCGCCACATAGGCTGAACCAGAATTACCAATATATAGTATTAAGATTAAGATGCTAAAAGTGTATAAAATAATATTTTTATTATAAATTTATTATTTATCTTTGTATTGAGAATATCTAATTTCAAAACAAATCATCCACACAAAGAATCATCCGCACAAAGATTTATGTAAGGGGAGTTCTGAATATAACAAAATAAATCCAAACTTAAGGTAGTCTATGTGGTTTACAAAGAAATTTTCGTAAATTTATAATTTATTTTGTCTTGGTCAAACAATTAAATTTTTTATTTTTTTTATTTAAAATTATAATTTATCTTTAAATACAATTTTGATAAAAAAATTAGTTAAAAAATTTTTCTGATTGGAAATAGAAAATTTTAAAATATAATTATAATTAAATTAAATTAATTGAGATCGAAAACCCTCACTACAAGTGCTCATGTTGAACCCTGTTTATAATAAAATTATATCGATAATTGAATTTATATTTTATTAATTAAATATTTGAAGTATTTGATCTAAAATAATATTATAAAATAAATATTTATTTATCAATCTCGAGAAATTCGTGGAGTTACATACTAATCTATTGCCGTTGTTAACTGGTTATATTTTAATTTTATCAATAAAATATTACTAATATATCTCATACAAATCTTAAATTGTTAAAATGGTAAAATTACCAAAAAGAAAGTATAAATAGCATACATATAGCCGCTCGGTGTCCATTGGTGTATTGATCCAAAATTCAGTCAGTTGAATTGTGAACTGTACCCTAATCAATTGGGTCATAGTCCTATTCAACGAACACTTTCATTAAACAAGGATATAAATTAATGATCTGACTAATGCATCTTAATCTGTTTTTAAATTAATAATTATCTAACTAATGTCTATGGATATATAGTGTAGATGGAACTGTGTGGGACTTCTGTTTGTTCCAGACAAAAAACGAAACGTAATCCTTTAAATAATCCATAATTAATTAAATTTCAACTTAATATCGGCGCTAGTTGTAATCCACTTAATTATTAATTTATTTATGGGTGGATTAGTGTATAAACTAATCATTATTTAATTAGTTGTGAGACAAAGAATTGGATTAACGAACGGACTAGAACCTAACGGCGAATTATTCCTCTACTTTCGGCCGTTTGTTGAGACACTATTTATTATAATAAAGATTTTAACTAGTCAAATCTTAATGGGTCCTACAAAACTACCAAATATTGTATATTAAATTATATACCATGAGATTCACGATTTTCACATGATATTTTAAGCCATTTGTGGAACGAAGTATTTTTATTTTAGAAAAAAAATAAGGAAAATGAGAAATAATATATAGTGTTAAATCATTATGGTATTTATCCCATTTTTTCGTTCATGATAACAAAAAAAAGCCACCAACTATAAATTTGTGTATTAATTACTGGACACGGTCAAGGTCAATCTAGCACAAGCTTTTTAATTAGACCGAAATAACATACTATAACTTTAATTGAATCATTATGATTCCATTACTAATCCTTAATTGACACTTTAAAATATTTAAGTAAAGTGATCATATGGAAAACTACAAGTGTAAAAAGTACTTATATATACCAACAAAATTATCATCATTACACATTTTAAAAATCAATTCCTATAGAATACCTGTTACCTTATATATAGTGATAATGTTGTGCATGACAATCTTTCCAAGGAAGTCAGTTCGTGAGATGAATCAACATATTGTGCAATTAATGAATATAATATTAATTATAAGCAAATTCTTATGCAATTCAGTTTTATTATGGAATTATGTGTATTTTTAAATAGTATTAGTTATTTTATTATAGTATATTAATATGTAAACATTAGTCGTTTCGTTTCATTCAAAAGTATTAATTTTTATATTAAATTAAGAAAAAATACATTTTTTCTATAATCTTGAATCATTTTAATATTGGCTTCTACTAACTTATAATTTTTATTTTAATCTTTTGAACTTTACGAAATTAAATATTTTCGTCTCCGTCATTTAATTTACCTAATAAAGTGCGTACATGACAACTTCCCTTAATAAAGAAATGCCATATAACTTAAAAGTCGAATTTTGAAAGTTCTGATTGAAGATCGTAATTTACTTGATTTTGATTTTACCACGAATTTAAAAAAAAAATCGACTTTTTTAGACGCACACCGCAATGACCAATGACATGATGAGAAAATCGAAATTTTGAAAGTTATAGACCAAAATAAAAACCGTAAATTAATTAACCAAAAATCAAAATGAAATCAAATTATAAAACAAAAGATCAATTTTCCTTGAATTAAATTCAACAACGCGCTTATAAAAAGATTTTAGGTATACATTCATTAATCGACATATCAATATATATCTGGATTACAATATACTTCCATTTGGTAACAATCTTATCAACAATAACTCCTCACAATAGACCATACACTTCCATGCCATCTCACAACCTCAAATTCAATGGTCCCATATGTACATATATAAGGCCAAAAATTCATGGACATTAGATTTTATTGGAATTTCTGGAATAATGATTAGTTAAATAGTTAGATATTAATGATGATAATTGATGAGTTGTTTGTTTTTTGTGTTTAAGAAAGCAACAGTTGGGAAAAGAAGTAAGGAAAAGAAGTTGTTGGTTAAGATTAGTGGTGTTGTTCTTATCCTGAAAGTATTAGTACTAAAGAGATGTTGACAAGTTTACTTTATAAGGGTAGGTTTAGTTGGAAGTCTCCACTTTCAATATTTGTGGTGCAACTTTTACCATTTGCCAAACCTATACGTTACGTGTGACAGGGTGGGCAAATATCTAGGATTAGGTATATTACGATCTCCTATATTTTTCACTGGTCCTACTTTTTTTATTTACATGGTCTCATTTGCATTCAGGTGCTTCAGGTATTCAGATTAAAATCGTACAATTTGTTATACTAAAATATGTCATTTGTTTAAACAGAATTATACAACTATTTTTTCATGTTAATAGTTGTGAGGTTCAATGTAAATAAATTGCATATTTTAATATAAAAAGGTGCATGGTTCTAAAATGCACTATGAGTACACAATGCACCTGAATGCATACAAGACTTAACTTTTTTTATATATTTATTTAGTACACAGTGCACCTGGATGCATACAAGACTTAACTGGTCTGGACATAGAAACCAAGAAAATGTTATTTTTTATTTTATTAAAATGATAAAATAAGAATATTTAAGTCAAATCAATTTTAATTATTTGATTATAAATTAAGTGTGTTAAAAATAATAATGAAATAGAGTATAAGTATTATGAGTAGAAATTTTATTTTATTTTTAACATGAAAATTAATGTGAAACAAATAAAAATAAAAATATAAAAATTGATATGAGACCGAGAGAGTATTATGTTAAAAGTAATGGATTTCATTGTTGTTTTATTGTTTCCACTTATATTGTTAAAAAAGGTTGTAGCTCACTTTTTTTTATTGTAATTATAAAATTATTATTTTATTGAATAGATTGTTGGGGAATTAATTGACCGGATCTATTCGGGATGAAAATTTAAATACAAATTTAATTCTAACAATTATTACTAGCATGAATTAATTCTATATTAATTCAAATAATAATTCAACAACAAATCATGCATATAAACAGTTCACATAAATCCTACGCATGCGGAATTGCTACGGGTTTACGTGAACTAACCTCTCGGAGTGACAACAATTGAGAAGATGGATCCCGTTCACACGAACACACCAAAAGACCTTCTCAAGTATTCCCTTATCCTTGTTCAACAATCCGGTGGTAGGAACTCGCGAACAATTTAACAAAAGGAAAAATAAAATTATGTTGCACCACCTTTTTGGATTTTTAATTTTTCCAACACATGGAATTGCATTGGGGGTGAATTTTTCATCCCCTATTTATAGAGGAGGAGGTGGCCGATTTTTCTTCATGGAATAGGAGGGGAAATTTTTTTTCTTGATTTCCAAGAAATCTTGAATATATCTCATATATTCTTTTCTCCATAATTAAAATATTCCATAAAAATCTCACCTTCTTTTGTTATGGTTATTTTCGAAAATAATGGGATGAGGAATCCAAGATTTGGATCTTCTTGAATTTATGAGATATTCTTGTATTGCAAGAATACATATCTTCCATAATATCTTTTCAAGAAAATCAAGAAAATCTTTCATTCCCTTTATTTTCCAAATTTTTGAAAGTTTGTCAATAAATAACCAAGTGGGAGATTTCTTGAATTTAATGAGATAATCTTGTATTTCAAGAATACATATCTTCATTTCATAACAAAAGTGAAAGAAAATCTTTCTCCCTCTTTTATTCATTGTTTTCGAAAAATAGAGGAACAATAGCAACAATAATTTATTTTATTTTAAACACTTTTTTCAGTTATTGGACAATATGTTTGGGCTACTTGAGGGGCCTTTAGGAGAATTAAGATTGAACCTTCTAATGGACTTCGAATATCTAATATTGAGCCACAATATTATTCAAGTCCATAAATATTAATTAATCTCACTACATAATTAATATTGCACTATCTATCTTAACCCATATTACTGTTAATATGACTCCCGGTTATTATTTCCCGTGTTTAAGATTATCCAGCCCATTAATTAATTCAAGCCACTGAAATAACTTTCCATTAATTAATATATTTTGTCCTTGGTCAAGGAACGGTTCAACATTATTATCCATACCGGAAACTAATTCCACTTGCAAGATTTGATATGATAAATCTTATGAACCTCCCAAGGGGGCAAATCGAACAAGCGTACTTGCACACGATTCTTCGTATTAAATCTTAGCAATCGCATGTGACCAATAATATTGCCCAAGACATAAAGTATTGAATCTCATTGATTCTCTACCCGTCATAAGTCAAAACAATAATTACTAACCACACACGATCCTATTTAAGGGACGAAGATTAAGAAATAACGAATCACTGAGGTCTAATTCTTCCTAATTCAGTGCTGAAGAATTTATCCTCCTGTAGGTCATATTCAGTGCATCAGTCATGCACTAGTGTAATCTCTTGGTCAAGACAAGCCAATCTGAGTCGTACACTTCAACTTTTCACGATGAATTGTTCATTTCCATCTAGGTCGTGAATAGCGTACTTTTAGTTACAATGGATTGTTAATTTAATCTTCTGTGATCTGGTATCACTAAATTAACTACAATGTAACACGTACTATTTATTGAACAGTTATGCAGTAAATATATGTAACATTCAATGATATTTAAAGCATCAGTGATAAATAGTTTATTTCAGTAAATAAGACAGAAATTCAGTTTGGTTATACAAAGTAAAAGCATACTTTCCAGTATAACCCCAACATAGATCTCTAATGAACCGAATTACATGTGAATTTTTTATTTTTTTTAGTATTACTAGCCCGTATGCATACCAATTGTCACTTATCATTATTTGTCAAATGATTTTTCAACAGTGACACTTATGGGGTGTTTGCAAAAATTTACGGTTATAGAGAAGTGATTAAAATTAGTGATTATGGAAAAAGTGATTAATAGTAAAAGTAGATAGTGTTTGCAAAAAAAATTAAAAGTTTTTTTTAAAAAAAACTAATAAACTACTAAAATCACCCTGTTTGAAGCTTATAACTTATAGCGTATGAGAGCTTATTTAAGCTACTAAAAGAGAAATAAAACACTTCAAATTGGGTTTTGCACACCGTTGTCACCAGATTTATCACACGTCGAAGATCACCAGTTATCACACGCCGCCAGGACCAATTATCACACGCCGCCAGTCCCACCGAGATCACGGATCTCGTCGTGGCTTAAAGATTTATCGTGCTTAGTGATTTGTCGTGCTTACGCATATGTTTTGTCATGCTTTATGCACATGATTTGTCATGCTTATGATTTGTCGTGCTGGTCCTCTTCATATAAAGGACCTCACCTTTCATTGTAAAAAAAAACTCTGGAATGTTTCCCTCATTCCACTTATATACCTACACTCACATTTCAGGGAAGAACTACGATTCTTCCCGTAGTGTTCTTGTTCGATTAATTATTTGTTTGGTGGTCAAATTCAACAAGCCACATCGAATCGTAAAATATTTGACCACAACAATTGGCGCTTTAGAAGGAGGGTGAGGATTGAAGTCGATGTTAAATCAAGAACAACAAGAAATCCAAAAACCCAAGAAATATCAAGAACACCACCAACAAAAATTCCTCAATAATTCCTCAAAAATCCAACATACACACCCATGTATACATATACAGATACATACAAAAAAGATGAGGAAGATGAAGAATAAGGCCAGGAGCCGCCGCGACTGCCGCCTCCCGGCCGACGCTCAACTACGGGCGCATGCGACCACTCCAAAATCATCCGAATTGAAAGCCGCCGCCTCCAAATCGCACGAGCCAGAAAGCTTCCACCATCACGCAGCGCCAAAACGAGGCCCGCTTCGCAAAATCGCCCCACCGCCATTAAACCAAATCGGCGCCCGCCACCCCACCGCGATTCACCGCCCCCAACAAATTAAACAAGGCAGCCCCAAACCACCAATCCTGGCCACCCAATCGAGATCGAATCACGTTCAGCCTCACCATCGCCGGCGATTCGCCACCTAACTACCCCAAAATCGACGCCCAAATTCCGCTGGCGGCCTCAACCACCGCCACAACGACTCCACACTCACCATCAGAATAAATTGGCCCGACTCACTGCCGCTAACGCCGCTGCCGTCTTCACGCCATTTCAGTTTTCATGGGCGTCGCCAGGGTGATTTTACTCGTTGGATAAGACGAAAAAATTCCAGTCTTTGACGCGTGGAGGTTTGAGGCGAGCCTCCGCGTGAGTAACACGTTTTGTTTTGATCCGATCCCAATTTTTGGGCGTATTTTCTTAAGTGTGGGGCTGGGCCTGACTTCAAAAGGTGGGTACATATGTTTGGGCCTGACCTATTTTATAATGGTTGGGCCCAAACGTAATTAAATTGTTTGGCCATCTCTAAGGTAAAATCGCAGGTTTTAAAAACCCACTGGCCCGGGCAATTAGTTGATTAAAGTGTGGGCCCAGATTTTTGCCCAATTAAAAAAAAAAAAAAGGCAGCAGCTGGAAAAAAAAAAAAATGCTCAGGCACCCGGAGTCTCGCGAGCTACTCAAAGAATCTACGGGTAGTCCTTTTACCCACCCCACCAGTTTTATTATGTTTATGTCCTCATTGGCTTTTATTCATTCGTTTATTTTCATTTATTTTTGGCCATGCCACGAAATGGTCGCACCTTAAGTTCGGACGAATTCAACAAAGACAAACGAAAGCGTGGTTTATGTTCACGAGACGAAACACCAGATTTAGATACCCAAGATAGAAAGCCGAGTGATGGGTACGGAGTCGCAACTAAATAAGATGACTCATACTTACGACACAAGAAAAAGTCGAAAGTGATTTAGTACTGGTCGCAACTAAATAAGATTTAATTCGAAAAGAATAAGGATCGCGCTAAATAAGAACATCACGAAATAAGAAAAGGGGTTGCATATAAGTTAACCCATCCGGGTCGCAGCTTAAATAAGACGATCAACCCGATTGCCCTCAATAAGACAATCAAAAACCAAAGAGTCGAGGTGGAACATGTATTACGCATCATGTTCAATTCATTCAAGAAAAACGACTACCAAGAAATTACAAAAAACCACTTGTACTTATATGCTGACTAACGTTCTGCACTATCGGCGGCTTTTCTACGACGATTATGC
Organism: Stenogyne calaminthoides; assembly: GCA_037126765.1. Lineage (NCBI taxonomy): Eukaryota > Viridiplantae > Streptophyta > Magnoliopsida > Lamiales > Lamiaceae > Stenogyne > Stenogyne calaminthoides. The sequence continues at coordinate 28,961,364 of JBBCBC010000029.1, read as the reverse complement.
ACTTATTCATGTAGCACATCGCTTTTCTACGACGACAGTTCGCCAGACTCTACACAATTCATCACGCCGGGCTTAATAGTTCGCTATTCACATTGGCACTGTCCTTCCCTACGCCGATGATTGCCCAATCTCCCATTACTGGCATCATCACTTTCCCTACGATAAGGTCGTCAGTCTTTACTATTTGCCGTCACCGGCCACCGACGTCCAAATCACCATTTTACCGAAGATTCTCCGCCTCTCTACGACGGTAGATCGGCCTACCATTTAGCGATGACCAGCCCAATCTTCTACACGGCCTCCGCTAATTTCTACGATGTCCAAATTACCGGTTTTACCGAAGTATTCCCACAGAGATGAGATCGTCACGCATGACGACCGAAATCACTTCCCTGCTGGCTTCAAATATCTTGCTACTCCCCACGACAAACCAAATCAATGCTTTTTTGAACAAGTATTCTCCATCTCGACGACATCCACCATTTGCCATTTACAAGCCCAATCTTTTCTACAGTTTCGCCTCCGCCACCTCGGCGATACCATTTTAACAAGTATTCTCGCTTCCTACGATGAGATCGTCGGCCTTACTTCAAGAACGACCACCGACCTTTCCCACGGCTTCATTATCCTCGTTACGATGTCCAAAATTGGGCCGCTTTTAATGGCATTCCGCCTTTCCTACGACGGCATCAACCCACCTTCTAAAGGCCGACTTTCTCATTATCCTCACGAAACCAAATCACTGCTTTAGCTTAAGTATCAGCTTTCTGCCGATGAGATCATCTACTACGCAAACGCATCAAATTCTATTCCTTCTGGTTGCCTGGCTACCCTGGAGTGTCCAAATCTAATCGATGGTCAAGTATTTTCCGGCTTTGCCGATGAGATCACATTTGCCACGGTATCAGCCTCGCTTTTCCGGCATCGGCTTTACGCTATCTCGGTGATGTCGATGCGCCATTTTAGTAGTATTCTCCGGCTACCGGCGTGAATGGAGTAGCCTTTCGGCGGCCAACCAACCTTCTGGCGTCACCTTCCGCTACCTCTCGGCGATATCCGGTCTACCATTTTAGCGAAGTATTCTCCGCTTCTCGGCGATGAGATGCGTCGGGCGCTTTACGGCGACGACCCGCATTCTCGGCGTCGGCTTTCCGGCTATCTCGGCGATGTCGATCGCGTTTCCATGTTCTCCGCCTTTTAGTGATAGTATTCGGCCTTTACTGATGAGACCCGTCGGCCTTCTACGGGCGTCGGCTTTCCGCTACCCGGCGATGTCGATCCGCCCCGATTTAGTAAAATATTCTCGCCTTCAGGCGATGAGTTGTCGGCCTTCTGGCGATGACCGACCAGCAATCTTCAAGTCCGGTTTTTCCCGCTATCTCGGCGATGTCCATCCATGGTTTTAGTAAGTATTCTTTTCGCTTCTTACGATAAGATAAACCGGCCTTCTGGCGGCGACGATCCCGATCCTTCTCGGCGTCGCTTTCGCTACCTCAGATGTCGATCCGCCCGTTTTAGCGAGTATTCTCCTTCTCTTCGATGATGGTCGTCGACCTTCTGGCGGCGACCAGCCGCCTTCTCGGCGTCGCTTTCCGCTATCTCAGCGATATCGATCCACACGTTTTAGAAAGTATTCTCTGCGCTTCTGCGATAAGATAAATCGGCCTTTACGGCAACGACAAGCCCGCGCTTCAGCGTCGGCTTTCCGCTACCTCGGCGATATCGATCCGCGGGTTTGCCTCGTAAGTTTCTCCTTCTTCTCGGCGATAGAATGCGTCGGCCTTCTGGCGGCAACCAGCCCACTTCTCGGCGTCCGCTTTCATATCTCGGCGATATCCCCGGAATCGCCCATTTGGCGAAGTATTCTCCAGCCGCTACCGGCGATAGAGATAATCTACGTCGGCCTTTACCGATGACCTCCCTTATACCGACGCTCGGCTTTTCCATTACCTCGCGATATCCCGATCCGCCCGATTTAGTGAAGTATCCTCCGGCTTTTCTCGGCGATGGCCTCTTTCTACTTTTACTATTTGATTCATCGTTCGCCTTTCCTGCAGGTCGACTTTCCGCCACTCCCCATGATGTCCAAATCACTGCTTATCTCCATTTCCCATTGCATTTGGTGATTTTTACTACGACGACTAAATTTCTCACTTTCCTACACGGCTCAGCTAATTCTACGATGTCCAAATCCTACTTACATTCAATGGCGATCACTTTCTACGATGAGGATCGCTCTACTTTACTAAGGACGACTAGTCTCGGCGTTTGCTTTTTCGCCACTCCCGATGTCCAAATCACTGCTTAGCGAAGTATTCTCCGCCTTCCTGCTGACGGTAGATCGTTTACCACGACGACGACGAAATTTCACTTTCCTACATATTTTCCGCCATCTCATTGATAGTCCAATTCACTGCTTTAATAAGTATTCGCCTTTCTGAGATTTAGATCGTCGGGTCTTTTACTGCCATCGCACCAGCCCAATCTTCCCGTTGGCTTTCCGCTACCTCGGCGATGTCCAAATCCGTCGTTTTTAAATAAGTATTCTCCCTTTGACGACATTGATCTCGCCCACTTTTAAAGCTACCGCCTTCGGATCTGACGATATTCCAAATAAAAGTGGTTCATAGTTCATCCGAATCAAATTGTTCATGATTTAGGGTTTAGGATTCATGGTTTAGGGTATAGTGTATTAATTATAAAATATTTTATAATTTATTTAAATAAAATTATTTATGTGGATTATGAGTTGGCATGACACCTCATTAATCTGGTTTCATAAAAAATCAGATAGTTTGATTCTATATCATTACTCATGTACATATTATAATATAATATATAATATGAACAAATAAATAAATAATGAGTGCGAATTGCAATTATATGTGTGTTTTTTTAAAACTTAATATATAATAGCTGCATGTCACTTTCCATGATTTATATATTTTTATGTATAATCATCTTTCGGGATGTCACTTTCTACTATTCAATAAGCAATAAAACTCTCATCATTTACTAACAACTGTCATCACAACTAAATCAATTAATCATTACGGTACATCATGGGAAAACATAGACAAAAATTTATGTAAATATAGTATTCGACCCTATTAAAGGAGGAATCTACGTCATTGATGCAATGTTACAAATAGAACTTTGAAAAGGGCATAATCTTCTTTAATTATTTGATTATTTGTTTTAGAGAATATGTAAATTATTTCAGAAAAGTAAAAACTCATCATTATTTAGAAAATATTGTTTTGGAGTATAAACAAGAAATCAAAATTATGATCTTAGATAATAGAAATAAAATACACACGTCCCATGAGATATATTCAGTGACAACTATTTTTAAAAAATAATTATGAAAATCTTTTCTTCATTAAAACTTAATTTGTAACCGTTCAATCATATTGTTTAACTAATACTCCATTCGTCCCATAAAAACGTGCACATTTACTGTTTTCAATAATATTTTTGCGAGAGAATTTTTTATTAGTATTTGAAATGATAAATTAATTTTTAAAGATGCATATAAAAGATGAGAGGTAGATTTATAATACCCCTCCTTAAAAATCACTTTGTCATTTGAAATACTAATAAATAATTCGCTCACTAAAACTCGATAATAAAGGTGGTGTGCACGCTTTTATGGGACGGGGGTAGTAACTAATTAGTTAGATATGTTTTCAAAAAAAAAAAACTAATAAGTTAGATATATGTAAATTCATATAGCCGGTTTTTTTTCTAAAGATAGAATATTATAATTTTAATTAATTTATTAATTTCAATTTCTATGTTTTTTATAAGTCAAAATACGCCCAAAAAGGGATTAATTTGAGGATCAGATTCCATTATCCAGAGCCATATTTTAAGTTTTTTTTTTTAAGACTGAGCCATATTTTAAGTTAGATCTAAGCCGTGTATGAATTGATATATCTCAAAAAATAATCGCAATTTAAGAATTTCAAACTTGAAACCTAAAGAGATAATTATATTTTAAAATCTCAAATCTATTGATACAATTAACACAAACCACATTCATCAATAAAATCTCTCCTAAATTAGTAGATCTTTGAAATGAATATTAAATTATATAAAGAAACAAGTATTTTTAGACGATATTAATTTTTATACCTACTAATAATAATTTTTATAAATAATATAAATATATAAGTAGAGACAAGTTTCACGTTAGTTATTTTAATTGGACAAAAAGGAATGTACGTCCATTTTGAGATGAGATTGATTATTGGGAGTGGTGAAAAGAAAAGAGATGAGTAATGCGTTATAGCTGGCAAACATAATTGAGAAAGTTGAGCAAAATTTCAAAGCTACGGTTAGGCCCGTTAGGGCAACAAACGGACAAATCAGGTTTGGGTGGGGCCCATGTAACAACCTCTGACGTTGCCCGATATGGGTCATCATTCAGCTGCAACCTTGTCGGAACTTCAACTCATCGATCCCTCAGTCTATATGGCGCGTGGGCCCCACTTCCCGCACAAGCGTTTTTTGTCGGACGCGACAATCCGGCGCCACGTCACCCCCCCTAAATTTTAACGTGCGGTTAAGCTTTTACGTACGCCAATAATTCAAGCTGTTAAAATGATTGGACTCGCACTCGTGTTAAGTAACGTCTCACTGATTCAAACGCATGCACGCTTTTTAAAAAGAAAAACACGCTTTTCTTTCCAAAGATGCTTTTACGTTTGTAAGGTTAATTGGTAAAATAAAAGCTTTATTCACCTGTTACTTTATTCTTTTGATTTTTAGTGTTCGACATTTTCCTCATGCGAAATTGCAATCAGGCATTTTTATTTTTATTTTAAAAATTGATTTATTTATTCTTTAGATTAATTTCATATAAATACAAAACTTAAAGTTCAGTCTCAATTTAATCATAATTTTAATATTTTTATAAAAAATTACAACCTTATAAATTGATATTGAACATAAAGGTCATGTATTTGTATGGAATTAAGTTTTTTTATTCTTTTATACTTCTTTTTTAAAGATTATTTTATTCATAATTTATTTTTCAATGTTGATGAAGTATATATATGTTAGAAACATTATGTAATTAAATTAAGTTCAAATGTTTAAATAAGATTAAATTATTTCATGATAATAAAGTCAGACTCACGTTCATATACTTATTTTGATTCCAGCATGAAACAATTCTATCAATATTTCATACATCTCTACAAGTTTAAACTTTTAGATGATAATAAATTCTTTGAATACAAGAGGTCCCAATTTGTTTTAATTGATAGGCTTGATTGTATTGATCATTTTTAATTAAATTACAATAGAGCTTAAATTAGCACAGATTAATAATAATTGTTATTCATCTCGATTTGGGAACTAAATAGACTTAATCTTTGTATAGAAAGGACTTTAGACTCCTTCAAAAAATAACTTTATGATAAGATCATGTAATACTATCGATAAAAATATATATTTACCGTTCAGATTTTACCAGCAACTTATTCTTCTTTTATTTGCATCGAACAACTTATGGCCCCAAATATTATAATTGGTGAAATTAATGATCTTTTCCGGGATCAAACTATCACTATAAGGAATCGAGTTGGGGTTGTATGGAATATCGATCATCGACAAATTTACTCAAAATATTTAAATTGATATCATTACATTTATAAATTGGTATATTATTTTTTAAATTAATAACAATAAAGATTTAAGATTATGATCTTAATTTATAAAGTCAGAATGATCGATATCGGGTGATAAATGTACTAATATTTGTTTGTAAATGTAATGATATAAATTTGTAGGTTGAACAAATTTCACTGTAGACTTACTCAAAACTCAAATTCTCAAAATTTCAATCTTTTCAAATTCGTGTTAATTTTACATTTTGATTCAACTTGATAACACTGGGAAGGAGATGTATTTTAAATATCTTTGCTTTAATTTATCGAAAGATCATGAGCTCAAATTCTTAACATTATAATTATTGGTCTAATCGATAATATAAAATTTATCTAGTATACTGCACTAAAATAAAATCTACAGTGCAATATTCTCAATTATCGATATAATGAATTTGTTTATCTGAATAATAAAAAATAAAAGTGACATAAGCTGATTCCCTCTCTATGTAATGGTCTAATTGTTTATGATTTGGTGTAAGTGGAGCATAATGTTTTCTGTGCGCCCCAAGAAAGCAACAGAAATTAAATATTTAATCTAATAGTATGATATAATTAATTGTTATATATTAGATCGAAATACTGTACTTGAGGAGGCATCTCCACGAACCTCTGCTTGTGGAATTTTTAGATAAAATCTAAGTCCAATTATTTAAATAATTCTCCTCATGTGGATATAAATTAATATAACGCCGTTTATAGAGACAAAGCTGCTATAAATAATTTCTAAATAAATAAACTGAAGTCGGAGGAAGCTTCCTCTATCTTTCCAATCCATGTGAATCATTTAAGAAATTAATA